>JARJCP010000074.1:0-451668 GCA_029281795.1 Mycena crocata
CCGTAGTTACTTATATACCGGGATCTGACACGGGTGATCCTTAGTCTTCTTCTCTTCGGATCCCCGCGTCAGGTCTGTCCATTTGTATCTGTAGCTACTCTGTGATATTTATCTTCGGATCCCCCTCGTCAGGACTCTTGAGTATACTCGGGCCTTGAGGTGCCCTTAACAGCAGAAGAAAGACTCTAAGGGATTAACCGGCCAAGATTGCGGGTTACGGTTTAGCAGACTCGGACGACTCCGAAAGTGCTCCGGTCTCCCCGAACCCGAGTCTTGTCCCCTCCTCCCCTCGTCTAGATCCCTCCATGTCCGACGCGTCCGTGGAAGCCGCCGCCCGGTTGGACCGGATCGAAGCGAGCATCGCATCGCTTGCAAAACTTGTCCAAAACCAACACCCCACTGCTGCTTCGCCTGCCCCGTCCCTTGCCGACCCGGCTCCGGACCCGGGTCCAGGGTTATTTAAAATGTTGCTCCTGGAGTGAAATCGGTCCTCCGGCCGAACCCCCCGATCGTCTTTGACGGTGACTGCAAGAACGGCCGGGCCTTCCTTCACCAGGTCCGGTCCTACGCCCGGTGAAAACGGTGCACTCGGGTGCAGCCGTGAAATCGAAAACTATGCTAAAGAGCGAGTGAAAGCGAGCGAACTCAACTAACACTAAACAACTCAAAAACACTAATCAAATCTCAACGACTCAATACCAAAATGTCTCGTGTGTGTTCGGGGAGGTAGGACAGGCGTATCGTCCTTCAAGAATAGTCAAGTTTCAATTTCAGAGGTTTGTTTCAGCGGGCAGATGCAGTAGCGGCTAGAGCCACAATTCAACGGAAATGCTTTCAAGGGTTTTCAAATGCTTTGGCCGCTAGACTCAAAGTGGTGTCTTTCAACTGGGACTTCAAAATGTTCAAGGAACTTGGAGCTAAAAGTGTCAACTACGTCTTCAAATAGTTCCGCTCGGAGGGTTGGACGTCTCAGTACAAGGGTGCACTAGTTAATAACGTGTGCGACTCGGAGCTAAAGCGTCAACGAAGTCTCAATCTGGGATTCACTTCAAGAGAAGAGGCTAGGCAGAGTTGGACTCTTGGCGGCTAGCTAATCTTAATAGAAACTCGGAGCTTAAGCGTCACGAGAATCCAATTCTTATTACGGGCAACCCAAATTCAATATCAATCAAATCCACAGTCTACTTGTTAGCCCGCGAGCGGGGGGGGAAGTCTACTACTGTTACAAGAGTAATTCTACTAGCTTTATACAACTTGGTTTTACAAACGGAGATAATATGAAACCTCGGTGGTTAGTTTTCACCGAGCCGCCAGCTTGGCATAATGACCGGCGGCCAATGGCAGAGTCGTTATTCAATTCCGTGGGTGCGTAGTCATGGCGACCAGGTCTGGCCGCCAGTCTGACACCATTCTCATCAATATTTCATGTGTTGCCAAGTCTAGCCACCAGTCCGAAGACCCTTGTTAGGACCTTTGCTCCAGCGCCAGTATCGTACTGGCCGCCAGAGACGGTTCTGAGGCTTCAACACTTCATAGTTCAATTCTAGCAGTCACAAGGGAAGTAGCCGCTGGTGCTCCAACCTACTTGTTCATTATTCAGTTCAGTGGCGGCTACTCGATAATCTGTGTTTAGCCGACTTCGGAAGTCTAGCCGCCAGTGAAGTCATATTCAGTAGTCATTCGTAATTCAATTGGGGATAACGGAAATGAAGGTAGCCGGGTGGCGGCTACTCCCATAAGTCATTATCCAAGTTCAATTCTGACAGATTGTGTCAATAACGGTCCGAGCCGCGAGTAGCGGCTACTCTAAACTTCAATAATCCCTCTTGTTTAATCTCCAGCACACAAGGAATCCAGTGGTTAGCTGACTCCCGGCGCCCAACAGTAAGCATAGTGTACTGATTCTGGTTGATAACGAACCGTCTTCAGCCGCTACAACGTAGTGTCCCATTGGCTTTCGGCCTTCAAAGATCTAATGTACCGTTCCGAGGAGAACGTACATTCTGCAACTAAGCCTCACATAGTCAATTGATAAGTCTTTGAAATGAATGAAAAATGTGATTTTCATGCGTGCACTGGTGCACGCCTTATCAGCGCAGCTTTATGAGGGCCCCGGAAAAAAGCCTCTCGTGTGGTCAGTTCAGGGTTGTGGGCCCGACGTCGACGGTGTGTACGTGCCAAGGTAAGCGAACACCGAATATATTGAGGACAACGTCGAAAAAATGGCAGCGAGTGGAAAGACATCGTGATTCGTGCTTCCTCCAATGGTGCTGCGGTCACGGCGCACCACGGCGTTGACAGAGCCATTGACTACGTGAAAAGATTCTGCAGCCTCTTACATGAGAGCTGCCAAGCCCGTAATGCCATGTTAAAGAAAGCCATCGAGCGGGATGTCAAAGTAAGTGCACGACGGGCTAATAAATTATTCAAATCTAACAGAAACTTACTTGATGTCCAGAGCGCCAGCGACGAGGCACGCGAGCCAGTGAAACAGTTGCGCGAGCGGGTGCGCGTGCATAAACAAGTTGAACGTATGTCAGATGCAGAGGCGGCAGTATTCGAAGTAGAGCTGAAGGCTGCCGAGAACATGTATCTCCCTGAAGGAATGCAAGATAGTCTTGGCGATGACGAAGAAAACACAATTCTGCGAGTTCTGCTGCCGCTCCGACTGCGACGCTGCCGGGGGGAACGTTTATTACGATGACTGCCCCCTGAGCGAGGACGGCCCGCCTTGTGACTATTGTGGCGGCGGCCCCCAAGAGTGCTTCCCGGAATTCCCTTGCTGCCTTGCCCCCGATGAGGGCACAGTTTGATCCACGTCCGTCCCACCGTCGTCAGGCCGTTTTTTGATTACCATTACCTACCTCAGATCGCACCGTACTCATCGAAAAGGGCTATGTAAAATGTAGGATCACAATGCCCAAATTTTTTTTGTAATACATATACTACCAGACAATGTACGCGCTTCACTATAAGACTGAGAGTGAGAGAGTATGAGTATAAGTGAATTTGTGCGACGCGCGGATTGATCTCGCATCTCGGGGTTGATTTGATGCGGCAATTTGATTGATGCGCACATGCGCACTCGGTCTGAGGCGCACGGAGCGGTAATGCATTTATGTACTATGGGACCTAACTGTGTGGTGTGGTTCTATGTTGCTGACCACATGGAGCAACGTCTTGCGAGGGTGAGGCGGAATGGAACGAAAGGAAGGGAATATTTCACATGATACAAAGAGGAGCTACCGGCTACCCATGACACCCATCAGACGGTTGTCGGGGAGTCTGACTCGTTGCCGATATGGTACGCCTCCTTTGCCTTTGCCTTAGCCCGAGCCTGACGGATTCGACTGCGGCGCGCTTTGGCATAGAGAACCGTCATTGCAGGGCCATACCGTTTTTGGTAGAGACTGGAAAGGATGAGATGAGCCACAAAGAGAGGAAGTATGCCGACATACGCAATACGTCGTTGGGCCTCCCAGATTTTGAGGTCATAGCGATTCCTGGACGGAGTTCAGGTTAGACGGGTGCAAGAGTTGTACCTTGGATGACGCACTTTTCTCGGTAGGTGGCTTGGTAGGCCCTCGCGCGAGCTGCAGCCTGCTCCTGTTCTGCCAGAGGCCGCGCCTTGAGCTCCGCACGTCTACTGGATGATGCGAGTAAGTCTCAGAGCAGAGAGACAGGCTTGAAAGAAGCAAGAACTCTCACCGGGCCATCCGTAGCCGGGCTTTCTCTCGGCGCTCAGCTTCGCGCTGGGTCCTGGGCCAGTAGGTTAGGTAGGGGCAGGGTGCCTGAGGGGGCTTGAAATACAGACTTGAGCTCGTACTCAGTCGGACCCATTGTGTACTTAGATTTCATAGGTGGATGCGCCATGACGGTGAGAGGGAGAGGATGACAAATACGTGGCAACGAGAGCCGCATGCTGAGTGCCTGCTATTTGGGGTTAGAAAACCGTGGTGAGTTTGCAGGCGTGTGAGATTGGGGACGTGTTCACGCCGGCCAGTGCCCAGCAAAAAAATGTAGCAAGCCGTGATGGACGCGTTGTCAATGCCAAAGAACTGTTTCGAACCTGAATGGTAGCGGTGGGGGTCAGGAGCGAGATGTAAAGTGCAAGACCGTCATGGTGTGGCAAGTTCGCACGCAGGTCCGAAAGAATGCGGGGGGTGACACGGTTGCAGCGAAGGTAGTGCTTTTTTTTTTACATAGACGCGGAGCGGAGGTGAACTAGATGAAAAGAACACAGTTAGATGGGTAGTTTCGGGCATAACGTCGGAGCGCACAATGAAACACCCAGAATCGGAGTATGACAAGTTCGCGATATTGTTGTGTCAATTGCGATGAAAGGGTGAAGCGGAGGTTGGAACGGAGGATATTTAGAGGGATCTCAAATGTGTCGCAAGCGAAATGAACGAATATCGAGGACATTAAGAAGGGAAGAACATGATTTGGGTCGAAGTGGGATGGGATGGCACAGGCAGATATGGAACAAAGCCTGACATCATGGTTTGTGAGAAGTTCCCACACAAATTTGACAAAATAAAATATTGTAAATCCAATCAAATCTCAATCGTCTCGCTGTTACGCGTCGAACCAACATCAATACAGTTGGAAAGTATTTGCCTACGTACCCTAGGGAAAAGGAGGAATAACGGGTTTGAAAATTGAAAAGCATGAGGCAACGGTCTGTGGCAAGTTCGCAAATCAGTGATCTGCGTGGCAAGTTCGCATGTGCACGGTTCAAGATGGGCATTTATAAATCAGAATTAAATTGCAATAATACAAGAGGTGTGCGTGAGGGTGAGGCAAGGAATGTAGTGGTGTGTAAAATGCTGAGAAACGGGGGTACGGATAAGTAAGGGCACAAGGAATGAAAATTTCTCGGCGGCGGGTGGAGGTGAGTACGTTCACGTGGTCTTTCGGGCATCTCGGAGCTTCTTTGTGGGTCTCTCGCGTAGGCGGAACCTTAACCCTAGTGGACATTGGTGCGCCGAAAGGGAGGGGCCGCCGCAGATTTTGGAGCAGTTGAATTCTGCTTCTAGTGCGGCTTGAATGCAAATTAGGGAGGAGTGCTCATAGCGCGATTTATTCTGGAGATACACAATTTTAGCTACGATATGGAAATCGGGAAGGAAAAGCATGGTACGTCAAAGGAACGGGTCAGAGTAGTCAACATAATACGTGGGTGGTAAGTAGCGGACGGTCCCAGCAGCTGCGGCAAATTTGGCAAAAGCCGCCGCCTGGTCAATAATAGACTCGTGCAGGGCGCCACTGATGCCCAGGGTGTTGAGCTGACATTCAAGGCTGCAAAAAAAGGGTGGTCAGATATACAGTACTGGATGGGAGATTGCTAAGGACGTACTGAGAGCGGTAGACGCCGGGCAGAATCCCCGCATACACGATGTACCACGTATCGTCAAGTGTCTCGGACCAGGTGAGAGGGTTTTCCAAGAGAGGTTGCGGAAGGTCGGCAATGGGTATAGCGGCGGCACGGGCACTGCCAATGACACGCATCCAGGAACGGACTTGCGCGTATGAGAAGGCCGCCTGTGCCTCGGCGACGCTTGCGTATCCGTGAAAGATGCAGTTGGAGACGCCTGAGACGAGGGGTTTAGTCTCTGACCTGCCGTGGGGATGAATATCTAGGGTAAACGCGACGGGTGAGTTGATAACTCAGAGCACGTACCAGGTGAGACGGACTCCAATGTTAATGCCACGGTAGATGACGTAGGCAGCCTTCTTAACGTGTTTTTTCCTGGTGGGGGTACTGTGGTGCACGACATGTACATGGGATCGGGGGGCACCTTGAGTGGCGGAGCCGGCAACAGACCTGAAGGAGGAAATGTCAAACGATGCGGTAGAGATTCTTAAAGAAAAAGAAACCAATGACGAGTGTATCCATCTTGTGTTGGGGATTGGTAGCGATAGACTGTGTTGGTCGACGGAGAATCAGAGCTTGATGCCGTGGTAAGGTGCAGGGTCCGGCGGTTAGGAGGGGTGTGCCGCGGAAGGGAAGCATACGGTGGAGGCGAAGGGGTAGTACGGGGAGTATGCGGAGGCCGTGATGTTTCTGGCCTTTCGGGATCTCGAATGGCAAGAGCGCCGAGAAGACCGACGAGAGTAGCGTTGTCGGCGTCCTCTGTCTCTGAGTCGGGGGCGTGGGTGGTCATTAGAGGTCTGGATGGGAGCTGACGGGAGTGTGCGTGAATCGTGAAAAAAAAAAGATTGTCAAACGATAAGGGTACTTGGATATCAGATGAGAAGACAATATTAATCAGAAGGTAACCGGCAACATACGCGAGCGATGGGTCCGCGTGTTATGAGGAAGTGTGGGCAGTACTAGTGTGACTTCGGGCCAGAATGCAAGGTGTGCGTAGCGTCGACAGAGATTGGGGGCTTGGAAATCATGCTGAGGTTACGCTGTTCAAGGCATGGAAAAAGGGAGATGAAAGCGCTTGGTTTCGAAAAGAGATACTTGGGGAAAGGCGGAAGGGTAAGACACAGGCGATGAATCTGCTGCGGTGGATCGGTGATGGCAGGAGGCAAAAGGAAGCCATCACGAAGAAGTTCGAAAAGGACGGTCCCCTTTTAGATGTGATCCGAGACGATCTCAGAACCTGTGGCAGTGAGGGCCTAATTTGGCGAATTTGGCGGAATCAACATGCATTTACACAGGCACTAAGAACGACGCGAGCTACATGGAGAATAAACTACGCGACGGTTAACTACGCGACAGCCACATTGAAACCTGTTGAACCTTTTTGGGGATATAAGATTGGTTGATCAGATCGATGGAACAAAAGAACTCACTAGGGAAGCACGGCGACGAGGCGGTATTGGAGCAGCTCGTTGAAGGCTGCAACGGCGAGGGCCTGGGTCTTGTACGCCTTCATGGCGCTGTTGGAAACGCCGGTGACGGACGCGAGTGCGAGGGCGTGACTGAGGTGCACACCGACAACGTGGCCCTTGGTGATGCAGTACCAGAGGGCCTCCTCGTCGCCGTCGGGCTCGTGCCCGATGGGCAGGAGCGGTCCGGTGGGGACGACGACATAGAGGGAGCCGACAACCCAGGGCCCATGTGTGAGGAACCCTCCCTGTTGAACAGGGGGTGGAGCTGGGGCAGTTGCCGGCGTGGGGGAACCTAAAAATTGATGAGATGGGCAAGCAGATATCAGGACATGTGCTGCTTGCTAACCTTGGGTGAGCGCATCAAGCGCGGCCTTGAGCATTTGCAGAGCATCGGGGACCTGCGCTGCAGCAGCAGTGGCGGGAACAACAGGTGCAGGCTGGGTAGCTGGGCGAAATAGACAGGTTAGTTTCCAACAGAAGGGGTTGCACTGTACGCACCCGCAGTGAGCGAGGCGACGGCAGCGTTGAGCAGTTGGAGAGCAGCGACGATGGCTGGAATATATTAAGTGGAGAGTGTGTGCGATGCACTGAGGACTTACTGTCGCTGCTCGGGGTCGCTCCCGGGACAGAGGCTGTTCCAGAAGAGACGGCGAAGGAAGTCATTGTGGTGGGCAAGTGAAGTGGGTGGGAGAAGGAAAACGACGAGGGCCGGTATTTTATACTTGGCGTTTGAATCTCCGCATGATGAGTGCACCGGGGATAATGGGTGCGATATCTGGGAGATCTGGCGACTAGTGGGTGGAGATCTGGGCATGTGTGATGAGAAATCGTAAGAACGCAAATAAACAAAGAAAAGGGAAGAAAAGGGCCCTGCCTCCTCTCATCTCCTGTCATACCATCAGAGAACTCACTCACACGGGTAAATTCGAGAACTTTGAGCGTGAGTCCAGGCTTTGTCGTGGCAAAAAGGTGCTGACTGGCACGCATCACAGAAAATATGGCCAAAAGGAAAAGAGAGAGGAAGCGTGTCCGAAGGGAGGACCGGAGGAACTTGTGTTTGTGGGCTGAGGGCGTGCGCGAGGATATATTGAGACCTCATCTGGATGCATATGCTGCGGCGATGGATGAGGGGCGGCGCGAGGAGCGGAAATATCTCAAAAAGGTCTGTAGAGAGTTTCATGCGCGCGTCCCGTGGACGACGGCGGACCATGAGGAGCCGGTGCTCCGCGAATACGACCTCTCCCAGCCTGTGCCGGCACAGGAGTTGAGCGAGGAGGAAGAGGTGAGGCAGCGGACACGGATGAAGGAACTCGACACGGTGAGTCACATTGTGACATTCTGTGACCCGCCATCAGGCGCCTCATTGCATCACCACAGCGCATTCGTCGATGGTTTACTTACCGCATCCGTCGGCTGCGCAAACATCGACGTACTTCTGTTCTTGACCCTACGAAAGATCCATACGCTGTTCTGCTCGCGAAGCTTTCCGGCTTATCTGCTCCGCCCAAGGCAAGACAGGCTTTCCAGCAAATGATGCACGAGTCGTACGCAACGAGGGTCGCGCCGGTAGTGGCGGAGCGGTGGGAGCAGGAGCGGGGGGGTGAGAGCTCGAACAAGGCGCCCAAAGTTGGGTTTGCATCCAAGGTTGCCCGTGAGGTCTTTGCCGCGCTGCCGAAAGTGGAACGAGATGAGTTTGGACAGAAGGCGAAAGAAGAGTCCCAGGAGGCGAAAGCTGCCTATGTGAAAGCTCTGAACGAGCCGCCATCCACAGCACCTCAGGCCCGCCAGCAGTAAGTCCCTTGGGCTGATTCTTTCAAAAAAAAAAAGCCTTGACGCGACGACGATAGATGCATTGACGCTGTGGGCGAGTTTATGGCGCCGATTTTAGCTGGGGTTCAAGCCGGAACGGGCCTTCACTGTATGTTGATGCTCGGCGGGCCGATGCCGAAGTACGGGGGCGAGCTGAAGACTGTCACGTAAGTACTAAATAACAAGAAATGAGGTGTGGATGCTTACCATGTGGACAGTGTCTCTATGGGCCGGAATCGCACACATGGAGCTCAGGTTTTCGCTCACTGGGACAGGAAACGATTCACGGAGAAGGTCTCGAACTTCATGATCGAGTATTTGCACACCGCGTTCAGTACGTCTGTAATTCAAATAGCGATGCGGCGAAAATCTGACCGGCCATAGCCCAAGAAGATTGTGAGAAGGCAGCTCTGACAGGCACCACAGCCGACCTGGACGCTGCAAAATTCACCATCGACGACCACGACGGCGAAGGATCGGGAGACGACTCCTCATCCTCAGATTCAAGTGATTCCGACTCGGATTCGGAGTCGGAGGCGGATTCGGAGCTCGACGAGCCACAGCAGAAGAAAAGCAAGAAGAAAAAGAAGGCCGAGAAGGCGGGCGAGTCGGACTCGGAGCTCGACGCTGCCCCTCCTCGGAAGAAGCAGAAGTCCACGGCGGGAACCCAGGGCAAGGACGTCGTCATCTACACTGACGGGCTTACATACGATCAGTTCCGTGAGTGCAACATGGCCGAGATGAAGTCGAAACTGGCGGCGCTTGACAAGGAGCACGGTTACACCCAGGTGCTGGACGAGCTTGAAGCATCGCGCAAACAACAACCTCGACCGCGAAAACGCCAGAAACCAGCAGAGGGGCGCACTCGGCAGTCGGCGAGGCAGGCAACAACACGAGTGGGTCCTTTAAACTTGGCGCCAAGCTCTGCGGTGCACTTAGCGACACGGAGCGGAGTGGAGGAAACAAGCGCAACGTCCGGAGCTCTGACCGCGCCAGTGTCGAGGGCGAGCTCACCATCTGCCTCAGTGAGCACGGCGGCTGCCTTAGCCTCGGGAGTGTCGGGCCTGGCGCCAAGTACATCATCGAGCCCGGAAATGGACGGCCGCGAAGCGCGTCAAGCAACTCCTGCGGATTCGGCACCCCAATTATTAACAACATCCGCGTCGCCATCCGTAACTGCGTCGACATGTGGTGCGTCAGCGCTGGCTGCACTTGCGCCAAATGTGGCGACTTCAACCTCCGCGCCAGCAGCGTCTGGCATGCCAAGGTCTTCGCTTGTGCCGTGCCCTGCCAAGGCAGCGCCGTGGTTTGTTGATGCGCGGATGGCAATCACACAGGTCGATCTGGGTTGTCATTATGACGCGCTCATTGCCGCTTGGACGCGCGTGGAGGCCGCTTCACAGTTTGAGAAGGGCCCCACAAATCTCAAGACGAAGAATCGCCCAACGGAGGTGGGGACTTGGGTTGCGGGAGGGCGCAAACTGGACCTTCCGGAAATCGGTATCGCTGATTGCCGAAGGTACAACGCGCAGTGGACCGCGTGGTGGGATTCTCTGCAACCGGCTTGGCGCACGAAGGGGGAAGACCAGAAGTGGGTCGTTGGTGGCCCGTACGGAGGAAATGGGAAGGAGTGGGAGCCGCTTTTCCACTGGGGCGTGAATGGCACGCTCAACATCCTAGCGGCGTTGTATATTTGGGGTTCATCTGGCTTGAGGGATCCGGACGTCCTCGCGGTATGGGAAGGGGCTGTGCACGATGCCGTGTATATGCTTGAAGGGCTTGCTGCTTATTACGAGTTATGGGGGAAACGGTTCTGATTTGACTTTTGCTTTTGTGTATGCAGTTAGTTGAGCTCTTTGAAATGCAATGTGTGATAATTGTGTTGAAAACACAGAGCATGAAAAAAAAAGGGTGTTGTAAAAAAATAAAAGTGGAGACTAAGAAAGGAAAAGAAATCTATAATGGCCTGAATGGGAGTCGAACCCACATTAAACGCGGAAATTGTTCCAGACCATCGCTTCAACCGGTGCGTTCGCTCTCACCATTAAGCTATCAGACCGTGAAAAATGAACGAGCAAGGAGACTGTATAGGGTGAGTGCCTGGTCTGCTTCACAAAAGAAGAAATGAAAGAGAAAAAAAAACATCTGAGTTGACCAATGCTAATATAAATATTGCTGCAGGCCAACAAGACGCATGTGAACGGAGTTGTGTGGTGGGCTCAAAAAGAGGAACTTCGGTGGGGGGAAAAAAAAATCGCCGAAGGAGGCGCGTCGAAAAGTGTCAACAAACAAGTGTAAATAATGCGTGAATCAACAATTACGCGTGAATTAACAGTACTTGAAAGGAACGCGTCCGCCAAGCTAGGAGCGCTAGCGTGGGATGACGTAGGGCGGAGCAAGCGGGCGGCAAGCGGGTAGGTACCGGGCGCAAACGGAAAGCTGATCGGGCCGAAGCGGGTGGATACCGGGCGCAAACGGAATGAGGACGAAGCGGGCGCGAACGGAAAGGTCGAATTCGGAGCGAGGCCGGGCCACGATCGGACGGAACATATCGGGAACGGGAAGGGAGCAGCGAGGAAGTGGGGCGTGGGAAATAGAAAATACCATCCCAAATAGGGTGGTAAGCAGTATGTATTAAATATGGGTTTTTCCGGTTCTCTAGTACTAATGTAGGTTCCCATCAGAACCTAAACACCTGCAAAGTGCGCCCGAGCGCCCCCCAGCCCCCAAATAGGCCATAAATGGCCGTTACTCTAATGTACCGCTGTAGCCGTGCAGATGGCTAGGACCGTGACGATAGAAAAGGGGTCCCATGGCTAGGACCGTGGTTTTTAGTCTATATATTAGGGCTATGGCTCGAAGCTACAATCTGTGTCTAGCTGTATGCCAACTTGTACCATTTCATATTCTGCAGTTCATTAGCAATAAATCATCCACTGAAGTCGTATACACACAGAGAGGCATGAAGTCAAGGCTTGGAACCAGTCTGGGGTCTCATTCCGAGCCAATTGGACACAGAACTTATTGTGGCTTAAGTTCACTTACCGTAACTTAAAGGCTCACTTTAGTCTCTCTTGACAGACTGACCACTCGTTACCTCGTTCTTCAGTCTGTTAGTTACCGCGCTATGATTACCGTAGGGTCGGGTTATTATGTAATGATGTGCGATGCTTGCACAAACAATCATCAGTTCGACGCGTTTTTGACGCGACTTTGAATTCATGCAAGCTTTTCAAGTTTTGGATTCTACTGCGGGTGGCTGAAGAGGTACCTTGGAAATTTTGCGGCTCATTCCGGCGACTCCATAATTCTATGCGCCTTGTTGGGGTGAATTCTGGTGGTGATGCGCTATTGCTGCATTGAAGTGCCACAGTCATCGAACCCTGAGCTCAGGCGACATTCATCACCATTTCGAAGATGATTTGTTTCTGAATCTTTGCCTCAATGGCTCAGTGTCGTCGACGACGCGTCCAAGTCGCGTCTCACCGCCGTACACGTGACATTCCCCAAAAGGCAACTTACATAATAAGGCGACCCTACGGTAACACGGGCGCGGTAACCAACAGACTAGGCTCACTTACTATTGATCCCAATGGGTCCCGAAATGCACAATGGCTCACAAAATGAAATTCCATGCCCTCAATTCTCACTCAATCCCTCCGGAGTTTTTTGTCAACTCTACCTAGAATACTCCTGTATGTTTACCTAAAATAACTAAGCAATCGACGAAGAGGAACGAATTGAATTGTTGTTGCAAGTCCATCAAGTCGAGTGATCTGAACTCTGTGCGACCTGCTCCGGCCTCCGAAGGCATGCTATCTCCCTGCAAAAATCTGAGGGTTGAATAGGAGCATTAGATAGGGCGTCCCTCTCCTCAGAATACTTTTCCGGTCCCTTGTTGTTGCAGTACGAGGGGAAGAAGGGTTGGGTCACACAGTGTCACAGTGGGAAATGATGTCACGTATTCGTCACACCTTCTGTGTTTTTCGTTCATATTGCAACCAGTCCCCTCTGCAAAAACAATTTGAGGCGGCAGAATGATTTCATTTTGCACCGGACATGCTCTTAATTTTTCACGGGGCTTTACGATGCTCTCAGAGGCCAGAGCATGTTGGACAGAGTTCAGATCACTCGAGTTGATGGACCGGTAACTACAATTCGATGCCTTCCCCTCAGTGTATTGCTTAGTTATTTTACATAGGTATAGAGGAGTACTATAGATATGTAGCGCACAAAACTCCGGAGAGATTGAGTGAGAATTGAGGGCATGGAATTTCATTTTGTGAGCCATTGTGCATTTCGGGACCCATTGGGATCAATAGTATTCGCTGCAGTTAACTGAAAGGAACAGATGAAGGTGAAAGTACCAATGCACGACACCAGTTCGACGACATTCAACGGCGCCTTGAACTTCATCAAGTTGTTTGTGCTGATATTTCGAGAGGAACGCGGCGAGGTCTGACGTGTGTATCATCTATCGTGCCAGTGTTATGTCTGTCTCCGCCGCCCAAATTCTAACCCAACAGGACAATGGTTGCACTTTAGCCAACAATGGAAATGCCGTTGACATCTTTGATCGAATCAAATATCTCCTTCTTCCTGCGCCCACCATGGACGACGAGGAGAAAGGCAAACAAGGTACGATACCGGTCAATACGTGCGTACGCTGGGCTAAAAATTAGTAGCTGCCGACCCGAGCAACGAAGCAGCTGCCGCGAAGCTCTGGGCGATCTATGTTTCCGAAGCGGAGAAATACGATAAAGGGCTGGTGGAGAGCTGGAAGAGCGACATGGACGGGATTCTCATCTTCGTGCGTCGTCTAAATGAAGTCACTGCAGTGTCCCTACTCATCGGTCACTGGAAGGCCGGTCTTTTCTCCGCCAGCTTAACGGCGTTCCTCATCGAAAGTTACAAGACGTTATCGCCGGATCCTGCCGAGCAGACCGTGCTGTTGCTCGCGCAGATATCGCAGCAGCTGTTTGCAGGGATGAACGGAACGAGTTTAAACCTCACATCCTCTACACCTTTCAAACCCCTACCGACCTCCATCGTTTGCAATTTTCTGTGGTTCATCAGTCTCGGACTGGCCCTCACCTCGGCGCTCATTGCGACTCTCGTCGAACAATGGGCACGCGACTTCATACACAGAGCCGACATGCGTTCTGCTCCGCTCATTCGCGCCCGGATATACTCCTTCCTCTACTACGGTCTCAAGCGATTCAAGATGCACACCGTCGTGGAAATTATACCCCTGCTCCTGCACGCCTCCCTCATCCTTTTTTTCGCGGGACTGGTCGCATTCCTCGTCCCCGTAAATATTGCGGTTACCGCTCTGACAGGATTCCTTCTGCTCATCATCACCGCCGTCTATTCCATCTTTACCCTCCTTCCGCTGTCGCATTTGGACTCGCCCTATCGAACACCGCTGTCTGGGGTCTTCTGGCGCTTGCAACAAACCTTGATATCCTTTTCCTCTCATAGGCATCCGGTATCAACCGATACGCCTCCGGGTCCCCCAGACGAGAAACACAATATCGTTGATTCCATCTTCCGCGAAGCGACAGAGATGTCCGAGGAACGCACTGCTCGGGACCAAAATGCCCTCGCGTGGACTGTTAAGTCCCTCAGCGATAGCACCGAACTTGAGCCATTTATCGAGGCGATCCCCGACGCATTGTGGAAGGGCGATCAAAGACGCTACCTCTACGATGACCACATGCGAATATTGGTGGATCACCCCGATGTGCGACTACTCGACCGCATCTCTGTCTTTCTGTCTGACTGCCTTGGTGGCCATCTCTCCGAAGAAACCTCTAACCGCCGCCGAATAATTTGCTACAAGGCGATATGGGCACTTGGCAGCTTGTCCGAGCCGGATGCACATTTTGACCAACCTTTTCCTGGCATCAATATCAGGTTACCTGATCGGGACAAACCCGACGCAAACGTTCAGCATCATTTGATATCTGCGGCAGCGATGAGCGACTGGTCAAATTTCCAGGCCGCCCAAAGCGTTGTCGCACGCAGCTTGGAGCTTCTCGCGGCATGTAACTCACAGTCTGCGACGTCCTCATGGACAGTTTCACAACAGCGCAGCCTTATGTCCACGCTCCAAAAGCTTCGTTCATTAACACGAGTATACTGTGACAGGGTAATGCATGACTTGCAATGGCCATCCAACGCTCAGAATTCCCTCCCGAATCTCACCCGCATAAACCAACTCATCAGCGACATCGAGTCACTGCCCCTGCAAATACTGATGGACTACTTGCAACATGCTGTACAATGGAACTCGAAATCACCATACAGATACCAATTCACAACGCTAATCCTGTCTCCGCCAAAGAAGCCGCTCTCGACCAATCAAATTCTCACCCTGCGAGATAAATTAGATATTACAGCTACACGCTTAGTATTACGCAAGACGGAGCGAAATAACCCGGAAAACGATTGGCTGAATCGCACGATTGCAATTTTGATCTCATACTGGGACCCGCTGGCCGAAGCCCCCACCTTTCCTCTAAGCTTGATCCAGTATATGAACGATGACGACGATCTCAGTTGGACCGAGTTGGGTTACAAGTTCCCCGCATCAGCGTGGTCTTCCGTCCCACCTACCATTCTTCACGGACCCCACTGGAAAATACACAATTTTTGGCCGGGCGCAGTAAACAAGCACGATTACATCACCCAACTGGAGGAGACCTTGACCTTTGTATGGAACCTCCTTTGTACTCGGGCCCCGTCCAACCAGACAACTGCAGAGGCAATACTCGACGCTGTTGTCCAATCGAAATATGTCCCGTCAACCCCAGCTGTCGTTGCCATGTCTAAGCAGGCACTTTTATCGGCGATGTTTTCCGGTTATTTGGACACCTCCCTCTCAGATTGGACCCAGAAATTTTGGCATCCGATTTTACCATCAGATACAGGTGTTCAACAAGAGGTCAACGACAGTCAAAGCCGAGAGGCATGCGACGAATCTGAATCCGCACAAGAATCTGTTCCAGATTTCATCGCAGACAGATGGAACGAGGGCCTCCTTTTTATATTGACTGAGCTTATTGAATCCTGTAATTCAGGGACATATTCCTCCTTGGTTGGTCGGACAGTGGGCAAAATCCTGATGTTTGCACCAGCATCAGTTATCCTCGTAGCTCATCAAGTGCGGTTCGCGGTTGCTTTCAAGGAACTATTCGACACCTGGTCCAACCGGAGTGAAGCCTCGGAAATACTTCCAAAAATTCCGATGTTGCACCTGTTCACGGTTTACAGCGGGGAGGCTCCGACGGAATTTTGTGCTGACAAGCCAATTCCATGGTTGGACAATCTTGAATCTCGGAGGACAGTCCAAGACACGTTTTCCGCATATCTAGGTCAGCTATCACCCGTCGAAGATTCTCACCTCTACACGCGTCTCAAAAACATTATCACCAACCTCGATGTTCTGCACCCCGATCCGCCACCGGACTCGTCAGGTACGTACACGCAATTCAATTTGTCTGAGTTCTTAATTGAACTCGGCGCAGTTGCTGTTGCCACTGAGGACAACACAGAACAAGCTGGATATTCACCAGGTACGCGCAGACTTCATTGCATATCTTGACCGGCATCCTGATTCGTTTATGGAGAGGACTCTTCCGCTCAGATGGGAGTGCCAGATGCGGAGCCTGTGGCGACAAGTTCCTCGTCGCATGGCTCGGAAGGCCGGAGAGGTTGAGTGAGGAAGAGAGGGAGCCTGAGATATTGTTGGATCCGTATGCATGTATGCGCTTCGGTTGAGTTCCGCCATCATAAAGTAGCATCCTGGGCGATTAGCTTTGTAACTTTCATTTATTATTTCATCAGACACTTATTTGTATTATACGACAGAAGATTGCTTTATATCAGTTTCACCATTTGGCGCTCCCAAAAAGGGCCGCCCGGATTCAGTGGTTCAAGTACCAACTTCGCACGGGCACCGCCACCGATCATTGATGGCGCATCATACCGATCCGCTGATGCGCCCAACTAGAGCATTTGGCCGTGGCAGTGAGGAATTGTAACTGTGGCTTATTCTAATGTGGTTATGAATCCATTGCAGGCACCCTACGGGTACTGTGAGATTTGGACCAGTACCATTGCATCGTTCAAGGTGAGAAAAACAATTCGACCAGAAACGAATGAATGATTGGCTGTACAAGAAGCCATGAGCATGATATGAAAGCTAAAGATATAAGGAACCAAAGTCCGGAAAAGATACGAATCTCTCAGCGAATGCATTATGCGTATAGTAGCGCGGCAGTAACTTGCTTGATTGTTGGAGCAGTTGACGGTCCGTGGACGTCCCGAGGTTGAAAAGTCACGACAACCGCCTACTATTTTCAGCTTGGACTAATCTAGGACGCAGACCATAATGTATATTTATACTCCCGCCACCCGCCAGAGCGACTGCACCGGTGTCGAAGTGTTCAAAACTTGAGGGTTGAATCGAAAGGCTGGATTCCGCTCGTCCATAAATCCCCAAACGGCCTCATCTTTCATCCCATTTGCCCTCCATGGACTCAAAGACGCCGGGAAATAGGGCAAGATGTTGATCAAGCTCTCGTCGTGCGACAGGATGACGAGGAAGTCCTCGTCCGCGTCGAACGCGGCCAGTTTATCGAGAGTGACGCGCGCCGCGACCGGATCTGCATGGACGGTGTTCGGCTTGTCCGGTATGGATAGGAGCGGCTGATCCCTGGAGTGGATGTCGAAGCGACTGGGGTCGCTGCCAGGGGACCAGAAATACTGCGTCGACACGGAGGCCCGGGATTCGGCGAGGAGGTGTGCGGGGCACGGGTAGGTCCGCTGGAATTCTGGGCGAGGACGTAGCAGGCCGACATGGTGACCTGTGTCTCCACCGAGGACGAGGAATGAAGAGGGTGTTACCCGTGCGAGAGCGGTGATGTGACCTATGCGATGCTTTCACGGAGGATTAAACCCAAATTCAACCGCATACGACGATAACTCACACCGGGTGTGTTGAGCAGATAGAAGCTTCCGTCACCGAAATAATCCAATGCCGGCAATCCACTGAAGGTTAGATTTGCATGGTCGAAATTTAGTTCGATGATCTCGTGTCCACTGGGAAAGAGTAAGTACGACCCGAGAAATTAGTGTGGTTCCCATACGCAAGATCACTGTCTTGCAGTTCAGCATCCGGAAATTCGGGATAAGTACTTCTGTTCGTTGCAGGTCCAATTACAAGTTTTGTGCTGTTCGGAAATTTGGACATGTCTCCGATATGGTCGAAGTGTGAATGGCTAAAGAAAAATAAAAGTCATATCGGAGCCAAACCGAATAATTTACGATTCAGAAGATGGGAATACCTCCACACAACAGCGTCGATGGTGTCAAGTGAAATTCCGCCGTCCTCCAAGAGCTCTGTGATCCCCTTGAACGGGTCGACATGATATTCTCCACTTGCGAAGCCGCTGGCGATGCTCGGCACCAAATTAAGCGGATCGCTCCGCAAACCGAGATCGAACATAAGACGCTTCTTCGCAGCCGGATGTTCTACCAGAAAGGCGTGGGCGGGAAAAGGTATCGATTCGTGGCCGGGAAGGACTGGCTGGAGAAGCACGGCGGCGGTGCTCGTGAAGTTGACAACATTGAACACCTTCACGTCGACGGTCGCGGTGGAGGACGGGATTCCCGTGAACGCTGTGCAGCGCAGCACAAAAAATACGAGCAGGGTCCAGACAGCCATGCTGGGAAGGCGGGCAGTGGTTACCACCCCTCCCGATGCTCGGCCTATATACTGCAGGGAACAAAACGCAGCCGAAAGTCAGAGTCATAAAAGCGGGAAGATGTGGGTCAACGGGGCTTTTCTGTCAGCGTCGGCTTAGAAATTCAGACTTCGTAACCCCAGTAACCCCGTGATATACGTCTTTTTCGGAATAGCGGGTAGGTAGGTAGGTAGGTAGGTAGGATTACACAGCCGGTCCCGCTTAGGAACGCCGGGCCCAGGGCAACTCATGTCGGGCTTGTTCATGGTTTACAGCGGGGAGGCTCCGACGGAGATATTTTCCCAGGAGGGGGAAATTCCATGGTTGGAGAGTCCTGAAGCCCGGCGCGCAGTAAAGGAAACTTTCTCCGCATATCTAGGTCAGCTATCACCCGTTGAAGATTCTCGCATCTTCTACACGCATCTCCAAAGCATCATCACCAACCTCGATGTTATGCACCCCGATCCGCCACAGGACTCGTCAGGTACGCACACAATCCAAATTGCCTGACTTCTTACTTGAATTCCGCGCAGTTGCGGTTGCCGCTGACGACATAGAACGAGCGGGATGCTCACCAGGTACGCGCAGACTCTATTTTATATCTTGACCGGCATCCTGATTCGTTTATGCAGCGGACTCCTCCGCTCAGATGGGAGTACCAGATGCGGAGCCTGTGGCGACAAGTTCCTCGTCGCATGGTTCGGAAGGCCGGAGAGGTTGAGTGAGGAAGGGAGGGGAGATGTTGTTATATCTGTATGCATGTACGCGCTTCGGTTGAGTTCCGCCATCCCGCCATATGATCTTCGACCCGTCGAGCTTCAACGCACAATTATTATGCTACCTTCCGTCCGACAACAAAGGGAACAGCAAGTGGTTGTTGAAATCTCTCCACCGCCGAGATTACTTCTTCTTCCTGCAACCGACTCTGAGGTGACTCCCCAACATTGGATATTTTTTGACAGTACATTTTGATTCGGAAACAAAAGATTTGCACTCGATGATTTTTTTCGTCCCCACGTCACCGAAAACGACGAATCCCGATTAGAAGCCCCATTCCTACGACAAAGACTATGCGTCTTGACTTGTTCAACTAGCGATCAACCTGACAATTAGTACGAACGTTCAAATGACGCGTTTAGGAAATCACGACTTACTGAGCGCCGAATCAACGATTCGCGCGTTGACGAATCAAGCGCTGACGGTGACGGTGCGGCAGATGCTGGGGTCGGGGCCAACTACGGCGATTGTGAGTCTCAGTTGAACAGTATTGAAAGCACTCACTCGGCGTGAACCTGGATTGCAGGGAAGATCGTCAGCATCGGCCCTTATCAAGAGTTATCAAGGGAAGTTGATGGGAAGAGGACGAAATACGGTAAAGCATGGAGGAGGGGCACAGGAAATTGGGCGTAATCGAAGAAAGAGAACCAATAATTGAACGTAAAGAAGAGAAAAGAATCACTCACGTCCCACAGCGCCCCACGATCCCCACGTTCGTGACGCGGTCGGGCTGAGCCTTGAACGTGTCGGGGTTGACGGAGCTCTTGAGGTAGCACGCGGAGGGCGGGACACCGGCGGGTGGAATGCCGTAGGGCGCGTACGCGTACCCGAGGCAGCTGGCACCTGTAGAGGGAATTGGTGTGTCAGCACGTGCATGAATGAATTAATAACGCGGGGGGTGGGGTCTATGAATGCGATGCTGGCGGACCGGCGAGGAATAAAATTGGAAAAGGAATTGGAGAGGAAAGGGCACAGAGAAGGACGGAGAGATAAGAGAAATAGAGGGGGGAAATTGATAAAGTAACGCAACGCACTGGCGGCGCAGGCCTGGAGGCACCCTTCCTCGCTGCTTACGGGGATCAGAGCCCCGCCGTTGTCCATATCCCAGCCGGGGTAGACGGCGAAGACGGTGCCGACAGCGGGCTTGCCGGTCGGGTGCGCAGCGGCGGTGGCAGTGGGAGTGGCGGTAGCGGGAGTGGTGATTGCCAAGCCGAGGGCGAGGGCGACGAGGGCAGTAGCCGCAATCTTTGGGAGAGCCGAGGCGAGCATGAGCATGGTTGTTGGGCAAACAGGTAGGTGGTGGGCGAACAGAAACTGATCGTGGGCAGCCGGTGGAACAATTCTTGATTTATACTGCAGTGGGAGGAAGGTCGAAGCGTTCCAGCGGAAATAGAGTAAATGAAAGAATTCCTCCGGCAGAGAGCGCGGACCGTCGGAATACCGTGAGCTTGACAAACCAGTGGGGCGGGTATTTGTCCAGCCAGCAGGTTCTTTCGAACGTCGAGGTAGACAAAACTGGGATCGTCTACCTGATTCTCGACCAATTCTCGACAGGAATTATTTGCGACCCGATACAAAGACATTCACGCAATGCTGGCGAAAATGTCTGGTTTGGGCGCAACTCTAAGGCCGAAGAACATTGTTGTGAACATGTTTACCGCGGCGACTGAGAGGATAACGGTGATTTGCGAGGGAAAGGTAGATTCGAGAATGATCCATCAGTTCCGAGGGTGCAGCTCCGAGTGGCATGAGCCTCAGTGTTCCATCCAAATTGAATTGCCAGAGTTGGGAGGACCGAGCGGGAGAGGCACAAAAAGAAGGACGGGACATGAGAGGTCACCTCATTTCGGCAAGGTTGTTGGAGAGCTTCGACACAGGCTTCTGGGCAGCTTCCACGGCATCCTCCACTCTTCTCCCGACTTGCCCTGCGTTCTTCCTCGGGTGTACATTCATCAGCAACCTGTGCATTTGGGAGAAGTCTGCTGCGCGTCTGTTGAGGCCGAGTATGCTCCAGAATCGCGGAGTTTCGACTCCAGAAACACCATGCTGGCGGGAGCAGAGCCGTAGATCCGAGTCCTTCCGCATTCGGATCAATATCAGTCGGCGGGATTCGGGGTCGGCCGCTCGTCCGATACTTGTCGTACTCAGTTGGATCACCACAGCGCCGATTTCTGAGGCGAGGTACAACTTTTGATCTCTTGGAAGGAAAGGCCACCGTGACGGGGATCAATGGCACCCCGAGTGAGTGCCAATTTAAGCACTGCCGCGCTATAGGACTTCATCGCAAACTCAAACTTTCAGCCTCTGAACTGGCTTCAGTGCTCATTACTGCGAGCGAATCATCGCCTAAGTATTTCGTTCTTTTAACTTGCTACTACCCCGAAGTGTTCTTTGGATGGTTGCACATTTGGAGACCGTGGCCCTGACTCGCCGGGGCTGGCCGGCGGGATTTATCGGCAGTTAAATTCCTTACCGTTGCGAAAGACTTTACCTGCCTTGGCTTTTTCGTCTGTCTCACAAGATATCAAACTAGACTATCCTGAACTTTACACGCTCGGTTTGCACAGTTAGCTCACTCGCATCCCACAGTTGTCTTCGTAATCCTTCCCACTGGAAATTGTCGTGCAGTCTGCAAACTTCTGTCCATTTGTGTTCACCCACAGCGCTCCTCCGCAGCCATTCAATGTAAGACCGGCATCAGGTGGACTGTGCTGTGCGAGCGAAAATTTCTCCATCAGACAGGGATTATCATTCTGTAATAGTAGTGGAGGTTATTAGTGAACGGCAACAATTCGAAAGAAGTATTGGTCACCCCGTTGGAGAGCCAAGTCTTGTCACACGTCGATCCAACCGAAAGTGAGCTTGTCCAAGTCCACGCCCAGGTCGCATCGGTTGTTTTATCGCGCCCGATTGCAACACAGTTGGCTTCCGGCTCCCTGCATTTAATCACAACAGGCCAAGAAGGATCTCTCGAGTCTACGAAGAAAGGTGCAGCCCTTGCTCCTGGAAATTCTGTTACCGTTAAAGCAACCGCAGCGAGCTGAATGTTTTTGAGCAGATTCATCGTGAGACGTATCTTGCGGGGATCAAATTCGAATCCCATTCCGGAAGCGATGCTACTCACGATAGGATAGCTTGGTTTGTGATTGGTTCGGACCGGCCGAGGTGTGTGTAGGATGAGTTGTTGCGCGCCAGGCGTTCAAGACGATGGATACCTGTACTTCCTGAATTTATACCAATCCCGGCGAATGCCATAGTTGCTATAACAGACGCCACTGGTGCAAAACAACGTTTCCTGTTAACGGATCGCGGTCTTTGGCGGTCATCATGCTGTGGTAGATACGCAACTGTGACAGACAACCATCATGCTAAGTAAAGCTTGACGTTCCCCCCTTCGACGAAGATAAACACAGGAGGAGCACTGCATCGGCTCTTTGATCGGCTTGCAAGTTGACTCCGTCTCCGCACACCTCACAGATCAGCGTCTAGCATAAGGATAGTCAGTGGATCCTGTGCAAACATACTCAGCGAAGCATATATGAACGTTTCAACGGTGATCAGAACAGTGTTGTGCGGCCATCACTCGTTGAATGCCAACCCCCGGATTGTGTGCGCTTGGCGATGATTTTTCGTGCGGCGTCTCTACAAGGCAGGTCATGGTCGTCAACGGAGCCGGGTTATTTTTGCGACTACCATGAAGCTGGGAACGGCGCTCAAAGTTGCTGAATCGCAGAGGCTATGGTGAGATCCATCAGATAGAGGTACAAATGATCAAAGGCGCAGTGTTTTGTTGGAAGCTTCTAGGCGAACAAATGAATAGAATAAACTCAAGCTCATCCGCGCAAAAACCTTGATTACAGTCCCGTCTGGCGTATGGGATGCGAGGCTGATACGCCCTTCCAACACCAAAAAAGAAGACGAAAGAAAAAAATTCTCACAGCTCGTTGTGCTCCCTCTGGAAATTACAGACAAGGTAATTTTTCTGCAGCGAGAATAGAGGTCGTGACTCATCCAAAGTATCGCCGCTGCCCAACCACACCCGCCCCACTTCTGATTTTCCAACGAAGGCAAAGATAAGTTGACACAAACTAAAAAACAATGGACGTCTGGGAAGCAACAACTTCAAGCTATTGAACTACAACTCGCAAAGGACTTATGTGCTCGAAAATGCCTTTTCAATGACGTGCCTCATTTCCTTCTATGGGCTTTCTTCATTTCACCACGAGACTGATACTCATGTCGGAAAGGTAAGGTGTTCGCTCTTCAAAGGGCTGCCGTGACGTAGTCAGAGTCAAATATCAGAACGAAGAAACACGAAAGTATACTGACCCCAATTATCGCATAGCGGACAACGGTGAGCTGACCTCTTCCCTTGTGCTTCTTCGGAATGGTCACCGTAAAATTTTGCTGTGGCCCAGAAGCACTGACGCCATCGTGGTAATCAGTCTTGAGAGAGCCATAATGCAGCACGGTGCCTATCGATTGGAACGGCGTCGGACAGGGATCGCAGTTTATAAACCCAATGAGAACCGAGAGATCGGTGGGCCAGTATGGATGCAGGCCATTCTGTAAGTAGGATGTGAGAGCCAGCTTATAATATGTGGTTGAGAGCGGGAACGACGGACAGGCTCAATGACCTCTACGGTGAAGTTGTGGCCAGCCTTGACGGTCGTCTCATCGGCGGGAGCCCCAATGTAAAATCCTTGCGCAAGTACGGAGCCGGCGAGGGCCATACTGACTATCGAAGGGGCGAAGAGCTTCATTGGAGTGGGAGGACTCGGAGGGGCGAGGGGCGAGGTGCCAGATGACACGACGTGGACGAAAAGCACGATTGGGTCTTCTTATGTACTGGCCCAGTCCAATCTAATTTACATCATGGGCCTATGGAAGCTCGGTGGTCGAGATGCCCCGCTTGAACTTCGAAACTCGGGTCGATATGGAAAATATGCCTACCAAGTAAACACCATTTCACCAGAGGTGCCGTTTAGGATCATTTTGATAAATAACATCCGTAACCTAGAGCTTGATCGGAGGCTTCCACAGAGCCCGAAAGGTTGGAATTAAGCTAAAGCATGATTCGTCACGCTTCACGAATTAAGAGCAGCCAAGCCGGCCGGGCCATAGTTAACAACCTAGGTATAAGTGGGTCGGACTAGAAGGACGTCTGTAAAATATCTGCGTGTTTTCTAGAAGAGCATCGGCACTTGGTGCAGTTTTAGAAAAGGCTGCTCGCTGGGTTGGGAGATGGAGGTATTCTCTCTGAACTCCCGGAGTTTCCAGACCTACGAGACAGATCGGTCACTAAGTTGAGTCCTGTCCTCGCCCTGTCCTGGCGGAATTTGATACTGTACCGGGCCAGTCGAAGTGGAGCTGTCGTAAATTGATGGAGGTCTTACCCACAATGATGCCGCATCGTTCCACCCAAGACATGAAAGAGGTTGAAGGTGTCGCCAAGTCAATCGAATGGCCAATACTAAAGCCCGCAAGAAAACGGATCCAAATTAAGTATCACACCTTGAAATCGCTTCAAGTTCTGCTGCTAGATAGTATTTGTTTTCGCCTCTATTGAGTTCTCTAGCGATCCCCAAGCAAGAAGCAGATCCGTCAGGACGCATCTTTAAATCACATGCATCCAATTGAACCGAGATGGGCGGAGACAATGTGTTTTGAACTTGTATATATAATTTAGACGGGAGGAGATAAATATCTCCTCCCGTCTAAATTCACGTTGAAACGAGTGCTAGACATGCAGATACGCGAGCACGCACCCAGAGACGAAACGTAAGGTGTATATTGCCTGCATAGGGCTTAGAGGCGGTTACTCGGGGAGGCGACTCGATACAGAGTCGAAAGCTGTCTCCGGGTCGGCGGTGGGTGCCTTACTGATGCGCTGTGTCTTAAATTGACTGATACTTGGTTCAACTCAACCATAAACTAAAGCGAGTGCCATACAAGGAAACTTCAGAGAGGTGCGAAGCAGCAATGCGGGATTCGAGACTGGACGGCGATCTCATTCCCAAGTGGAGAGACAGATAGATACAGACCTGGGGCCAGGTGAGCCAATTTACAAAATCTGGGTGCGGGTAGTGATGTGCCGGGCCCGGCCCAAGCCATGGCCCATCAGGGCTCAAGGCCGGGCTCACATTTCCTAGAGCCCCCGCCCTGGGCTTGAGCCCGGGCTTTTGTGAATAGGCAATTTTGGTCACTCGATGATTTTTTTTCAGGATGCTTCTGAACCCATAAAATCTGGTAGAAACTTGAGCTTCAACACTCAAATAAACTGATCCGTTTGGGGCGTAGGTGGATGACCTCGTATCTCGGTAGATCTCGGTGAGGTCATGTGGCTAGTCGGCTCGTCGAATCTAGTCTCCCGTAGCCAGACTCACAGAACAATATTTATGATAATCGATAAAGTATTGTTATGGACGTCGAATCGACTGAATACATCAATTTCAGGCTGTGAAAAAATCCCTGAGACTTCTAGGGAGTAGGGAAGTGCTTCCTTTACATGTTTTTCAACACTACCTCACACCAATCCAGATGTTGAGAAAAGTTGAAAGCCCGGGCCTGAGCCCTAAGCCCGACCCGACCAGGGCCCGGCCCTCCAGTAGGGCCGGCCTCAGGATTTTCCGAGGCCCAAGCCCTGAAAAGCCCGGCCCAGTCCGAGGCTTTCAAGCCCGGCCCGGCCCGAACAACACATGATGCGGGAAGCGCTGCGAAAGGGTGCTGTGAAACTGATTCCGCCAAGAGGAAGTTCCGTTCCGTACCTGAATCCTGTCGTAAGTTGTAGAGCTACGCGCTGTCGTAAGATTGAACTGAAGTGAATTGTCGTAAGTAAATGTCAACCCAAGCTGCAACCGTGGGAATCCCGTTGTCAGGTAGTTCGACCACGAAAGGAAAGGACCGCGGAAGGGTACCGTATTGGAAGACGAACGAACGGATACGTGACTGCCATAGATAAGTGAAGATGCACTCCACATTGCGTGGAAAGTAACATGAAAGTAGTTGAAAACGAAGTACAAGTATTGCGATTGAAGAACGTAAAAAAGATGAAATCAGTTTACTATCTCGATTTTGTATTCCGATAACAACAAAAACAGTGGAGCGCTAACCAGGAACGTTGCAGCCGTGCAGGCTGTCGCTCAATTGGAATCCAACCATCCATCGTTCTCCCTCTCGTCCAAATCCTCGGCGGAGGCGCATAATACCAGCGCCGCGACGGAGCGCGATTAATAGCTGATTGATTCGACGTTCGAAAGCTGGAAAATAGGTTTATAGTAAGATGAAAGCGATGACCTGAGTGTCGACGCATCGATTAGTATGGAAGCGTTGGGCTAAGAGACGCGACCCACGTTGCGAACAAAGGGGTCCAGCCAGCATACATGGATGATCACTTCCCGGCATTGGGGCCAAACGGGCAGTTCGGGCTACATTCATTATAATTTAGTATTGGGGAGAGAAAATAGGCAACGGAATGGCGTACGCGTGAGATCCGCCTCGCCAGCCGCAGCTGCAGCACTGGGGCCCATTATGGTTGATTGGCGTGGCCGCGGTGCTGTCGCAGGTTCTGGCCATCCGGGTGTGTGCCTCAGCAGCGTAGTGGACGGTAGTGGTGGAGGAGGAGCACATCTTAGAGGTGGGTGAAAGCGACAGAACGCTGTTAAGATGAGGGATGTTTTGAGTGCAACAGATGAGTGGTAGTATGATGAAGGACCAGGCAGCTTGACCTGCCTTTTATTCGTTTTCAAGCCGTAAATATCTTGCATATCCGTCATGATCTAGGGTGCTGCCGTCGCCGCGAAGCGCCCAATTTGCGGACGCATTACTACAACCACGGTGAATGTTACGCTGTATCGTTGAAGTGCGCAATGAATTGGCTTACTTCCATGAGTCGGGGACGCGCAGTCGCCGTCGAAAAGGTAAAAGATGTGTGGAGTATTGGTGGAGTATTCGGGTGACGCCGTGATGTACAGGGTGAGATACCTATACGGACATGAAGGTCAGACGCCGCAGTGTGCGATGGCTGCGCAATGAATAATGCGAGGAACTGTAACGGACCCATTTTCAATCTCCGTCGCTGAGAAATGTGCTAATCGTCCCGTGTTAATGACCACATGAAGCCAAGCACGGCGCGGAGAGTATGGACGGCGGCAAGTCCAGAACTCAGGGGCCTCACGGGAGGTGGTGACGTGCATGTGGGTATTGCATCATTCCGCGGACGAGCTGGTGCCTCGACCTCATATCACGTTATTCCCGACGCTCAGCTTCCTTAGACTTGGTTCCGTTGTCACCCCAAAATCAGTGGATTCACCGCACTGAACATCGATGGTCTGCCAGACCTACAAGAAGGAGGCAGAGCACGTCGCCGGAGGATGCGAGCAGTGCGCAATGAATCGGGGATTTGGAGACGCCGTTAAAAGCTTAAAAGTGGGTACCATCCAGACACCAGGATTGGCGGCAAATCATGAATCTCGGCGTAAGGATGAGGCATAAATACTGACGGAAATGAATGGGCGTCGGAGTGTTCGGAAATGAAAGCGTCTGGGCGTTCGGATGTCGAGCCGGCCAGACCTGGGCGAAGACTTCGTGGCGCGTGGTCCCATTAAATATGCTGACTTCTTTGAGTCGGAGGAGGGCTGTTGACATCCAAACTGCAAGCCTCTTGCGCCGGGCCACCGTGTGAATTTTTCGTTGACAATGTGAAGGATACGAGCAGGACTAACGGAGCCCCGTCCCTGGCGTTCCCAACCAATTAGGGACTGTGGCGGCGGCGACCGAGGTCAGCGTGGAGCTGTCCGTACCCCGTTTGATAAGATTTACTTCCTGAAGGCGGCGACCAAAACGGCGAACGAGTCTCTTTACCAGGATGGATCCTCAGAAAATTCGGGCTTCCAGTCCTCACCGTCGACGCCAAGCAGCTGGCCAACCCTCCATTCAAAAGTAGGGTGAGAAGCGGAACAGTGATGGAACGGATGGCACGGACGAATCTTCCGTGCATACCGGTCTGTGTTCTCCTCAGCATCGAAAACCTCGAGAGCGCCCATGTGCGCATCCCCGACAAGCAGATCCACGCATGAAAAATAACCCAAAAAAAAAAATCACGTATCAAGTTGTGTGTCCCATCCTACCATGCCCACGGACCGAATCCGAACTGTTTACTGCCTTCGAACCGTACAGTAAGCTGGGCATTGAGTGAGGGCGTTGACCACAATACTAAGACCTACAGGGCATGGCGGTAGCCTATCTGGACGCTTCGAACAAGCAAAAGCTGAGGCGCAGGCGTATATAGGCCTTGTGCCTGAAAAGGCTGGAAAGGGAAGATCGGTAACGGTACCGAATAATCGATTCACCTATTTCGTGGCTTGATTTCAACTCCGCAAAGGCTTAGTTTCCGATGGCCCGTACGGAAATCTGACATCTGCGGATAGATGTGTAGATCCTACAAGCTGGGATCTCTAAACCAAAGTATGAGCAGGGCCATCGGACCGTGTACACGTTCAAGGAGATGGTGGCGTGGGCGGCGTTTGATACACAACCTCGATCCATCATGGTAGTTCGCGCTCACGGGGTCGCCATAACTAGAAGCGGTATCCCAGGAACGGGGCGGCGCGTGAAAATTGGGTCAACTCCGGTCGGTTCGGCGTGTTGGGGAGATGCAAATCATCCGCACCTAAACCGCAATCAGAACACTAAACTTCCCCAGAACTTTGTGCAATTCAAATCAGTGCCCAAGACATTCGGTAAGTAGACCGAAATCCATACATTCAAGCTGTTGGTCGGTGAGCATCGCAAATTAAAAAATTAACACGGTTAGTACGGAAAGTTGTTCTGCATGTGAGCATACATAGATCTTTCTACTCAACGAGAGCCCGCACTCGATGTATCTCGGCCAACGTGGGTGCATCTCAATGATGTGGGGTGTCAGTTGGAGTCGACCTGATAGCTGCAACACACCTTGGAGTACAAGTAAACGGGCCGCAAGGATAAACTTCAACGGAATAAGGTTCAGCGGGTATATGATTTTTGCGTGACTCGGCCCGACTGGTAGGGTGGAAGGTTGCCGGCAGATCGCTATGAGCGTGGTTGCTGAACTCATCACCTTGTTTGCGCGATCTCGAGATAGAAGGAACGCACCTCGAAATAATAGACATGTAAATTAGTGTGGCGCAACCAACCGAGTGACAACACCCCAGAAAGTGGGAGGCAGATTGAAATGGCGCAGCACCAGAAGCTCTTCTCGAAAGCCCATCCACTGACTTCGACTTTGTCCATAACCTGGATTGCATCGCTGTCGATCAGCATTGAGCAATGGGATGATGTCTAGCCCTGCCCTTGGGTAAATAGGTAAGGAATGTTCGCGAGGCCTGGAGCGCGCAATTTATTGCCAGGAACGTTGATCAGCGTACTGGTGCGGGTGATAGAGACGGAGAACTTGGCCAGTAAGGAACAGGACATGGTGGGAGAGAGCAAAGGTCATTGATGCGTGTCGTGCTTGGCAACGGCTTCGGTATAGCCGCAACACAGCCCTCGGTGACCGGCCCGACAGAAGCCGTTCGATTCAAGTTCGATTCTCCTTCTTTCACCGCTTGCTCGGTTTCCTTCCAAAAGGCCTTTAAACTTTGGTATAAGCTGCACCATTGCAGAGTTGTGCCTGTCAGATGGTGTTCAGAGTTCATCGAACGCGGGAGTCGTTGGTTTGGCGCGAAACACTGCGTCTGGACTCTGATGTTCCTTTTTTTTCTGCAGTCGATGGCCGAATGCGGGACAAAAATCATATCCATAAGGATGATATGGCGCACGGTAAACAGTACTTAGTTGCTTTTGCCAGGTGCTGGTCCCAGCATTTTCCTTGAAGGACACCTGGTCATTATGTGCCGCGACGTCTGAGTCTACTAGACAATGGCCAGAACGTCTCCAATTCCATCGATTTATTATTCCTTCCACATTTAAAGTTCACGGGCACGCTAATGACGAGAACTGCTTTATAAATCTTCCGCGCACGCCGAAGCCCATCATGTCTGGGTTTGGAGAAAATCGCCCCAAACGGCAACTCAAAGCCAGCGGTATTGAGGAACACGCGATGGAGAGTCCTACACTGACATGTACCGTTTAGAATTTTCCACGCACGCCGAAGGCCCGAAGCCCATCATGTCTGGGTTCGAAGGAAATCACCCCAAGCCAGTGGTAATAATCATGGGTCTCCACTTTCGAGACCATTCCGGACGTAATTTGTATGGGAATACAGCCAAGTAGGATGCAACGACCGCGCTTTGATTGGTTTCTTGGAAGCCAACGTCATCCACAGAGCACGGAAAATCAACATCCCCGACGCAGAAATGATTGATGTGCTACAAACAGCTTGTCTTTGTACTTTTGCGACGCTGCCGAGATTATGTGCCGAGCCGCTTGTTAATATTACCGGGCTGAAGAACAGCCCAGCAGGAGGTTTGACAGGACGGATAGATAGAGAGAAATAGCGACCATGATGAATTGAGCGTGCGAATGCCATGCGTTGGTCGATAGCCGTGTGCTTTCTCTCAATCCGGTGGCACTGGACCATGTGAATATTTCCCCAAGACCCCGGTCGCGGGGCTCGCAGGTTATAGAGATCTGCTGAACCAGAGCGGGATTTCGCCAATTCCACAGGTTCATTATTTGTTGCAATGTTAAAGTCCTCGGACACGCAAATGACATGGTTGAACTGTTTAGAAATCTTCCCCACACCGCGGAGTTCAGCATGTCTGAGTTCGGAGAATTCCCCCAGGTAGCAAGGAACCGGTATCAATCAGAGGCGTCGCTGAAGGCTCCGCTTTGCGCAGAATTTAGGATGCAAGTTGAATGGGAATAAAGGGAAGGAGGATGCAACTGCTGCGATTTGATTAATTTCTTGGAAGAAGGCATGTCAAAACCAACCCCCGACGCAGACTCGGTGATTGATGTGCAGCGAACGGCTTACCTCTGTACTTTTGTGACGCTGCCGAGACTGTCTGCCGATTCGCTTCTGAATATATTCCCGGGCTTGAGAACACCCTGGGAGGGGTTTTGACAGTACGGCTGGACGGAAATAGCGAACACGAGGAATTGAGCGTGCGAATGCTACGTGTTGGTTCTTGGCTCGATCGTCGTGTGCGTTCTCGCCATCGAGGGACCCCTCTCCGGCTTGAAAACACGCTAGCAGTACTGTTGACAGGACGGGTGGACGGAAGCAGAGAATACAGGAAATCGAGTCCGGCACCGAGCGATGCCATGCGTTCGGTCGATCGCCGCCTGTTTTCTCTCTATCGAGGATTTATTCTCGTCGCGGTTACGGCACTAATGAAGTCGTATTTGGCGTACCAGATATCTCGGAACTGTGGGATGACGAGCGCAGTATATAATCGTTCCCGCGACAAATCGAACCAATGACGCAGCTGAAATGCAGAGTCATTTCCCCATTACTTGGGTTTAGTTTGACAGGCGGCCAGTCGAGATCCAAGCGCGCAGCAGCAGGACAGCACCGAAGCCCGACGGTACAGATGCACAGTTGGCGACGCGACGGACCGACACTTGGGGTCGGGGATGAATGCGTCAAAGCACTAGAAGTAGATTCCTCACAGACGCGATTCAATACTGTGATGTTCTCCCGCCGGCTTCTAGTTTGATGGATCAACTTCCAATGCAAGAGAGATACGTGTACGCGCACCTGGAGTAGATGTACGTATAAGCGACTCAGTCCATTGGCATTCACTCGGCCGCTGGGTTGAAGTTGGAGTGAGCGGCAGATCGGCTTCGAGTTCACTCAGATTGGATGGAGTGGGGTGCGCGAACCCGCACTTCGAAAAAGTTCGATGTTGCATGCAGGGTTAAAAGAAGGATCGTTGAGAGGGAACTCAACACTTGCCGGGAAAATGTGGGTCCGTGGGAGGCCGTGGGAGGTCTGTGTGTAATCACAATACACCTGCTGTGTCGTAAATTTAAGTCGTGAGCCTGTAGATATTTTTGCAATTTCTCAACGAAACTTGAAGTGACTTGCAAACAAGGAGTTCCGGAACAGGCAAAGGCTCCGCTGGAAAATTCTGGGCACTCCGCTGCGACGTTGCTGTAAAAATTCGCTGCGCCAGGAAGTATTGCGTTTTAGATTTGAGCTGTACACTGTCAAAAGTTGGACTGAATTAAACTCTTCCATGGACCATTATTACCATGACCCACTTCACGTATCATGACCCGCTTCATGGGCGGATTTCGAGAGAGACTCCGATGCAGATTACGTGCATCGGACCCGTCAGCAGCTCCACAATACTCCACAGTCTAGGCCTGCTCTCTGGAGGTATCTGGTGGTTTCCATCCAGGACGACTGACAGAAAGGAGATTCCTTAGGACGCGCCTGTTGATTTTTGAAGAAATGGACATTGGACACTCCACAAAACGTGGGGAGAATTTGATGATGGTTTGATTTCCCGTGTCTCGGTATCCGGTGACCAAAAATAACCTAGCTGAAATTAAAATTACCCCACAAAGAAGAAAGGCTTGGATACCCCGCAAAGAAGCGTCCGCTGAAACAGGCTCTGCATCAACGGTACGCGGGCCAGATTGCATTCGTGAAGGTAAGTAGGATGGAGGAAGTTGAAAGTAAAGTAATGAGCGGTTGAACTTGGGTTGAAATTGCTTAAGCTTGAGGCAAGGAATCGAACCAGGCACACAACTGTCCGACGACGGCACGAACAGTGGGAGCCATAGAATGTAAAAGGCTCTTGTCTTACATTTGCCTTCCGACGACGACACGGGAACCGACAATTGATTCCTTTGATCGACAGATTCCACTCCCGACGTTGCTAGGTGTTGCTATGGTTGTGATGGTACATACATTAAGACAATTATATCCGTGTAAGTATACGGTTGTGCAGATCTTACAGCCGATCCGCGTCCTTCCTGCCTGCCCTCCCGTGGACGCGAATCCAATCCCATCCGTCCTTCCAGCCATCCTACAAACAAATTCATCCAGGCATCCTCCAAAATATCCGCGGCGGAGGCGTATTATCAGATAGTGTACAGTGTACAAGCGCGGGTGGTGGCGCGCAATTAGGTAGTTGGTTGACAATCGAAAACAGGGCAAGAGTGTTGTGTTCATATATAGCAATGTGAAAGCGATGATGATGATGACGACCTGAGTTTGACGCCTCAGTTATTGTGATGAAAGAAAGGATGATCGAGGAGACGCGACTCACGTTCCGAACAAAGGCGAAGATGCAGCGAGTAATGGTGGATGATTACTGTCCAGCGGTGGGGCCGAACAAGCACTTCGGGCTACATATATGAACGTAGGTGAGCATCGACGTAGACAGCTCGGTGAAAGGAATGCGTACGCGTGAGATCCGCCTCGCCAGCCGCAGCTGGAGCATTGAGGCCCGTTGTGGTTCACTGGTGGGGCGGCGCTGCTCTCGCGGGTGTTGGCCATGGAGGTATGCGTCTCGGTAGTGCGCTGGAGGTTGGGCACGGGGGTGCATGAGGAGGAGCACATTGTAATGGAGAACGAGATGTGGTTGAAAGAGGATTCGGTGGAGGAGGTTGTGAGTGCAAGAGACGATGAGGGAGGATGGGATAGAGGACGACAAGACAAATGACCCTGCCTTTTATGCATTTCGAATTGTCGGCCATCTATTTCCGAGACGCCCTTATTTTGGGTATTGTTCCGTAATTCTGTTTTGGGTGGTTCCGTAATTTTGGGCGCCACGGGCCATGCTCCGGTTAGAGGGATGATCTGACCTTCGTGTGAGTGGAAGATGCCGAGCGCGAAGGGATCGGCATCACCGTCCATCCGAGCGTCAGGTGACACTGTGACTCGAAGATTGTTCTCTCAGTTTCCATCGCCGGCGCAGACAGTCGCAGCGAGCTTTCCATCGTCTCGCACCTGGGGCAGTCTTCCAGCTGCCGAGTTTCTTTCTCGTTGCTCTCCCATGGCATACCAACTCAGGGCTTGAACTTTAGCGGCTAGGGTGGTCTCCCGACTCATGGATCTCGAGCCGACTGTAGTACTGTACCCGACGTATTGGCAGCAATCCAGCGCCTCGCCGCTCGAGTCGAGGATTTGAATTCAGATCCTCCGCAGCAGTTGCTCGTTCCACTTCACTCTACGTCTCCGCTGGGACTACTGGTCGAGCAAGTCGGACTAGTCCAGACTGGAGTATTGTGGCCCACAGTTGTCACCGCTCGGTCTGGTCTCAACAGACTGGAGTATTGCAGCCTCTCAGTCGTTGCAGCTCAGTCTTGTTGCTTCAACGGACTTGAGTCCCGTGGCCCACAGTTGTCATGGCTCAGTCTCGTTTAGTCAACGGACCGGGGTCTGTGCGTCGCAGCTCGGTTTCGTTCTTTCAACGGACTTGAGTCCCGTGGCCCACAGTTGTCATGGCTCAGTCTCGTTTAGTCAACGGACCGGGGTCTGTGCGTCGCAGCCCGGTTTCGTTTCTTTCGACGGACCGGGGTCTGTGCGTCGCAGCTCGGTTTCGTTCTTTCAACGGACTTGAGTATCGTGTCCCACAGTTGTCACGACTCAGTCTCGTTTAGTCGACGGACCGGGGTCTGCGCGTCGCAGCTCGGTTGCGTTCTTTCAACGGACCGGGGTCTGTGCGTCGCAGCCTGGTTTCGTTTCTTTCAACGGACTTGAGTATTGTGGCCCACAGTTGTCACCGCTCAGTCTCGTTTAGTCGACGGACCGGGGTCTGCGCGTCGCAGCTCGGTTTCGTTCATTCAACGGACCGGGGTCTGTGCGTCGCAGCCTGGTTTCGTTTCTTTCGACGGACTGGAGTCCTGTGGCCCACAGTTGTCATGGCTCACAGTCTCGTTTAATATATGGACCATCACAACCTGCTTTCGTTCCTTTCAATGAACTGAGCTCTACCGGGGTTTGCATGCCACAGTTAGGTCGTCTGTCGACGCTCCGTGAATTCCGCCGACACTCGATTATGTATCAGTAATCGAGTCTGTCAAAGCAGATTGTGCCTTCTTAGTGAATATCTTCTAATTTCTGGTTGCTATTATGCTATAAACAAGCCATCCAACACTGCTGTGATCTACAGTCTTATCACCTAAAATAGAGAGATTGCTATGCACCTGGAAGTATGTTCTGTATCCCGCGATTACTCTGCCCGCCTGTAAAGTCGCAGCCCGCGGCGACGATGAGTACTCGGCTTTGTAAAATAGAACCTCCATTTCTAGCAGTGGAAAATATGCCAGTACATACTACTTTCATCGTTTGAATATTTTTTGTACTACTCACATTACTTCCTATGCCTGCTACTTTCCACACATTATCTGCTACCCGCTGTACCCGATATTTCTCCCCAGAGAGCTTCATTTAGTCCAGAGTTCCTGATGTAGCGCCTTCTTTGTGGTTGGGCGTAGCGGCGTTGTCAAGGACACGCCGCTAGGTTCGGCGCTATTGGGTGAGCGGCGTGTCCTTGCTCCGCGTTCCCGTTCTGACTTGGTCAGAGCGACCGCCCAACCACCAGCCTTCTTGCTGACGGAAGCGTCACCGAAAGACGAGGATGGATGAGTGGAAGATGCCGAGCGCGAAGGGATCGGCATCACCGTCCATCCGAGCGTCAGGTGACACTGTGACTCGAAGATTGTTCTCTCAGTTTCCATCGCCGGCGCAGACAGTCGCAGCGAGCTTTCCATCGTCTCGCACCTGGGGCAGTCTTCCAGCTGCCGAGTTTCTTTCTCCCTCCCACCCACCCTATATTTTTATCTGCATGACTCTATGTGACCTTGATGTGACCTCACAGGCTCACACTGCACAGTAATTACGCCGTCTACACACATCTATTATTGTTCATTTGAGTGCAGTAAGAAGGCGAAATTCGTCGAGCAAGCCCACCCTCCCGCGGCGTGTCCTTGCTCCGCGTTCCCGTTCTGACTTGGTCAGAGCGACCGCCCAACCACCAGCCTTCTTGCTGACGGAAGCGTCACCGAAAGACGAGGATGGACCTGCTGCCACGCCAGATTGCGTCGACAGCTAAATTGGCTTCACGGAGGTAAGGTAGGCCAAGGAACCCGATACGTGACGCGCTGCTAGGCCGGATGGCTCTAGTTTGTAAAATCTGACTACGAAACAAAGCGCGGAATCAATTTTCTGGCGCCGCCTCCTGGAGGAATACACTCTTTCCGTTCGATTGCTGTTGGATGTTTCCGGTGGACGCCGTTCTTCCTGATGCTGGCTTCCCATCCGCTGCCCGTTGTACAGCTGCTTACCCTGAACCCTGATCCCGGGGACGCCCGGCAGCCCACGGGTCATGGGGTCTGTGACGCGTCGGCGCGAGACTGTGAGATCCTGTGAAATCCGCATGATGGAGTGATAATCGAAGGAAAAGAATGGAAGCACAGTAAGAACAAAGAAGTCGTTGCAGCCTCGCGTCTCGATCGTGACTACAAATCGACGTGACTGGACCCACATGTCGACAATGGAGGTTGAAAGAGGTTGAACTTGTGAACAAAGGAAGCGAAATAATCTAGGCGAGTATTTGCAGGGCATTCCGCGCGCGCGGTAAACATGCTGCACCGAGTGAAAGAAAACGTGGGCTTACAATCAGTGATGCGCAGTAGGCCGGATGAACAATGGGGATACTGCGGCGCATCTATCATAAAGCAATACAAAGCTTGGCGACACGCGTTATCAGGGAGGATTCGAGAATCAAGACGCGTTATCTATCGGGCGGGATTTAGAATTGGAGGCGATAAAGATAAAGATAAGATTCCAGAAGAAAGGACAGAGAAGTTTTGGTAAAAATGAGGCGTAAAGCACGCATCGGAACTGCAGACCGCAGACTAACCTCATAGTATTAAGTCACTTACTTTCGATTTCCCCGTCGCCATTAACAAGCTGTGCGGGAGGGGTCTTCAGGGTTGGCCGTCATTGTTGAATTTCATTCTCATCGTTAAGTTCATTCGGCATTTAATTTCCTGTTGTTATGTTGAGACATCGTCTCGCCGACCTAGTGCGGTCTCGACCTCCTTTGTGTGTGTTCGTCCCTGTATCCCGGTGATTGACCAAATTAAAGTCCTGGAATTAACCTTGTGAAATTGAACCAACCTTAACCATCTTCCGTCTCCGCGGACACCGTCCCCGGCTCTGAGGATCGAGTATACACGCTGCATGACGTCGCCGACGCCGCAATCTGCCGGCAGTGTCCTCTATTTGAAGGCGCAGTCACACTCATTGTACGCATCTGCGACGGCGCTCCGTCTATTGGACCACCATCGCGCACCTGCCGGACTTTCCTCCTCCTCCCGTTGGTTCATACTTAAGTTCGATTTCGAATGAACCATTGGGCCTTCGTAGTTGTACATAATGTTACACATGAGCAACAAACTTGAGGTTGAAAGAGACCTGGAACCAACCCAACTTCATATCCATACCGACACTTTCGAGAGCTTCCATAATCCCGTCGCCGCAGCCACAACAAGCGCATACTGAAATGAAGTCTGGCGTCCGGTAATTTGGGACCGCCGGTCGATGTACTTATTTGCCGTCACGGTCGATGCGCCTAAAACGGGAAACGAAGTATTTGAAACGGGAAATAAAAAAGGTGTGTATGAAAGAGGAAATGAAGAACTGGAAACGGAAAACATCTCCGGCGTTATGGGTGAGGCAGAATTGCGAGCGGAGAGCGGAGATGAATAGGGCGTGGGAGGAGACACAGGAATTACCGGAAATGAAGTGGCGCCTATTTACGGCGTCTACAGTTCTCGTGTTCAAACCGGTTGATTGGCGGTTTCCCTCAACTCGAAGAATCTGGCGAGGCTCGTCATGAAATTGCAACGCCTACCCCACAATCAGTAGAAAACAAAAGGGAGAAAGTCCGCGCACGAAGAACCAGCGGAGGACCGCCTCTGACGCGAGTAAAGAAGACTGATCTAGAGTGTCGTGTTCGAAGTCGTCCGGCTGCAGCGTTGATTAAATTCCCTCCGTCAGTATGGTCACCGAGGTTGGGATGCATGATAGTCGGTTGCATTTCGGGATCCAGCCCGCTTCGCCGTTCCTTCAACATTACCGCCAGCCCATTATCTAAGCAGCTGAAAAATGGCGCAAAGTGCCGGTATGTACGCACGTTCCGCACATGCCGGCGATAAAGTCTTGTCAGCATCGGAGGCGTCTAGCCACATGGACACATCCCCGGGAAGTAGCACACCGACGCCCAAAAATATGGCGAGTAAATAACGTACCGAGTTGTGTGTCTCTACGTAATTCCAAGAACCTGCATTGGGTGAGAGGGTTTGGTTTTCGGTGTGGCAGTCAGAAAGTAGTACACGACGGACGGATGATGGAGAAACGAGCGAAGCCAGACGGCAAAGATGAACAGCAAATGTTTAACGGCTGGATAAGTATCCAGAGATTCCCACGATAAATGATAGCTGACGGGCAAGAGCACTTGTCCTCAGAAAAGTAGAATAAGGAAACTTGGACAGCGCGGCAGCCTGAGACTTGTTCAAGGTTTGATGACCGTTACTCGCAGCTTGAGCCCTGCTTGATCCCCTTCCCCGCATTTCATCTCGACGAAAGCAGCAATCATTACTAGTTTCCGGTGCGCCGGGTGTATCTCATAGATTGCCTCCGTTAAGATGTGTTCACCTGGCGAAGGAGGGACATCGGACCGAAGGCATGAACATATGTTTGAGGATAAGAAGCTCGTGGCGCAGGAACGATAGCTGCGTTACCTCCACGAGTGTAGTTACTCACGGGAGCGGGCGTGATGCGCAAGTGAGGCCCAAGGACGCGGCGACGCTCGAATATTGGGTCAAACCCCGCTCAGTCCGGTACCCCCTTCTTGGAATCACAGAAGCGGTTGTCAGCTGTACACCGCGAATCATCTTCCGAAAAATGCGATAAGGAATACACGCACCGGTCGGTTTCCGGTATACTTGCATATATTCTTTCGGTCGCCTTCGGGCAAAGAAATGCGCAATATTCTTCGCGTTCGGGCGGTGTTGAAGTGGTCCATGGTCCTCCCCCGACGGGCAGCCCGGTCGTCGATATCGGTCAACGTAGGTAGTATCAGGAAGTATCAATCATTGAACTCATGATGTCTGGAACGTACCCTGGAGAACAGAAAGAGAGTTTGAAGTAGCGCGCTGACACAGCGGTTATTTGCGGAGCTGGCCCGAATTCTGTGGAATGTATGGAACATAAAGTTTATCGGTCTTCCAATAGTTGCGTGAGTATAGGTGCATATGTCCTGTAGGAGAAAAAATAGGACAATCTGGTTAGTGCAAGCGTTGTGAGGGAAGCGGGAGTGGTATTGGTTTCACCGAAGACATGGCTCCGGCACCGATCCTTAAAATGACCAGGCACGCCGGTGTAATCTATCGTCGATCATGACTTGAACGCACTAGGAAAAATTATATTCGGGGCAGAACTTGAATGCTATCATACGCTAGGCTCATGCTCACACACCTGATAGTTTTATATCTGACTTTTGGCCCTGTGCGTCATTGGACAGCCGAAGGATAAGCCAAAAAGGCTGTACCTGATCATGACGGTAACGAAAAGCCTGAATAGATTGACTGAAAACGGCACGGTAGCGGATGCTTTATAAATGAAGGAAGGTCGGACCACCTGCGGGCCACGGCGTCACCACCTGTCACCACGTTGAGCTTGAGTTATGATTATGAAAGAACTTCGGACCTTGGAAAGACAAGCACACGCTAGCAACAACGTCGTGCAACTGGATGAAAGAATGGGGACCGACTTATCAAGATCACATAGAAGGCCTAGAGGTATAGAGTCAATTGACGAAGGAAAAGGAGGAAGACTCAGGGCAAATAATCAACTCGGACGCGCAATTCAACTGCCAGGAACCTCGCTTGTCTTCGGTATAGAAGCTGGATCTGGAACAGTGTGGTCGGAATAGTGCCACCGAGCGATATTGTCCTCTCCGGTTGGAGTCTCTTCTGAGTACCAATAATGGGTATTAAGCCATATCCAAACTTCAGAAGTATATCGAATGAAGAATCTAAATCAAATCTTGAGCTTGCTCGGAGCTGCAAGAGTCAGAGACTCAGAATCAAGACCCGACTTGGACCCGACTTCCGAGGTTTCTCGGCGGATTCTTGTGTTGCCCCGATGTGGCCTCTACTACTGTATCAGAGGTGTCCCATTGGGCACGTATCGTTTTGTGCCAGTGAAACTCCAGAACCAGACACAAACACGGTCGAGCCGTCGAGGAGGTTGGGGGAGGAAAGAAAAGATATGTCACAGTTGTCACACTTCATGCGTTGGAATCAATGATCTTGCACGGCCACCTTCCCACGCCTTTCGTTCAAGTTTTGCAACAACTTTTTGCACGCGCCTCAAATGCGCTTCATTGTGGGGGGAACGCGCCCGAAAACGCTATTCCTGTTATTTATTCTAATTTTGTTTCCCTGAGTCATTGTGTGGCAGCGTGAAGACTCGGGGTGTACAGTAAATATCTATGGCCATTCACCACAGTCTAGAATCACCACTGATGCGCCGCACGGTATTTATACCGCCGCCGTTATAGAGCTGCAGTCGCGCTTGTAGGCCGCGGCGTACAACGAGGACATCTCGGACCTCATCCGTGCGGCGTCCTCCAAATAGCGACGGTGTTTACGACCAACGAATCAATTGAACTGCCTCGCAAATGATAATGGGCGGTATCCCACCGTTTGGCACCGCGATAGATTCCACCCTCATCTTACGTCGCGAAATTGAGTGAATTTCCTCGTGAATTCCATCCGTTTACTATCAGGTTCTCGCGAGGCCCCCCGAGGAAAAAGAAAGAAAGAAAGAAGCTGCTCAGCTCATAGTGGGTGCAACAACTTCGAAGTCGTATTTATGAACCTCCTCCTATCGGGCGGCTCGGTCGAGAACTTCCCGCGAGGCTTTTTTCATTTGACGTAGACTCGCCGTGAATGATTGAGCTAGAATGAATCACGGATCCACCCACCATCGGCGAATTATAGTTATAAGAGACGACACATTGATTGATTCGATGCGCTCCAGATTTTGGTACATGGGTACGGGTTCAAAAAAGTCTACGGGTGGAAATAGCTAGTATTGTCTGTTGTGGCGCGGTATGATGAGACGGGTTTGATGGTCTTAGATGGACTTGGTGTGCGTATGCCCAAGTTGAGTGACACTTCCATGTTCATGCGTCAACAAACGCAGAATCACCTTGCAAAATCACCCAGTCGGGTGCCTGCCTTGAGGCGTAGAGGGCGGGTCGTGAGACACGGGGAACTGAAAGCAGCGGGTGGGTCCAGACTCCAGAATTTGATTGATTCTATATACTGTATTTTTTCATTCAGGTCGACAGTCACGCGTCAGGCACCCCTCTGTCGATATCGAATTTTTGTCGAGGTCACGCGTCACTCGGGGCTTTATCGAGCCCAAAATTCCTGTCACGCAGGGGAAAATCCTTCAAAACCACTCAAAAACGAAATGTCGCGTTGTAATTTTCGAAGAATTACCGCCGGTCACGCAAAATTTTCAGGCTTATCGAATTGTCGAATTGGTCTCGGTGGGTCACGCGTCACACCCCCTGTCGATCTGATTGAAAAAATACAGTAGGCACCATAGCATTGTGATCAGGTTTAATTCGTGTGGTCGGAGCGGGACACAATTCACGGCGGTGCAGAAAACAGGTATCACATAACGCATGTTGTGAGCAGGAGATCGCCGACGTGGTCGCGGAAGCGAAAGAATATGCCCCCTGTATGCAACGATAACAGCATCAGTATTCGCAGTCAGGTCCTACAACGGCGGAACTCATGAGCGGGTAACGGCGGAGTTCATCGCGAGCGACCCTGGGACAAGTACCTCAGATAACTTCAGTCCAATTATAGTTCTGCAATAGGTTCGGAGCACCCAAACGCTGTTCGCATCAACAAGCAATGATCGGTGGGCCTGATCCGAACCTAGTTCTGCAGTGGCGCCGAATTCAAAAAGTCTCGGCTTCGGGTTGTTGCCGAATTTTGACAGATGTATTATAGCTGATGGTTGGATTGCTGGGATGTAACGCTCCTCAATGTTTTCCGAACTGAACCCAGTGTCATTAGTTGTCGAATACGATTGTCATACGTCGAATGCATTCCTGAATCCTCCGGCCCCGATAGTCCGGCAGATAAGCGACGCAGAAGGCTCGCTTAATGCATAGTGCAGGTCCATGAGCAGTTATTTCTATACCTGACATGGTCTGTGGTGATTGTGCACTACTCCGGACCATGGCCACACGGTCTCAGGCGGTAAGTTTCTTGCAGGACGTCACCGCGAGGGCTGCATGCGCACATTTTTTTCCCGGACAGTTGACGCTCCCCGTTGTGGATGTACTTCTTATGACTGACACTGCGGGGGTCCCAAAGTAAGTCATCAGCACGTCGCATATCACGAACGACAGTATGAGACAGGACTACTGTTCCAAGTCGGTTACTAGTACTCTCACGATTTCACGATTTCAACATGCTGTCAGAGTCGGACAGCGGTTGCGGAGATCAGAGCATCGGTTCGAATAAAACCCGCCAGAGAAGCCGTTTCCCGGCACGCAGCGCCGAATTTCTTTCGCGTCTATCCCGTCGCGTGTTGGACGCTACTTTCAGGGTCCGTTTACCCATTTGTGCACATTATGCGCCTTCACCGCAGAGAACACCGCTATCAGCCAGGCGTCCTATTCATGTATTAAGCGAACGCTTCTCGCTCGTGCTGGAGAACACCCGGGCCCTTCTCGCCTGCAGAAACGCCGGACCTCTCGGACTCGCATTCGGCATATTCCCTCTTAATGAAGTCCCTCAACTCCGTTCGGCTATGGAGCTCGGCCTGTCGCCTAGGTTGGGGGGCTGCGATGGGCTGCACCCACAGGAATTGAATTGAATTGTGCAGATATATCCGATCTGCCTCCTTGAAGTTGACGCTTCCCGGAATTTCGAAACAGCATCTGTCAAGTTCTATCACAGCTGTTATGTCTTCAGAATTCACATCTTCCATCCGTCCTGTGCGTGCGGATTCTATCCCAGAAGCCTTGGAGTAATCTACCCCGACGCTCTACGCCATTCTCGCTTAATATTGTATGCGGTATCCGAAGCCTCCAATTCAGGACCGAATACACATCTGGCAACCCAAACTAAAGGCGTTGTAATCATCCTCCCGTTTAACGATTTGGGAGCACGTTGCCGGCGATGCGCGTCGGCATCAAGGTTTCAACACCGTGTAAGAAGTCGCGGAGATCAGCAAACGTTCTCAGGCTGTCCTGGAGTCTTAGGCTGGAGATGAAGCAAGAGAACATGAGTTATCACGTATGATGCAGCGGCGCCGAGCCAATTTACTGGGTGTAATCATCGCGGGTACCAATGTCAATGCTGCTGGGTGCCTGTGCAAGAACCATAAGTGGTTCAAATATACTTCGCTCGATGCTCAGACTTCGCTTCGGCTGGTTCGGATAAGTATTAGCAAGCATGCAGGCCAGGGACGCGAGCTTGGAAGCCGAAGCGCTGGTGAGCAAGGTTCAATAAACTTGGAGGAAGGGTGAAATAGAACCTTGGTGAAACTAGAAGCAGAGTCGACGTACGAGATGGACCGCGTCAGGACCCAGGTGGGGTAGTTCGCTGCGGAACTAAGCTAGTTGCGGTACAGTATGAATAGATGTAAGAGATATCTTTAGGTGAATAATTCGAACGCTAGAGATCCAGCTCCACGATCTTGGGAATAGGTGAATTATTTATGAGTGAGGATGGACGACCGACAATTTTATCAGTCGTACGAAAGGAAAGCCGACGGTGGCCGAACCAAACTGCGGGAGATCACCTAAATGGGCCTGTCCCCGTAGCCGACTCCGAGTCGGACCTTGGTGAGTGCGGGATACTTTTCCTGTGCAAGCATGTGTCCGAGAAGACCGGGATGTGAAAGGGACGGGTTATAGAGATTCGTTCATTTCGAGGTACTAGGCGAGGATGAGCGAGGAAGTATGCAGGAGTAGGTACACAGCTGTACACAGTGGGCGCTAAGATGACCAAATCGTCTAGAACATGAGGGGATACTAGTATTCGCTTATTTTCGGGGACGTGGTGGGCCTGAGACCGTGTGGTATTTTTTGCGAACCGAGGCGATGGCTTCTGAACGGAGGCGCGAACGTGGCTCTGGTTCGTCGATGGCTGGACTACAGCATTCAATGACGAAAATTGCGTAGAGCAAACGTTCTTGAAGACGCATAGGAAATGAGCTGAAGAAGGGATTGAATTATTTCTTGTGGGTGCGACCGCCCATCCTGGGAAACGCCGAATCTCAAGGCCGAAGCCGACGCACTGCTTGCAATTTTCATCTTGAAATTCCTGCTCCCGACGACGCGATGCAATATAAATTGTCAAAAAAATTGCTTCCCTGGAGCGTCGAGCGTCGGGGTAGAGAACCTGCCCCAAGGCTTATACATCGAAGCCGCACAAGATTAAACTTGACAGATGCGCTGCTATTTCGAAGCGTCAGCTTGAAGGAGATAATATATCTGCACCATTTATCCATTCAATTGAATTCCCGTCGACCTGGGAAATCCCGAGTGAACTGAATTGAGATTTGTTTTCATTGAAATCGAAGGAATACTTACGTCGAGGTCCGGCTTTTCTGGCAGCTGCAGTCGGGTGTTCTCGAGGACGAGTTGGCAAGAAGCATTCGCTTGATAAATGAATAGAATTCGCTTATAGAATGAATGGGAAGCAATGCCGTGAGCGGTGTTCGATCATAGCATGCGGTGATAACGCACAATATGTTCGCACATGGGCCAATTGACCCTGAGAGGAACGTCTAACACATGAGGGGAAAGATATTAGACGCCAAATAAATTCGGCGTTGGTTGCGCGCCGGCAAAGGATTCATCTCTTGGGCGGCTTTATTCTACTCAAGCGATGTTCCCGCCGGATTACTCGGAGAATGCCTTTCGCATTTGCGGTAAACGCCGTGAATCCTAGGCGATGCATACTGATTGGTCCAGAGTCCACGAAGAAGAGAAATTTGTTTTGAATTGGTTGACCAGTTAGAGCCCACTTCAATTGAATAGGTGCGCTAACAACTGGCGAAGCTCAGCTCGATTAGACTTCTGGAAGGAAGAACGTTGTCTTTGCTTGCGCATCTTTGGTTATATTGACGCGCTTGACCACGTGATGTTGACCAACCTGTCAGCCACCACGACTCTCTGCAGCCGCCATCCCGTCAAGACGAGTTCCTGCTAAGCGCCCACACGCGTCCGCACGCATCCAACCATCCTAATCCGTTCCTAGACGCGCAGCTATCTATGCCTGGCCACGATCTTAGTCTCCGACACCTCCCAGACCTCTCCCTCCCAGACACGTCCACCTCTGACTCCTTCTCGTTTTCGTTTCAGATTCCCGGAGAGGCAGGGGACGATCTCCTTCGAGGTGACTCGGATGACTTCTTTTCACGGGCGGGAGGTCTCTTGGGGTCACCGATCCGTGCCACCGATACCACGTTTTCACATGGAGGGAACGACGCGTCTTTTTCGCACGGAGGGGACTTGCGAGGAATCGACACACCGCCACTGACGCTCAGAGAGCTTTCCAAGGTCTCAGCCGGAGCCGACGCACCACCCACAATTTCGAAAACGAAATCCTTGCTCCCGACGACGCGATCCAATATGACTGGTTCCATCACGTCGAGAGTACCAAAACCCACATCCTCCCGGGCAAAACCAAAAGCACAAGCTGCTTCCGAAAATCGCGAGGTTTCATCGACTGCGCTAGAGAAACCACCGACGCCACCCTCTTCCCAAGTACACCAAGCGTCTCGTTTTGAATCCATTCCTGACGAGGTATGTTGTCTTTTTTTGTTGCATTTTTCAAAGTTTCCACTACTCACTTCGATTTTGTACTCATCAGAAACCAAAACGCGTCGACTCTTCTCCGCTCAAGCCTGAAAAGCCAGAGCCTCCCGCCCACGGTGACGAGGTACATCATCTTTCTCTATTCGTTTTTTAAAAACAATCTCCAGCTCCTACAATTTACTCACGTCGGTCCCTCATCAGAAATTGAAACGCGTCGATTCTCCCCCGGCTGTGCCTGCAAACCCTGCGTCTCTCGCCGACGGTGACAAGGTACATTGTCTTTCATTTTTTCTTGTAAATAATTCCCTCACGTCCTTCCCATACGCCTCATCAGAAACCGAAGCAACGCCTCGACTCTCCTCCCGCACCTGTGGCGAAGCCAGCGCGCTCTTTGCCACCCCGACAATCTATGATTGTTCGTCCGGGAGGTCCGCGTGCGCTTGCAGTTCCCTCACCTCCCACCGCCACCGTTCCCCAGCCCGCCGCCGCCGCTACTGCCGCGGAAGAAAAACCCACCGGCATTGCAGCCCGCTTGTTGATGTACGCTGGTTCGTTTCCGATGACGATGTACGTGCGCTTGCTTGCTTGTTTTTCTTCTTGGAGACAATTCGCTGACCAGATGGGTTTTAAAGGGCCGAGCAGGAGGAGGAAGATGAGGACCAGACCGTGCCCTCCGTCCTTCCACATGTAGAGCCTGCTGCTACACCTGCAATGTTGGTCTTGTTCTGTTCACATAGCTCCGACGAGTCCTGACACCGTGCGGTAGAGACTTACCTGACTACCTTACTACCGAATCGGTTACGCTCAGCGCTATTGTTACTGAGTCCGCCATCAATACGCTCAGGTCGCCGCCTCGGACGATTCAGGACTCGCCTCCGAGTCCGCACGCGATCTACGACGACGCCGGTGTCGATAGCGCTAGCGAGCAGCAGGTGGCGGCCGATACGCGGATGCACATGGACGACGCCCACGCGACCGCGGAAGATATCCACACCCACACGCCCAAGCACACCACACAGGAGATCATCGAGTCCAATGCCCACCCTGTACCCTTCGACAGGGACGCGGACCCGAAGGAGCACAGTGACACTGCACCCGTCGATGCAGAGTCGGAGCCCGTTGGCACCCCGCAACTCCTCCCGGCGGCGGCTGAGAGTGTACATGCCGGCGATTCCAATTCAGCGCCTTCGCCCGCGGCATTCGTGACTGCGCGTCCTGCCAGTACGAAGGCTACAGGGAAGTCGAAGGCGAAGGCAGAATCTGACAAGGTACGCATGCACGCGTCTTGCGGCCCATTTATGCGATCGTGGCTTATTCGATTTGTTTATCTGGTACAGCCAGCGAACGTAGAGCCGAGGACGGCGCCGGCACCCACGAAATTCACATCCACGGCAGCCACGAAACCAGTGTCCAAAACCACGAAACCGCCGTCCACAAAACCAGCCTCCAAAGCCACATCCACGACGAACTCGAAACCCGCGAAGGTTTGTTATTGTTTTCCCTTCGCTTCTCGGGGTTCGGTTACTCAATGAATTCTTTCTTGGTTCGTAATTCGCAGGTACAGCCCGCCGCGAAGCCGCCCAGTTCCAGCACGCACCCCAAGCCGCCCAGTTCGAGCGCGCATCCTAAGGCTCATGATCAAGCGACGGTGGGGGTTTCAAGCTCGAATGCAAAGGCTCCAGCGGTCGTTTCGAGCTCGAAAGCAGCTTCCCGTGCGCCTGCGCCTGTGGCTGGGAGAGGGCCGCCAACGAAATCGAAACCAAAGTCGGCGTCTCAGGCACAGCGTGCACAGCCGGTGCCCATTCCGGTTCTCGCTGCCCCAACGTTGGATGCCCATCTACCCGAGGTGGATGAGCAGGATGGCGCCGTCGAGAGCGAGAAGGTTGTGGAGGATGGCGTTGTTGAGGATACCGAGATGCCTCTCACGCACAGGAATTCTAACACCGAACCTTGCCATCTCCCCGACGTCAACATGGACGTCGACGTCGGCCCGCACGTTGACACGGACATCAAGACGCGGGACTCGCTTCCCATGATCGTAGAAGCCGACGCCGACACGCATGTCGGCGACCGCAGTCCGCTGACGCTCTCGCAGCTGTCTCCGCGCAAGATTAATATTCCCGACGCCGGCGAGGACATTCGTGCACCATCACCGATGCGCCCCGCCTCAAAACGTTCCTCGTCAGCTGCTTTTGATATCAACTCTACGAGCGTGGCGGGAAGCGGGAGCGGGAGCGGGAATAAGGATAAGAGGAGTCGGGTTGGTGCTGGTGCTGACGCGCGTGTGGTGTCTGGCCATGGTGCCTCTACTGCTGCGAGAGGGAGGGGACGGGGACGCGCGCGAGTTGTGTCTGCGCCGGTGCGTGTCCAGCCTGCGCGCCGGACGCGTACAGAATCGTCAGAAGACGCCAAAGTGCAGCGGAAACCGCCGGTTCCGCGATTGGCTGCGTCGACCACTGGCAACCCCAAGCGCGAGCGCGAGTTCAAGGTACCGGCTGTACCTGTACCGTGGGTAGACGCGTCGTCTGCGACCTCAACGTCGACCTCTGGCTCTGGCTCCTCGGGCAAGCACAAGCACGCTACGGTAAGCAATGCTTCTCCATGTGGCTTTATAGTTTGGTAGTTGAAATCATTCGTTCGTAGGCGAGCACGAGCGCGACTGCGGAGACCGACGGGAATGAAAGGAAGCCAAAGCCCTACACGATCCCGGACTTCAAGTCCCTGCACGCGTCGCTGGCGGCGTCGCGCACCCGCCGCGCGCCAACGGTCCCGCACTCCCCCGCGCTGACGACGCGTGCCCGGGCGCAGGAGCGCGCCAAGTTCGATACTGCGGTTCATGAGAAGCAGGTGATGCTCGAGGCGGAGAGGGAGGAGAGGAGGAAGGCGGAGGAGGAGAGGGAGGAGCTGGAGATGAAGGAGATGAGGAAGAAGGCGGTGGTGAAGGCGCATGAGGTGCCTGGGTGGTATAAAGAGATGCCGAAGCGGGAGCGGGTCAACGGAGAAAAGGAGGAGTGAGCGGTCGAGTGAGACTGAAGAAACGAAAAGGATCAAGGTGTTCCATTCCTTTGAAAGGAATGCAACGTATGAGGCGACGACAAGGGAACGGACGCCTATGCAATTTACTAGAATCTATGCCTGTCTTGGTCATGTCTCTCGAACTGTCTACGTATGCTTCTTGGCTTGATATATAGGATCTGGGATCCTCCTCCGTCTTTCGATATCTTAACACGCTTCACTCCTAGATTCAACCACCCGCTGAGGCGTTGAAACTGGATAATCAAAAATGACATCGTACACTGCGAATTCGATGTTCAATATTCACCAAGAAACAAAGCGATGTGGATGCATAGGCCTAGGATCCGCCACTGGGTTGGTTTGAATCAAGACTGGAGACATGTTCCATAAGATGTTACAGAAGTCGGACCCCCCATCGAATAAAAACCTCTCCTTACCTTTCTTATGACTCAGACCTGATTCGAACAGGCGAATTCCGGATTAAATGGCATCAGACTATGAACAGGGTATGCGGTCCATTCACCACCAAGCCGTTCTGTGGTCTAAGTCGAGGTTGAATAGATTAAATGCAATTTCAAACGGAGGTCGCAGAAGACAAGGCACGCCCGAGACGAGTCGTGACTTGTACCTAAATTGAACAGCCAATTCCCATGACGCGGCCACGTTAAGGACGTGAAACATTTTACGCGGATCATTCGCCACCCAGTCTACTGTATTTTTTCAATCAGATCGACACATGGTGTGACGCGTGACCACCCGGGACTAATTCGACAATTCGATAGCCCCGAAATTTTCGCGGGACCACGGGAAAATTTTCGAAAATTCCAGCGCGAAATTTCATTTTTTTGGTGTTTTTCGGGGATTTTGCCCTGCGTGACCCGAATTTTTGGTTCGATAAAGCCGTGAGTGACGCGTGACCTCAACCATAATTCGATATCGACACGGGGATGCGTGACGCGTGACTGTCGACCTGATTGAAATAATACAGTATATCTGAGCTGGATTGAGATCCAATAAATGAGATAGAGTTTGAAATGGGAGTGGGAGGAAAAGCTCCGCACACCGAAAAAAAAAGGCGACGAAAAGAAGGCCATTACCCGGGCCTGATACGAACAGGTGAATCAAGCACTGAGAATTAAAATGTCGAAGGCCTATGAGCAGCGAATTGCAGCCACCGAGTCGGTATCTAGCCAGCCTGGATCGAGCAAGAATGAGTGAGATACGTAAAGCAGAATTCTGGTGACCACAATAAAAAGTGGGAAACGGCAAGCTCATGAATCGGAGGAGTCTGTTGTAAACAGACGCTACAACTGCTAGCTCCCAAGCTCATAATGTTGTAGAATCGGGCCTGATTCGAACAGGCAAGGTGCACAGTTGTGAGAATGAAATTTCCACGAAGAGAGCGTGCAGACCATCCGCTACCGAGTCGATAGTTAGAATTATATAAATTGCTTTTGAATCAGATCATCCGCACCGAGTCTCTCTGAAGTTTGAATGAATACATCAGATAGAAAGGGAAGTGAGAGAACAAAAGATTAGAGGAAGCGAAATACTGATGACTCGGGCCTGGATCGAACAGGAAACTGACTGGACAAAATAAGTTTTGTAGGTCCGGACCGTCCACCACCGAGTCAGTATAGTCCTTGAATCTGCGGTGAATAAATCAGAAAGGAAGGGTAAAAAAGCAACCACGCACAACTCGATGAACTCCGGCAGCCGGCTCCAGGTTCGGATGTGAGACACACAACTGAACAACGGGTGAAACTAGTACTACAAAGACGCGCACATGCTTGCGTGGCGGTCCAATCAGAAGCGAGACGGGCGTGTTCAACTCGACTGGATTGATGCCCCACAATCCAGGCCAGGGGACCAGGTGGCGTTGCGTGGCTGAATACAACTGATGTGACAAGTACGAGCAAATGGTCATATTGTGGCGTCAAAACAAAGAAGCAGGCCTCGAAGCTGCCGTGGGCCTGGATGTTGGCGCCCGTGCAAAGTGCGGTGAATCTGAGTTGAGTTTAATTCCGTGCTGCCAGCTGAGCCTAATTTCTGAGGCCGAGTTTAATCTTTTGGTGCCGCGAGGTCGGAATTAATTTCGGCCGCGGGAGGAGCCGGGTTCTGCGAAGAATTTTTTGGTGAACGAAGAGGTCGTTGAAGTGTGGTCGCGCGGTAAGTGACGCCATATTCTCGTAGCCAGTGGCACTATACAGTGAAGGGAAGAAAGATCCACAGGAGATGGAAGGACGACAACGAACCGCAACACTTCCACCTAGTTCAAAAGCAGCGGCGTTGGCGTCCTGTTCTATTCAACTTTTCGACATATATTACCGGTTCCTTTGGTGCCAGCCAGAAGGCCAGTGATTTGTATCTGTCTCTTAAACCCATCCCCACTGGATAACGCATCCTGAAGCATGAACTCGGCCTAAATTGTCATTCTGTCCCATTGATGGAAGACGACGCAACGTGCGGGGAATGAAACTCGCCTAGATTGCAAAGTTTCCTGTGGTTGAATAACTGATTGAACTAAACGCTCGAATGACCTCGAGGAACAACACCCGAGCGCTTCAGAAACGCCGAACCGCTCGGACTCGCATTATATTCCCTCTTAGTAAGATCCCTTCAATTCAGTTCGGCTATCCAGTTCTGCGTTTCCCAGGATGGGCCGCACCCACAAGAAATAAATGAAATGATCTATCCCCTTGAAGTACTAGTTGTCGCTTCCTGGAACGTTGAAACAGCATCTGTCAGGTCTCCACACAGCAGCTCCAGTTCTGCCTTCCAGAATTTCTTTCCCTCGTTCCGTTCCTGTGCGTGTTCTAGAACGTCTGAATTCTTCTATGACTGATATTCCACGCCATTTTCCTTGAACGTTTTATTCCAGGCCTCGATGAACCACAGCAATAGAAGACATCCAGACATTCTACGGGCCAGTCGAGAAGCCTTTTCCTGGTTCACAAAAATACGACTCGGTCTCAGCCGCAACAACGGTACCATGTCCCCGGAAAATAAGCGAATACTAGTATCTCCTCATGTTCTAGGCTAGGGAGTCGTAGTTCGATGGGTCTTATTAGATCCCATCAAAATCGGAGCTCCGGGCTGATTTCTGGTGATCCCCGGCAATTTATGCCGGCCTTCTGTTGCCGTGAAGTTGCCATTGGAATCTGCCGTCTGCCAGGGCTATGCCGCCAGATCCGGTGGGCAGCGTGCAAGCCGCTGTGAGCTAATTGTCCCAGGGCGAATCGGCAGGATGCTTTTTCTCCCCCATTTTTTTTATGTTGGCAAAGGCAGCTAGGCAACAGTCCCAAGGAAATTCTCTGTTAATACAGAAGACTAGATAGCTCCTGTAACAAAGTGCAGGGAAGTGAATGAGTGAATGAACTGAGTAAGCACATCCTGCCCTGCTTGCCTAATTTGAGAAATATAAGTGCATCCCTAGATCTAATTATCTGGGTTATGTGCTGTATTATTTTTTGGAGGTGCACTTGTGGCTGGAATGGATTTTTGTTCGAGCGAGTCTCACATCGGGTCCATCAAGTCAGTTGATTCGAACTCCGCTGATTCACCCACTCAACTGAGAGCGATGCTTCGTGTTTGAAACTCAACAAATCCAGGAATACATGTCATATGCACATTGTGGTTGTAGTAACGCAGCCCGAGAATTTGCAGTGCTTGGTCAAAACTGAATCCAGTTGATTTACAAAATCCAACCATTTCCCGGGCAGGAGTCCGTGATCGTTGGCTCATAAAGAAGTTGGGTCTGTTGAAACAGTTGGAATCATTGCATGTTACTCATGATATACGGCGGATAGTGGATATACTTGCTGGAAACCTAAGCAAGGGTGCTTTTATTGAACCGGGAGGACTGGGGTTCCGGAGACACGCCGGCGGTGACGTGGGAAATTCCCTTTCGGGGAAATCTAAAAAGACCAATCGAACGGTTCCTCCTAGGCTATCCATCCCGGGTTTTAATTCATCTTGTCACCGCACACTGCGCAACTACTGTGCGCATACTTCGTCAGTCTCGCTACCTCGAGCCAGCAGCAACTGCTTCTCACATACCCCGACTCTCTCGGACACACGGAGAATCATCCCGCATTCACTCAGGTCCGAGGCGGCTACGGGACAGGCCCATTTAGTGGGTGTTCTCCCGCATTTGGATTCGGCCTCCGTCGGCTTTTTCCTTGCGAGCGGCCGAAGGTAGCACCCATAAATAATTCATTGACTTATTTCTGGAACGGTGGAGCTGGGCACTGGATCTCCAGCGCTCAGATTATTCACCCAAGGGTACTCAAACTTTACATGTATTCCTACTGGACCACAACTGGCCTAGTTCCGCAGCGAGCTACTCCACTTGACGCAATGCCAATGGTCTATCTCGTACCTCGACTCTTCTAGCTTTCACCCAGCTTCCATCTCGCCTTTCCTCGAGTTTCATGTACCTTGCTTATCTGCGGTTCAGCCTCCAAGCTTGCGTCCCTGGTCTGACCTGCTTGCTCATACTTTTTTTGAAGTGAAGTATGAGCATGAAGTAGCAAATGACCCGAGTTGCTGACGATTCTTCCGCAGGCACCCACCATTGCTACCCGCGCTCATCAAACCGGACAACGCTGCATGATACATGATAAGTAATCAATGTTCGCTTGCTTCTAGCCTCCAGGACAGCTTGTGAACGTTCGCTGATTTCCGCAACGTCTGAGGCTGTTGAAACATTGCACATATAATCCTGTTTGATCCTGTCTTTGTGATCCACAGCGCCACGATGCCGAGGCGCCTCGCCGGCACTGTGCTCCCGTGTCATTCTTCTTTGGGCTAGCGGCCTTCGCACCAGCCAGACATCGGCAAAGAGAGCAAGGAACTCTCCGAAGAAAATACGCGAGTCGGTGCTTATAGAACCCACCTCACGCTACCCTCGTGCGAGAAACCTATTGCCCGAGAGAACCCACGTTTGCAGTGGTGCGCAATCACCGCAGATGCATTTCCTGTATAGAAATTGATGCTCACGCTCGTGCACTATGCATTAAGCGGGGCCTTCTCGTCCCCCCCTTATCGGGCTATTGGGGCCGTAGATCCCCGACGTCTGGGGGCTAGCCTGATTGTGCATTCGGCGTATGCCAGTCATTTGTGATGCGCTGAACAGTTGATGGACATTGGGTTCAATTGCCCTGTGCCCGAAAGAGAACCATCCAGATTTTGAATGCCATTGATTCAACCAACATCTAAAAATACAGTAACCGATTCCCACTGCTCCATCTCCTTCGCAAACCTGCATCGGTCTGTCAATTTCCGGAACACCCCGACGCCGAGGCAATGGATGTCTGATTATTTCTTGTCAACTCCAATAGCTTGCTTGTCAAAAGCATCCTGAATCGAACTTAAATCTGTGTTCATCTACAGTCAGGGTAGGCCGTTCATGTACTCCGCCGGTGAATTCCGCTGCTAGAGGCTTTCACTGCCATCAATATTGCTGTTCCCGCTCGGTTTCTTTTAGCTGACATCCGTGTTTATTGCCATAGATTATCTATTCACCCTTGGCCCCACCTCAACAGGAACTTCTCCCGACTTTTAACGGAATAAATTTATCTACATTCATTCTTTTTGCATTCAACGCTCCGGGTCTCTGAACTCTACATCAATCATCATGAATTTGGACCCACATCCGCTGAATTCAAATCCCCGCGTATCTGGACCTACTCTCAACGTCTCGCGGCAAGCCCTTTACCGGATTGTTCCGCAAAGTGTTTCAACTTGATTCCCCGCCGGCCAGCCCGTCGTCGGTGGTACCCATCTACATCATACATGCTAAAGAACTTGTACATGCACGCCAAGACTATCCTAAGCCCATCATTCTCGCCACAACCATCTATTGTACCCGCTTTGTCAAACTTTAATCATGTTCACCCATGTACACCCGGCACCGTCTGAATTAAATTTGTCTATGGACCCATACTCGCGATTTCAAGCCAATGCGGTCCGTCCGTTGCAACCTCCTGTTACGACGGGCCGTGGACCTACATATTTGCCAGTGGGGCAACAAATCGTCTGCATGTGCGTCTTGAATCAATGTCTTATGTTACGGATCATATGAACAGCTAGAGCGCATCGATATCGAACCAGTCCGTCGTCTGTCATGCTTATGATTCGCCGATAGTCGGTCCATGCATGATGCTTCGTTTTGCTATCCTCAGCGGTGAGTCGGAAACGAATCAAACGCCGCGCGTAAGCTCCATCCGAGTGGCACGATGGCGCTTCTCAAAAGAAAAAAAACTTCCATCCTGTTCATCTTCGTCTGTGGCTGCGTTGAACGAGGCGCACGGGTGCGTACCAGACCATGTCCAACATGGATTTCACATGAAATCGCTGAGCAACCTCCGATCAGTCAACTTCAGAGATCCAGATTCGATTCGGATTCTATATGCTTTGGATCTGCTTTACTGCGCGCTGTTGATACTCGAAAAGAAACTGCATAGGATGCTATTTTCACCGGCACTCTTCGGACCATATTTCGGATCCAACTTGTATACCGAAGCCAAGTGAGGCTCATAGCCGTGCACCCGAATTTTCTATGTGTGCCCTGTGCCCTAGTCGGCCTGCTCCACCGTCTTCTTTACCTCTACACTTCCTACGGCATCCATACAAGGTCACCATTATCCCTTCAAACGTCGTCCTTTTTTGCGTGTTGATCTTCGAAGGTCCGAGGTTCTTCAATGATCATACGTGATGCTCAGGCTAGTGTCACTACGCGTGGCCACGAAGGTGGTCTGGCCTTCCTCATGCCAATGACGCAGCAAAGGTGCCTCCTAGCCCCTGGGCCGGGAATGCTGTTTCTGAGAATTCATTCAATTTCACATCGTTATGATCGGACACTCTTGGATTATACTTCGGCAGCCCAATGATGCGGACAGGGACAAGAGGCAGATACAGAACCATTAGTTGAGTGAAGATACGCCTATTGACGATAGCAATCCTGCACATTTTTTATTTTTCACAGCGCTGTGTCGTGATATGAAGCTACGACGGTCTGCTTATCATTCGGGTCGGTTCCGATGTATGTTTTCGGTACAAACAATACTCTTTGATGCACTCCCGCTTTCCTGACAACACTTTGCGCTATGCCACATTGTGTTAGTATTTTCCTCTGCAGGATACATGCCACGTATAATGGCATCCGCAGCTAGAAAACCGATGAATCTGTTTCAGACACTCCACAAAACTCGGACCATTCCCTTCGCTTGATGCGAATAATCGCGGTGTGATGAACTCTCGCTCCTTTGCAAGGTGCGTTCCAGTTATCATGTTTTCAGACCCAATCAGGATACCTTATACCCCATGCAATATACGGTGGCACCCACGTTGGCCGATCCCAATGACCGGGCTACCCGTCGGGGAGCACACCACCTCGTACTTCGACAGCGGCCGACCATGAACCTTACTGCATAGTGCCCTCTTTAAGCACTTATTTCAAGTTATTTGCGCGACGGTGATGGACTGAGCAGCTCGAATGTATTATGGCATATCGGAGACCGCCCGGTACGTGACTTCACTGTCGTGTTTTTCGGAGGATAATTCGCCATATGTACAGCTGACAACTGCTTCTGTGATTAGATTAAGCAGGGTGCCGAGCTGAGCGGAGTTTGACCCAAATTTCAAGCGCCGCCCCGTCCTTGGGACAGCACTGCTTATCACGCTGACTCCCGTGGACGCGAACTACCTTGACGGCGTGGAAGTAACACCTATCATTCCCGCGCCACGATGTGCTCAAGTTCTTGAACATGTCCTCGGTCCGGGATCTCCCTGCCGTTGCTTCGACTTCTACTGGCGATCTCATTTCATTCGCGGAGGCACTACGAGATGCAGCCGGCGCACCGGAAATTACAGAGGATCGTACATATCATTCGCGGACTTGAAATCTGCGCCCGGGGGTGAATCGGGCACGTTCGGGGTCAGGCTGTGAATACGGTAATCAAACCATGGAACAAGTCTCGGGCTGTCGCGCCGCCTGGGTTTCCTTTCCTGGAACAAGAGCTGCTGCGCGTTGGCTGCGCGTCGGCTTTCGCTTGTCGGGCTGTCTCGATTTCTACCCGGCCACTGAAGGCCGAACTGACCCTCATATATACTCTCCTTCAAGTGGTGAAATCTTTTCATCTATAACGAATTGCGGGGAAGGAACAAACGTCCCACCGGATGTAAGTTCTTTGAATTACATAGGGACACACAACCTGGTACGTGATTTACTCTGGGCCATTATTTTAGGCCTCGGTGTGCTACTCTCGGAGATGCGACCATGTCGCTTTCGACGCCTCCGATGCTGACGAGAGCCCACGCCGGCATCTGCGGAAGATTCGTACCCACCATCAGTGCGCCGATTTCGCAGCTAGATTGCGAACACACAAATGATCGGGAGGTGATCTTGCCATTGAAATTTCAAGACATGCAGGACGGTGCTTCATTTCGGAATCGGAGGCTAGAAGTTCAAGGGGACTGGATTTTTTGAAGTTCAATTTTGCCGGCGAGTGGGACTCATTCGTCGTACCGGACCCTTGATGAGTAAGTATATTGACGGACGGAATTTAATCAAGCCATTCAGCTGAACGAATTCCAACAAGCCGCCGTTCTTCGGTCGCCGCCGCCACAGTCTCCTTTACTCCGGACACGCTATGTGTTGGCCACATCCGAAACGGCACTCCGTTCGTTCTGTGTGCTCAGAGTTTCTTCAGTGAACATTCCGCATGGTTGAAGGTGTAAAGAGGAATGGTTGAGCTTGTAAGGTATCCGTTGCAAATCCACGACCCGTTTGGTTCAATCGAAGGAACATGTCGTTTGAACAGGTTTGAACATGTGAGCTGGCAGACGCTTCAATGATTAGACGCCGCTTCATTTCCGATTTCTGTGGAGCCTCTCACGTCTCCGGCAAGCCGCAATTCTGCCTCACCCAGACACGCTTAGATCATGCCTATACTGCCGGGGAGGTTTTTGCCGTTCTTCGTTTCCTTCATTCCATTGTTCCTTTCTAGTGTTTATTTTTTGAAACCCTTTGACTACAGCGGCGTCTCAAAATCCCCGGACCTCATCGAGCACTTGTTGCAAATGCAGCGACGTTCAGGGACGTCAGATATTCACCTGCATAAGGAAATTCAGGTTGGGCATCGGATCCTCGAAGAAAAACTCCGCTTCATACGCGATGGTGGCCTGAATAGACGGAGCGCCGTCGACGGCACCATAGCGGCAGCAAGTAAGTCAGACGACGTACGTGCTCAATGATCAATCCAGATAAGATTCAGAAATCAGCGGAGAGTCACGGTTGAATTGCCGGTTGTCCGTCCGCTGTAAAGTGAGATGCGGGTCTAGGTAGTTTAAGCTGACCCAGGTGCATCTAGAGAGTTTAGAGTTTGTGCACGAGGTCAATTGTGGCACATAAGTCGCCTTGGGTCACTATCTGATTTCGGTGGGCCACCGGCGGAAATCGGATCGGCGGACATCGGGCCGGCTGCCGGCGGGATTCGGGACTTGATCGCGATAAACATATAGACGGTAGGTCGCGACCGGGCGAGAGCAACAGGTTTCTATGCTGTACAATAGAAAGAAAAACGATATGTAAGGCGGTAGGTAGCTGCGGGAGGGCGAGACCCGGCGAGGTGAGCACGGAAATAGGAAATGAGGTTGAACAATGGGAAATTAAACGCGGAGGGAAGTTAAACATAGGTCATCAATAGCTGCTTAGGAAACGCGGAAGGAGCTTGAACAATAGGAAAACGGAATCAAGTTGAACATTAAACAATGGCGATGACCGTCGACCCTGAGCTTGCCTGGACCGTGAGCATCGGCCGACGTTGGGGTGAACCAAATATATATGAACGAACGTTGGCGACGGGCAACTCTGCGGGAATGACGAGATGATCTGAGATTGTGTTGGTGTAGGGAAGAGGGCAAGTTCGAGGATAAAGAGGTTCTTTGTACTGCGGAAGCCAGATACCCCACAGAATCAAGTTGAAAATGAACATACCCCGCAGAAGGTACTATGTGAGTAGTTACGATGAGTTCCGATGCGTGTTTATCGCCAGGGTCAGGCTTTCCTTACTACAAAGTCAACGAAGATTTACGATAAACTCAAAGAAGGACGTGTGACTCGCTCGGTCGTTTCTTTTATGACCTCGTTCATTTTCTTACTAATAAGTTTGTAACCTCGACGTTTGGATACGTCTATCTTTATGTTTTGGATGCTTCTATCTTTATCTTTGGAATCTTTTGGCATCGCGCACCTATCTTTATCTCGAATCGAATCACATCCTCGATTTCTCGAATCGAATCAAGTCCTTGATTATATGAATAGTTGCAGATAACCCAGCCGAGCCGTGATAAAATACCAGTTGAACTCGTGTTGAATCCCGCCCCTCTGATAACGCGTCCTCCCTGATAACGCGTGTCGCCAGCGCCAAGATTTGTATTGTTTCCAGATCTAGACGTGCGCACCGCCGCGCTATCCCCATTCCTCCGACTGCTGCGCACCATCACTGATCGCAACCTTTTCTTTCATCGATCCATTCAGATCCATTCTGGCTGCATCGTGCGTACCGCGCCCAAATTCTGATTCTTGAGCTCAGTGCCGTTCAACCACATGTGGGTCCATTGCCAGTGATCATGACGTCGGCATGCAGGCTGATCACGATCGAGACACGCTTTTCCCTGCATCATCACACGCATCGCGACACGGCCCCATGACCTTCAGGCCGCCGGACGTTCCGCGCAGTCAGAATCGGATAAGGTTCAGCATCGAGAACGGAAGAATAATAATCAATGCCAGAAGAATATTCCTCCAGGAGGCGGCGCTGCAATTGCGCCAGAAGATTTGATTCCGCGCTGTGTGTCAAGCAGATTTGTTGTCAGATAATAGATTTACCAAACTAAAGCCATTTGCGCTAGTGCACAGCCTAAAGCGCGCCTCACTTATCGGGCGTTCCTTAACGGTGACCTACCTCCGTGAAGTCAAAATAGCTGTTGGAATCTGGCGGTCAAAATCTGGCGGATCGGGCACTGGATCACTGCATCATCTCCCCACCCGGACCATGGACCGTGTGCCCAAATTACGGAACCACCCAAAGTAAGGACGTGCCGGAAATAATTAATGCGTGCCGACAAATCGAAAATGGATAAAAGGCACGGAAATTTGTCTTGTCCTCTCATCCCATTTCCCCTCGTCTCAAGTTGCATCCTCTCCTCGGTTTTCAACCACACCCTCTCACCCACCACTATCACGATGTGCTCCTGCTCTACCACCACCGTACCCACTGTCCGGCACACCGCCGAGACACATACCACCATGGCCAGCACCCGCGAGACTACCCCGGCCACACCAGTAAACCATAACGGCCCCCAGTGCTCCAGCTGCGGCTGGCGCGGCGGAAATCACGCGTACGCTATCCTTTTCCACCCTGTCTCCTTCCCGTCGACGCTAAAATGATAAACATGCAGCTCTAACTGCCCCTTCGGCCCCAATGCTGCTGCAAATTGACCACGCATGTGTGCTCTGGCTGGATCCCTTTGTTCGCAATGTGCGTCGCGTCCCTCCTATTCCTTCGCTCATACTAACCGATGCGTTGCGTTGCCGCCGCCAGGTCTTTGCTTTTACCTTGCTATAACTACTATGACCCTGTTTTCGATCGTCAAATCGCCTAATGGCGCGCCGCTACTACTACCCGCGCTTGTATCATACGCCTCCACGGAGGATTTTTGGAGGAACAGGAGTCTACGGACGAGATGGATGAGATGGATGGATTGGATGGATTGGAACGCGGATCGTCTGACAGAGCAGAAATCTGCACAACTGTACGCACGGAGATAATTGGCATGAAGTCATAATATATGTACCACAACCATGACAACGCGAGATCAACCGAAATCAATTCTCTTGTCCTCCGGATCTCGTTGCCTTCGGAACATCTCCAGAAATCGAGATAAGGAAACAGACCAATTGGAGTCGTAGATTCTTATCCTTCCTCTTGCCTTCTTCTTCTTCAACCGTTCGAAAAAGATTTGACACCGCCAACCGGAGCGCTTTGCTTTCCACGTCCATGCTTCCGCCCGCTTCCACTGGCTCAGATGATTTCTTTGTCCGAGCTGGCCATGACGGCAAGTTCTTCTGCGGGTAGTGCTGGGTCACCGGACCGGGGTCAGATCAAATTACCCCACGTTTTGTGGAGAGTCTCCATTCTTTCAGGGCGGACGTCTCCTGGTTGCCAATGCCGTCGCCGCCTGACAACGCTTCCGACGAGCGCACTGTCCTCGATGCACAGGGTCTTTTCTCCGATGTCCGCAGATATGGAGAACAGAGGCAAAACAAAGCTCCAGAACTTTAAATTGTTGTGGAGCGCTCCTGAAGTAAACGACGCCGACGGACAAGCCGACGTTTTTGATTGCTTGCACAGCTACGCCGCGGCACGGCTTGATCGTGATGCATAGCATACCGCGGGATGAATCAGTGCCGCGGAGGAGTTCGTTCGATGAGTGGACGGAAGAGTTTAATCAGAAGACGGAAGACGGAGGAAAGGGTGAGTTCAGTCAGGCGACGGAAGGACTTCATTTACTGGAACAGAATTCCCGATAACGCTCAGCTCAGGTGAGGCGACGCACTTCGTCGAAGACCATTGACAACCGATTTTTGATTTCCAGGATTACGGTGAACGGATCCAGAGTTTGAATCTCAATAGGGTCCGATTGACGATGAAGCTCAGGTTAGCCTGTTGGTTTCGGCGGAGAATACATCACTGGTTAAGCGTTAATAGGTGTCGTAGTGAAGAGAGTTCGATCGTGGTGCGGAATTCAAATTGAACCACCCTCCAGATTCCGACCATAGTAATTCACAAGCGCTCCCGAGATGCAGCCAACGGCGCGTTCGTTCGGTCAGCCCTTTCCTCAATTTGAACCCGACATGTCGTTCTAGCCCCAAGAAAGTCAGGAAGTTGAATCGCGCATACGCGACGAAAGGATTCCATTGGAACATGATGGAACTCAGGTGAGCTGTAAAATCGACGGATAATTAATTTGTTAGTCTTGTCTTACGATGAACGGAGTTCGAATTAGAGCCCAGCTGGCGAATTGCAAATTCGGATTGAATCCTCTAACCATACAATTTATAACCGCTCTCCTCCTCGCACCCCTATTGCAGCCAAGTACGTGTCCCCGCATCCCGTACCAACCTTCCTTTTTCTCAATTTGAACCTGATCTGTCGGTCTAGAGCAAATCGACGAGGAAGATCCCACAGGAGTTGAATGGCGTATATGTACGACACCGAAGGATTCCCTTGGAACACATGGTGAAGCTCAGGTGAGCTGAAAGGTCAGCTGTGAATGAACTTACAAGTACAGCCAACTTGAAGTGCACGTTCGTTCGTGTATCTCTTACCTGTCCCTCAATATATATTTGAACCCGACCTGTCGGTCTAGCCCCAAGAGGACCAGAAAAATCCCGCAAGAGTTGAATCGCGTAAATGCGATGGAAGGATAGTGGAAGGATTCCATTGGAACATGGAGTTCAGGTGAGCTGAAAGGTCAGCTGAGATCGCCTTATTCAAATTTGGATTGAATCACCCTTCGGAGTCTAGACTTCAACCCAATTCACAACCGCTCCCCACCAATTGTAACCAAGTGCGTGTCCTCGCATCCTGTACCGACCCCAAACTGCTTCCTTTGACTCAAGTTGAACCCGACCTGTCGGTCAACCTCAAGCATATAAATCGCCAGGAATTCAATCGCGTATATGGCCACAGGAATTACACCGCATATTGGTACCGTATATCTGGGTGCGTTCACACACACAAGACTCTTGTCGGGAGTGCGTGGTCACACAATACTCGCAGGGACGTGTGTCAGTCTATGCCAATGTGTCTGTAGGTGCACTCAAGTGGTTTGCCCGTCTCCAGGTCCGCGTTTGCGCATCTTATCGCCGTTCTCGGAAGGTTGACCTGTCAAACTACAAACTATATGCTAGAAGCTTGGCTAGAAGCCGGCGGAGGCAAATCGCATCAATGTTGGATAGCGTGGTAATTCCATTCGTACCGTTCTCCAAGTTAAATCCACTATTTGAATACTCAGGGTCTCCACAAACCAGCTGTAAGCCCGTTTTTACGGGCCTTGAAGTAATATGTCCAAGTCGGCGAGATAAATCTCATACAGAGTACCCTGCCAACTTCAACATATTGAATCGCATACGTATACGTGAGTATCAGGACTGTCGGCGGCGCGTAGCTCCGTGTCTCTAAGGGGCCACAGATGCGATTAGGTGCGGCTTCGCGTATCTCATGTGTGTTCTTGAAAGTCGGTTGACCTGTCAAAGTCCTAGATGCAGCGGAGCAAATCATAGCACTGATTCGCGTGGTAATCGCGTACCGCATACATGCGGTCTCACAAATTCAGTCGAGTCGCGTGCCTACGGTTCCATAACCCAAGCTCGGTCCCACTCCCACCACAAACCCGGTAAGCCCATTTTGTTTTTACTGAAAGCTCTATATGTCAACCGTGAAGCAACTCATCAATATTCTAGGGCCGGTGAATCACAGTAATTCAATCGCGTAGGTATGTATTTCCATCGCGTACCGTATGATTCTATGCCTGTTCGCAGATCTCTTTTCTTGGAAGTTGCCCTGTCAAGCTAGAAGCCGGCGGAAGCATATCTCAGCGTTGATTTGTGTGGTAATTCCATACATACGGTTCCACAGAATCCAGTGGGCCTGCAATTCCGCAAAATATATTCTGGTTTCTCCCACCCCACTAAGTACCCTTCTCCGCTGTTTGACTCGAAGTCTACTTCAACCATGGCTTGCCCACCTAGAAGTGACTCATTATTAACAGTATTCTGCCGCCAGTGAATCAATCGCGTAGATATTTAATGCCCTTCCGTATGCATTATTTCCGCCGCGGCCGCCGAGTCTGTTTTTCTGCGCTTGATGTCAACTCGAGCTGTGCATGTCAAACTACGAAGCAAGCACTTCATCTGACAGGCGGCATTGCCTTCGATTTATAGCGCCGCCGACGACAGGTTATTGCGCTCGCTACCCCGCATTACCGAGCCCGGCGAGCCATCCGCCACGTACGATATACCCATTCCCACCTCATTGCTGCCGTAATGAGGAAACCGACTAACGCTTGTTCAAGAAAACTTACAATCGATGTAGTAGTTGAAACGTACGTGGCCACGCACAGTACCCATGATATGGATTGGACGGTTTCCGTTTGAGCAGCTGCGCAGAACATCGCGTGCATCTTCCTCAGGATCTTCCTCCGCTAAGCTATCCTTCTGTTGGACTTGCTGATGCCATGGCTCAGCTAATATTATCTTGGTCTGATCCTCGTTTCACTGGTTCAGCATCCGTTTCGCATCGGCCGTTGGGTCTTTCTATACTGCCCTCCTTTCAACGTACTCTACGCCGCCCCTGCTCATGCGCACCGTCAGATCTCCCAAACTGAGAGCTGATCCTGTCGCCACCGGCAAAATTTGACATCTTCGGATGTGCACTGGCATGCATACGCGCAGTCAGTTCCTTATGTCCGTGATTCGCGTATATGCACCCTGTCTGCCAAGTGTCCCGTTACTCAACCGTTACTGGCCGTTAGCTTCCGTTAGCGTGTTCACAGGCGAGCCGGCGGATAATTTCAGCGACGTCCGCAAAAGTACAAAGGCAAGATGTTGGTTGCACAGTTGAGTTCACTCTGCGCGGAACGCCGATGTTGATTTCAACCCTCCCTTGGTGATGTTGAGCTCTAGATCGTTGATCATGTTGACTTCCAAGGAAACCAGTTACGGCGCGCCAATTGCAACCACCGTCGTTTTTCTTGCCATTGTTCTCATTTCTCCCATGCACGTTCCGCAACATCACGGGGATCGGCATATGTGGGAAGGGCCCTTATCTAAAGATGATGAAATGAAAGATCGTTTGGTCAACAGCGCAACCAAAAGGATAAACCAACTCAGAGTCTGATGTATGTCTGCGACTCCCCTTGCGTTTGTGACTTCCCCGCCTGAATAACTTCTCCGAATTGTATTCAAAAAACTAAGTCGCGACAATTTTCTTACCATCCTGGATTCATGATATGTACAAAAAGGTTGCCACAGGCGCCCTCTTTTGCACCCTAAGCCTGTCGAGGGGAGGAAAGCAAGTAATATTGAACTATTTTCAGCGACAAGAGCAATTTTTTTCCTACGCTTTATGGAAGGAAAGTCGAAGGCAAGTGGAAGGGAAACGGGAAGCGGACCGCCGTTACCTCCGGGCCGGGCCCGAGGGCTCTCCCAACGCCATTGCCAAACACAGAACCACACTGACACAGCTCCCTCTCCTGCCTCACGCTTTCATCTGTCCGGGTGCGAGCTGGCCGACACACAACTCTAAACACTCCGGAACGCATCACGCTTTCCGCCTGTTGACCTGAATACTCTTTGACTCCTCCCCAGATGGATTCAGGCCGTCGCCTTGTACTTGAAGTTGCACAGTTTGCCACGGCCCACTCGCAAAGCGCAGTAGTACACTACTCGGTACTGCGCAGACTTGGATTCAAAGCGCACCGGGCCACTGTGGCCACGGTCAAAGCCCTCAAAATTACCCAAAGCGGACGGGTGGCATGCAATATTATGCATTGTTACGCTTTGATCTCCGGATCCTTTAAAGAGACGCCCTTTGTCTGAATTTCTTTCGTCCCCTTCATCGACTATGTCTGCCACCCCAGTCCCCTTCAGTTTATATCGCCACTTCAGTGATTTTCACCTCATCGTCAGCCATGGGTACGGGACAGTGTACAAAGCTGTTGAGCGGGCGACGAATCGCACGGTCGCAGTCAAGACACTCACATGGGTGAGTCTGTGGATCTTATTTCTCATGGAAGATTATATCTGACCTTCGTCCGTGTTTCACTGATCCCAGTCTCCCACTAAGGAATGCCCCAACCGATACGTGCATGAGGAGCAACAGGATGTCACAAAAGACGTACGCTCAGAATCGATCTCGTCCCTTTTGCGACGCCTTTGCTGACCTTCTTTCACAGTTTACCATTTTACATTCCCTCTCGCACCCACATGTCGTCAATATCATATGGGTATACCAAGATCGCCACACCGAACCACCGAGTAGGTTCACCGCATTATTATTTAGCCCAAGTTCTGATCATCCGTGCAGATTTGGTTCTCGAATATGCGGGAGGAGGCATGCTGATCGAGTATCTGTGGAAATTTCAGGATGGGCTTCGTGGGTCCTCTCGCTCCTCCATATAATTAGCTGTTAATTGAGAATCCGACTCTACAGCGGAATTGGAATGCCGCGATATCATGTACCAGCTCTGCCAGGCGATGGCGTACATACACCGCCTCGGCATCGTTCACCGCAACCTGAAGCCGGAGGTAACCTCGTAAACTTCCTCTCATATCCCTTCGTCTTATTAAATCCATGTGCGTATGGTAGAATATTCTCCTCACCGGCGACAAGATGCCTTTTATCAAAATCGCCGGCTTCGGGTTCGCCGTCAAATCCCACGGTGCAAAGCTAAAGGTATGACAGTCATATGGGTATTTCCAGCAGCAAGGCGCGTGTTGAACTTGACCTCCAGGAAGTACGCGGCTCCCTTCCTTACATGGCCCCCGAGATGATACATCCCTCATTGCCCGGCTACGACCATCGCGCGGACAGCTGGAGCGCCGGGATAATTCTCTTCTCCATGTGCGACGCTTTCCTGGGAGACCAAATATATTTTTCTTATCTTGGTTGCCACAGGCTACTCCTGACGAGTCCTTATGTTACTCAGCGCACATATCCTGAGGACCACCCGCCGGAAATGGAGTGGAATGAACTGCATGGTCGTCTTTCGGCAGAGGGTACGCTTTTCTCAACCATATCTTCTTGGATAAACATTGAACGGGATTCTCCTTAAGGATTCGACTTCTTGGCTCAACTTCTTTCCGAGGATCCCAGTAAGCGCGGTTCATTAGTCGACGCGGTGGCACACCGGTGGTTGGTGTATCATCGCCCGATGTATCCGAATATTCTGTATCCCGAACCGTAGATTCATAGTAGACCATTTAATTTCATCATTGAAATTCGAAAACTCCTCGTCTCCCGAGGGCCAGCTGCCCTCCGAGTCAGTCAAGCTCCTTCGCTGGGTCTCCCTCAAATTTCAGTTGATAGTTGCCAAATAAACTGGCGGCTGGAACAGATAGATGGTCCCATCCGATCTACAAGCTGCAGCCACGGAACAGTTATGCAACAGTTCAAGGCAAAGATGGAAGTTAGGCCTAGATCGCGGACATAAACAACTTCTCATCCAAACACGACACGCATCACTGAGCTTTGCTTTCTCCCACTTCATGCGTTTTTCCCCTTGTCTCTTATTGTTCCCGATCTCTTCTCTCTGGCATGGACTTTAACCCCAGCGGGGGACAGGACATTTCTATCGGTAATCATTGGGTATTCATGGCTTATCTTGCTCTTTCCGACTCCGACTGAGGGTTTCCATGTATTGGTCTTTAGGGCCATTGCTGGCGCATGGCAGAACGAGTCTGGCCTCCGGCCCTTTGAACCACTCCCAATCAAGTAGCTGGAACTCCCTTACATAAACTTGCAAATGCTGAGCTGTATTCAATTGCATGCTGGCAATTGAAAAATTGTCGCGCCACTCGTCGCCGACCTCCGGTCGCTCCTCGTGGCCCGGGGAAATAATCGCCAAGTTTTACAGTGGGAAAGCAAACTTTGTTTCAGACCACCAACGATAGGCAAACACAAAGAGAGTGGTAGAAGAAGAGACGAGTTTGGTAACACGGCAATACGGCACGGCCGAAAGCAGTGCGCACAGTAAAACGGAATGACAAAGAAAGTAAAACTACTATAAAGGGAAGTGGAACTCCCACACTGCACCCTACGTCATGGCATAAAGGCCAACCCTAGTGGGGGGAACGATGACTAAAAAACAACGAGTCAAATGTCGTAAACTCCATTTTTAGACTCGTAATTTAAGGTTCTCGGAAACTCTACCGGCGCTAAGGAATTTTTGTGATGCATACCGGTCCGAGCCGAAATTCCTCAACATTATCACAGTCTCCTGCTGATTATAATTGATTTCCTGGCAGCATTTCTGGCTAGCTTCATTTTTATTAGCGGCATCCCGTGTAGAGCGCCTCAATCATCTCAGTTGCGTGCCAGGGTGTATCAATCTTCACCAAAACTGACAATAATAACACTGACGTTCAACAGTACAGGTTTTCCGACCAATCAGCTGGGTCCCCAGAAGGGGAAAAACGTGAAAAAGAATTAGAAAAAGGAAAGATTCGAGAAAGTTCATGGAAGGTATTTTGTAGGCCTCAGAGGTGTTTAAAAAATCAAAATTGGTTCACTTGCAGGCTGGGTATGGTTTGTAATGATTCAGTAGCGCCCAAGTTCATTTCAATCCAAGCAATTAAATCCTTTCAAATCTGCATGTGCCAGAAACTAAGGAGGGCATTGTCCGCATTGCTGCAAACTAGTACAAGAAACATTTTTATACATCATTCAACTTGCGTTTAACTCGAAGGGTCTGTACAACCTTCATCAAAGCCCCGCGTCGAATAAATAAGTCAAATGGCATACAGCTCACAAATCAAGGAGAGGGATATTATTTCTGATGCGCTCAACTTTCAGTCTGAAGTGAAATCATGGTGCTAGAATCAATCTGGATCTAGTTCACTCCGTGTAGGCTAAATCCTGGAGTATGGTAGTTCAACATGTTGTAGCCCGGATGAAATCAGATGGAAGCCCTTTTTATGGCTCAGATTTTCCAGGGACAAGACTGGCCAGGCACTCAGTTGAAAGGCTAGCTCAGACTGAATCCTAGTTTTGTGCACTGACAATTTGCAGTGAGTTCTGCTTGAGAGAAAAGTACGAGTAATTAAAACAGGTACAGGATTTGCTTGGCTACTTTTGCGGGGAGTAGGAGGAGAGAAACACAAATGGGCCGACATTTCCCTGGTGACTCGGAGCATCCAAAATATCCGGACCACTCCTCTTGCATCTGTGGCCGCCATTCCAGGTGTGTTCAATTTTGCGATGGAAATGGTTGAACAATGAAATTTCAAACTTGTGGCCACTGGGAAACATGATTTCACGTATTTTCTACTATTGAATAGGGTGTTTAATATTTCTGAAGTCTTTTCTGTGTGCTCAATGGCCAGGGAGTACATGTAGCAGCTTGGAGCGAGAGCAAAGACGAGACTGCACTTAAGTAACGTAAGTTTGATGCCATCAATGGCACTTAACATCGGCAGGAGGGGAGTCGATCCGTATAACGTTCCTTCCAATCCATAACCCACAGATATTTTGTGATTTATGAAGAGAGTTTTACTCAAGGACTCTACTTGCATATTCATAGCATTTATGGTATCCGGGTGCGTCCAGAAACAAAGTGCCGGTTAAGTGCCATCAGTGGCTGTGGTTAAGTGCATTAAGTGCACCCAGCTGATCGATCGGTAAACCACAGTAGGTTTTCCGACCAATCAGCTGGGTCCCCAGAAGGGGAAAAACGTGAAAAAGAATTAGAAAAAGGAAAGATTCGAGAAAGTTCATGGAAGGTATTTTGTAGGCCTCAGAGGTGTTTAAAAAATCAAAATTGGTTCACTTGCAGGCTGGGTATGGTTTGTAATGATTCAGTAGCGCCCAAGTTCATTTCAATCCAAGCAATTAAATCCTTTCAAATCTGCATGTGCCAGAAACTAAGGAGGGCATTGTCCGCATTGCTGCAAACTAGTACAAGAAACATTTTTATACATCATTCAACTTGCGTTTAACTCGAAGGGTCTGTACAACCTTCATCAAAGCCCCGCGTCGAATAAATAAGTCAAATGGCATACAGCTCACAAATCAAGGAGAGGGATATTATTTCTGATGCGCTCAACTTTCAGTCTGAAGTGAAATCATGGTGCTAGAATCAATCTGGATCTAGTTCACTCCGTGTAGGCTAAATCCTGGAGTATGGTAGTTCAACATGTTGTAGCCCGGATGAAATCAGATGGAAGCCCTTTTTATGGCTCAGATTTTCCAGGGACAAGACTGGCCAGGCACTCAGTTGAAAGGCTAGCTCAGACTGAATCCTAGTTTTGTGCACTGACAATTTGCAGTGAGTTCTGCTTGAGAGAAAAGTACGAGTAATTAAAACAGGTACAGGATTTGCTTGGCTACTTTTGCGGGGAGTAGGAGGAGAGAAACACAAATGGGCCGACATTTCCCTGGTGACTCGGAGCATCCAAAATATCCGGACCACTCCTCTTGCATCTGTGGCCGCCATTCCAGGTGTGTTCAATTTTGCGATGGAAATGGTTGAACAATGAAATTTCAAACTTGTGGCCACTGGGAAACATGATTTCACGTATTTTCTACTATTGAATAGGGTGTTTAATATTTCTGAAGTCTTTTCTGTGTGCTCAATGGCCAGGGAGTACATGTAGCAGCTTGGAGCGAGAGCAAAGACGAGACTGCACTTAAGTAACGTAAGTTTGATGCCATCAATGGCACTTAACATCGGCAGGAGGGGAGTCGATCCGTATAACGTTCCTTCCAATCCATAACCCACAGATATTTTGTGATTTATGAAGAGAGTTTTACTCAAGGACTCTACTTGCATATTCATAGCATTTATGGTATCCGGGTGCGTCCAGAAACAAAGTGCCGGTTAAGTGCCATCAGTGGCTGTGGTTAAGTGCATTAAGTGCACCCAGCTGATCGATCGGTAAACCACAGTACACCTCTACCAAGACTCCTGCCCAGCGACGCTAAATCGCTGGGTGATTGTGCTAAACCAAGTATATATATTGGAATCATGACATGGCTGGCCCGACAGCGATACCATTGATATTCTGGTCAATTTGAACGAAATTAATACGCCCGGGGAAGCCAGCTTCTGGCGCTGCCCCATGTCAATATGCTCCCATTTCTGGAGGCGTATCCCAGTTACAAGGTGATTGCTCCATACCAATTCGCGCGGTGCGTTCCTCCGCATCATGAGCCTAGACTGATGAGTCCAGCACGCAGCCTGATACTCCACTCATCCACGTGAACCGTCGGGCAAAGCCATGCAAAAACCACAGCCGCCGAACCTTGTTCCGCATTCGTCTTATTTCTTATTTCTTTGCCCTTGAAGGTGCGTTAAAGCTATCAGGTCTGGTTGACGATTACTAAAACTCCATACAAGCGAATCGCATCCACGTTAATCGATCTTCGCCACCAGGCTGGCATCTGGCAGAACCATTTCGGCACTTGAACACAGACAGAACTTATTCCGCGCTAACCGTGTTGGAATTTTGATTTGCGACCCGGACCGACCAACAGCTGGAATGCAGGTATTCTGGTATATCCTGCCCACTCAATTCGGATTCCACACAAAGTGCCGGGGAAGTTTGACGCCCTGATTGCGGTTTAGATGAGGAAGATTTGCATCTTCCCCAACACGCCGAACGGAACGCAGTTGGCCCAACTTTCAGGCGCCGCCTTGTTCTTGAGACCCCGCTTCTAGTCACGGCGGCCCTGTCGGCGCGATGGATCCAGGTCATGTATCATAGGATGCCCACGCCACCATCTCCTTGAACACGTCTTCGGTCCGATATCCCTGCTTCCACCTTTGCTTTAGCCATCTCTTCTTGCGGAATCTATCCGCAAATGTTAAATTCCCCTACGGAGACAGTAAAAACTAATGGAATCTGTGAATTTCATGAAATCTTCGCGGAGTTCAAGTGTGCGCGGTTATCAAGCCACAAGATATAGTTGCAGAGGTCCTTCGGACCCGGTGCCACGTTTTCTGAGCCTTCCTTGCCAGCTTCTCAGGAACAAGACCTGATGCACCTCCAGTCCAATTTTCAATTGTCGGGCGCCGCTAGATGTCTTGCCGCCATGTCATGTACGTGCTATTTTTGTTGTCGAACGCTCAATTACACGCCCTTAATGGTCTCAAGACAGTCCACCGTTCCCGATTTAGTCAGTGTGCACACGGAAGTATGTGGGACACACAACTCGGTACGTTATACTTCCTGACCTATTTTTTTTTTTTCACTCGCAGATATGGCCCGTCGGGGATGCGCACATGGGCGCTGTCCGATGCTGACGAGAACCCAGACCGGCCTCCACGGAGAATTCGTACATGTCGTCCATCACTGTTGCCCATCGCGGCCTATTTCTGGAAGGTCAGCTGCTTGGCGCTGAGGTGCCGACGAGAAGACTGGACTTTCCGGGATGATGAGACTGATTCACCGCTTCGCTGGTCGCCCCCTTCGCAGAAGAAATGCTAGATACCAACTAGATACAACCTCACAAACACAGCTCATGAATTCTCCTCTGGACTTCCCTCGCCGCCGCCAGCCTCTTACTCTGAACCCATGTGCATAGATGGCGCATTGTAACTCCTTCCCATACCTCTTCGCCTCGTCAGCGAAAGCCAGACACGGGCTAGGCGCGAATAGCTTTCTAAACTAGATATCAACAGGCCTCACCGAGTCGACATCCGAAAGCCTAGACACCTCTTCATTTCCGAACCCCCCGACGCCGCGCTCATTTCCGCCCGCACTTATGGCTCATCCTTACCACGAGATTCGCGATTGTTGGCCGATTCTTGCGAGTCGCGACGAGATCCGCGCCCGCATGCTCCCTAATGTTTTAAACTTTGAGCGGCGTCTCCGAATCCCCGATTCATTGCGCACTCTTCGCGTCCTGCGGCTATGTCCTTGTGGGTCTGTGGCCGATCTTCAATGTCTAGTGCCATATTCATTTCAAAGATGGCGAAAGGCAGAACTTCGGCAATACTGTGCAACGAGACCGGGCCACTAGACCGTCCGCGGGATGGTACAACACCCATGTGTATATGCGCCCTGCCGCACCTCCGTGAAACCGCGGAGGTTTGACCTCTGATACTGTCGCAACCGTCCTGGACCTACCTTCTCCTTCGGCGAGCAGACGGAATTAATAGCACAGTTCGTAACTATGGACATCCAGATCATCCGTGTTCCGCATTATCCACTTGACCGCTTGGTTAGCAGGAGAAAAGAAAGAGAAATGTGATCCTTTGCGAAACGAGGCAAAAGTCGGTCCAGCGTGCGATGTTCATTATAGTCTGATGCTTCCAACTGCGCTCAAGTCGCTCAGGAGAGCCTCCACCGACATATGATTGAATAGTGGTTTCCGAAAAACTCCCGGCGGGCGATTTGATGTGAAATCTATCCCAGATCTCCTCAGGACTGTATCTGACTTCTCTGTGTTTATGTAGAGTTATGAACCCGCATTTCGGTCTCCTCCTGGCAGCCTCACGCCGAGATCTCCGCGCGAATACTCCGCACTTTGTTAAAGTCCTAACGGCGCCCAACCATCTTCCCGGATCCACAGATTCTTCATTGTTCAGTCGTCAAACATCGCAACGGGGCGATTAACTAGTGTGGATGTAGGTATGTGTCCGAGCTGACGTGTCGGTGCGGGGAATTTTTCATCATGCGCGGACTGAATCAGTCGAGCCAGGCCGAGGTGCGCTTATTCGCGCAAACGTGCATGCTATCTGCGGTTCAGGACCGCGGAGATCGAGTTCTCGGGTGATCCCCGCCCCAAGCACCTCTGATTATTTTCTTGAAAATTTCCGGCAAAATCCTATGAGAAATTTGTACCAGGTACAGAGCCACTCGAGAGTTCACAGGTACATCCTTGGATCGGCTCATGCCTGAGGAAATTCATTCTACCTCGATTTTTATTCCCGCGTCCCTCCGTTTTGAAACCTAACTCCTCCCGAGATCCACGAGGAGGTGTCCAAAATTACGATGGAGTCTTCGAATCGTCACTTTATCAGTCCTGGTCAAACCCCTGTCAAAGTCAAACCCCTTTCAAGCTACGGCGTACCAGTGACGGTACAACTACTGCAGGCGTATACGGGGTATTGATATATCAAAGGATGGGCAATCTCCCATGTGCAATGATATATCAGGCTCGACAATTGCCCAAGTGCAAGCTGATATATCAGCTATCGACCAGCCCTTTTCCGGAAGCGTCCGCGCGCGCGCGCTCCCCGCCGCGTGGCGCTGTCGTCCGCGCTTTGTGGTCCGTGCACAAAAATACGCTTGATGTCGCATCAATATTGCCTAATTGTTTACCGTTGTTATGAACAGACCCTTCTCCTCCCCCAATACAGATCGCCTCCCTGGCTCCCTCTTCCCCTTCCCTCTATATAACTCGTTACTTGCTAGGGTCGACACTCGTTCAGCTCACTACTCACACCTCAAGGCAGCCTTTCCGAGCCGCTATTGAGGCTCTGGCATCAATTAGGTCCCCAGCCCCGATCCGCTCCCCCCGGGGCTGGCGCGCTTCCCCGGCGCTACTTTTTGCGCGTTAGTACGTGTTCGTACTCCTTAAATATTTGGACGCGTTCAAATCAGCTCCAGGACGCGTGGCTGGCGTTAACCGTCCAAAATAGGATTTCCAGCCGTATTTGCTTCCCCCGGGGCTGGCGCGCTTCCCCGGCGCTACTTTTTGCGCGTTAGTACGTGTTCGTCCTCCTTGAATATTTGGACGCGTTCAAATCAGCTCCAGGACGCGTGGCTGGCGTTAACCGTCCAAAATAGGATTTCCAGCCGTATTTGCTTCCCCCGGGGCTGGCGCGCTTCCCCGGCGCTACTTTTTGCGCGTTAGTACGTGTTCGTCCTCCTTGAATATTTGGACGCGTTCAAATCAGCTCCAGGACGCGTGGCTGGCGTTAACCGTCCAAAATAGGATTTCCAGCCGTATTTGCTTCCCCCGGGGCTGGCGCGCTTCCCCGGCGCTACTTTTTGCGCGTTAGTACGTGTTCGTCCTCCTTGAATATTTGGACGCGTTCAAATCAGCTCCAGGACGCGTGGCTGGCGTTAACCGTCCAAAATATCGTTCACAGGGATGATTCCATTTCCCGGCCCATTACACGCGTCCCTTGGCATGGAATGATTTGTCCCTCGGAGCTCTCCACTCTCTCCTTCCAATCCTTGCCTACATCACCGTAGCCAGGCTCCATCTCCAGTCTCACCATTCGATATCCACCGTGAGACCTCCACCCCGCGCTTGTCGATTTTTTTTTCGAGTCGTAGTCCGAATGTACGGCATCCTCGTACATTCATTTGCCCCTCTAGGGCCTCAGAAGCAGTTAATAGCACGTAGAATAGTCTTAAGATGTTATATTTGTTTCATGTAAGATACTTTCCAAAGCTCCATATACTACCCGCATGTATCATCTTCATCGGATGTATAGTCTAACGGTTAGTTTACCTGCTGCGAATTATTTCAAGCCCAGTTCCCTACGTTTGGGTTCGACCCTCCGCTGAAGTTATTTTGTGATTTTTTTTTCCCCGTTGTCGCTCCAAGTCCAATCTTCGCCTAAGTCGACATTCTGAACTTCCTTGGCAACAAAGTTTTCAATTCATTGAGAGAAACACATTGAATAATAAGATATCAGCTATATAGCGAGAAGATATCTGAGGTGCGCATGTCGAAACAAGTTATATCTATGTGCGTAATCAGTCGTTGCTCTTGCCCCTGCCCCTGCCGCTGCCCCTGTGGTCGTCGGTCAGTATATGTATGTGGGATAGCATGTCAGCGTACCTTCGGGCTGTGGCCTTCGTTGCATGTCCAGAGGAGCCCTCAACGGGGAGACGGCCTGTGCGCGCCAGCAACGCGTTTTCTGTTCTAGCATTGCTTATCTGGCGCCGCTCTGCAAGCGTCCGCTTGACCGGAAGAGAAACGGCGGTGTTGTCGGGGTTAATTCTGAGCTTGGGCTCACGGCGGGGCCGGGTCAGGATGACGAGGTCGCTGGGACCATCCGGGTTGTAGAGTAGGTTGGGGACGACAGGAGTCTTGGGAGCTTTGGCGGCAGCAGCGGCGGCCTGGCGAGCCTTCAACTCTTTATCAAATTTGATGCTGTTGTTAGTCATAGAGTATATCAGCGTGTTGCTGGTGTCGACCAGGACACCCGTGTCCGGAACCTCCTCCACAGCCTCGTCAACCGACGCCTCCTCCTCCGCTGCTGCCCTCCCCCTCCCAGCCGCCTTCTTCTTCTTCTCCGCCACCTGCGCAGCGCTCTTCGCTCTCGCAGCGCCTGCCTTGCCCCTCGGCTGCTTTGGCTGTTTCGTTCCTCCCGCCGGCTTGGGCTTTGCCACTGGTTTCACAACAGCGGGCTTGGGAACGTTCGCCTCCGGCCGAGATTGCGGCAGTATAGGCCTTCGGGCCGGTACTGGCACCCCAGACGGTAGGCTGAGAGTGCCTGCTGGCTGTGGCGGGGTAGGAGCCATGGGTGCGGAGGGTAGCTGCGGCGGCATCGTCGGAGTGGAGGCCGGCGGCGCAGGCTTCGCCACTGCGGTAGGGAGGACGATAGGGAGGACGAGTCGCCGCACTGAACCACCGAATGCAGGCAGCGGTCCAGAGGACGGGCCTCCCGCGCCCAATGACAGTGTTGGACGAATTGGGCTGCTGTCCCAGCGTCGGAATCTTGCAGGCACCGGCGAAGAATCTGCGTCCGCGGCGGGATCGTGCCCCATGGTGCGAGGAGCTGAGAGGGAGAGGGATGAAGGGTTCATTAAATTGTTGCCGCGGGTCGGGCTATCCTGAGTGAGGCGACGGTAGTCGGCGAACAAGCTGTTCATGCGAGAACCTGGGTCATTTGGAGCGATGGCAAAGTTGAAGCCGTTGACGGTTGTCGTCTGTGCGACAGCTGGGGGGGGGGGGGTAATGTTGTAGCCTTCAATAGGCCCCGTATCCCACCGTGTGCTCGCAGAGGGCAACGGCGGCATCCCAACCTCGTCGCCCTCGTTCTCTATCTCCATCCCGTCTAGCCCGAATCCATCTTCTTCGAAAAAGGTGTCTAATCCATTGAATGGATCGCTGCTGCTCAACGCGTCGAAGCTGGCATTGGCGGCTGGTTGGACGTTGTCGAAATCGAGGTTGGAGGTGAGGTGTGAATCGTCCCCAGTAGAATTCATAGTCGGAGTGGACACAGGATGGACGGGGGCTGGCGCAGGAGGCGGTGTAGGTGCAGCACGAGGCGCCAGGGCCGTGGAAGCAGGAGATGTCGCAGTTGTGGTCGTAGAGCTCGCAGCGTCAGGCTCTGACGCTTCAGACTTTTTCGGCTTCGTCATGCGTTTGGGTCTTTTCTTCGCCGGTGGATCGCTGTCATTCGGAAGTCGGAAGCCAGCGACAACCTTGGTCTCGTCTTCAGTGGGCGCAGCGTCTGTAACGGGAGCGTCGAGGGATCTTCGGCTACGAATCTCTGGCGCTGCAAGGGATAATGTCAGAAAGAAAGTTGCGAGCCCAAGGGTGGAACACGCACGGAAGCAGCGCCTCAAAAAGAGCTGGAATGGAAGTTCGACCGCCTTTTCAAAGTCGGCATGAGTAGCTTCAAAATCGAGTCCGGTTGGTGACAATCCAAAAGAGACGCTGAAGAGTTCCGTAAATAACACGACCACACAGAAACGTGAGACCTACGATTTCATGCTGAGCTCGCCACCAATTCGTGGATTGGGCCCTCCCCAAATGCTAAATCCATACCAGCCAGTCATCTTCTCCATGGCTGCGTGAACCTTCTTCATCACGTCCCACGACTCGTCAATGGATCTTGAAAAATAATCAAAATCTTCGAAAGACGCGTCAAAGCCGTACATACGTTTGATACTCGGCTGGAGTGCGAGCAGGCAAGCCCTCGTCGTCCTCCTCGCCTTCCACAATCTCGCCCGCCTTCTCGCGCTCCATCAGATCTGCAATGATTGCAAGCTCCTCGTCCGACGCTTCTGCAAACAGTGCGTGCACTACGCGGTTGCGCAAACGTAGCCTGGCCGCCTGCGCGGCCTTGATGCGCGCCACTTGCGCTTTATCCGACTCGTTGACCCAGTCGGCTACGGCTGCCGACATCTTCTCCTCGTTGATGGCGTCGTGGCCTTTGCGCGAGCACTCCTCTTGAATGAGTCTATTGTTGCGCAACTGGAACAGCTCGACAGCTTTGTGCAAGCGCTTACGCGCCGGCTTTGCCTTGAAGAGTGACCTGGCCAAAGCATACAGCGACTTGTTTTTTTTCGCGGCGCCGGGATCCAGCTTGGCGCGATTGTTACGGAAATAATTTTCCAACATCTGGGGATTGTCGAATGCATCAGTTACGTGTTGCTTTGTAGGTTCGGACGCGACTTACCTGCTTCCTTTTACTAACCGCCTTCCCGAGAGTGTCCAGTTCCTGGTCTGATAGAGCCGGCGCGTTTCCACCTGGCTGGGGCAGTGGCAAGCCCAAGCCCTTCTGCTCGGGGAACCCTTCGAACCAGGCCTCAAACATAGGGCCCCAGAATTTATATAGCTTCTGCTGAGCCTGGCGCTGGATGAACCTGGGCATCCACTCCATGAAGAAGGGTGCGTGTTCGGCGCCGTGCCATGTACGCGGTGCCATTGGTAGTGGGCGAGTATGGTGGCCAAAGAAAAAGAGGTCGGCGATGGGAGAAACAGAAATGGTGGGTGATCGCAAATATACGCTCGGACTTCCTATCGCCTTTCGTCGTGTTTCGGGTTTTAGCGAGAATCTTTTGCTATGTATGTATCACGCATTTTCTCCTAAACTCGTGCCAAGGCTCAACTAACTCGATTTTTTCTCTATCCGACAGGCTCACAACTTTTTTTTTTGTATGATTCCACTAGACTAGATGCCCCTATCCAGCTGCCGCCCCATTTTCCACAATTTCCGCCATACCGCCGTCTAGTGTTGATTCGAGCGTGCGGCGGTGTTGCGAAAATAATTTTGTAACATCTGAGAACGTGTCAGCTACACGACCGATCGTACGCTCCGACGCGATTACCTGTTTTCTCCTACTAACGGCGGCGCGCAGAGAGACAAGCTCCTCGCTCGACAGTTGTGGCGCGTTTCCGCCTGCCTGGCTCAACGGCAAGCCCAAGCGCAGCTCCTCTGGAAATTCCTCGAACCAGGCCTCAAACATAGGGCCCCAAAATTTATAGAGCTTTTGCTGACTCTTGCGCACGAAGAACATGGGCATCCACTCGATGAGGAAGGGTTGGTGTTCGGCGCCGTGCCATGTACGTGGTGCCATGAGTAGTGGGCGAGTATGGTGGCAAAAGACAAAGAGGTGGGCGATGGGAGAAACAGAAATGGTGGGTGATCGCACGTATAAGCTACGACCTGCTGATGAGTGTTTCGGGTCTTGGTAGTATTCTTTTGCCATATATCACAACTTTTCTGCTAAATCCAGGCCGAGAACTCTCAACTAACCTGTGTTTTTTATATCCGACTGGCTGATCCAATTTTTTTTTTTGCATTTAACCGACGATTCGAATATCCTAGATGCTGGATTTGGCCATGCGATCCTCCGGCCGCCTCATTTTGATCCAACAGATCCTTCTAAAATTCTATCATCGCGCCATCTATTATCGATTACATCAAATGAGGTACGCGAAAACATACTTACCCAGCCGTCGCAACGCTCACACGGCCCTCAGACTCCATCATCCCCCTCACCTCCTCCCGGTTCCCAGTCCCTCCCTCGCATGTCGAACAACGTACTGACGTCGGCGACCAACGCCTCCAGCCCTCAGCAAGAGTTGGACGCCTTGCTCGCTATGGTTAGCAACCTGGCCCAGATGTCGCTCGACATGACCCGCCTCTGCATCGACGTGCAGAGTAAGTGACAAGCTTGCATGCAGAGCGTAACACTGACACTTTATAGGTGTAGTTCCTGGAATTGCCCTGTCCAAGCGGGCGCTGGAGATGACCAGCGTCTGCCTGGATATTAAAGGCGAGTCCCATGTCTCTATCTCATTTGCTATCTAACGAACAGTACATAGACCAAATCCGCCACTCGTTCGCTCTCGTGGCCGAAGCTGCCGTCGCGGCAGCTGCCCCTCCCGCTCGTAAGGTGTAATCTGTAAATGTTGTCCCACCTGACGCCCGCTCTTGAAGCAGCTTTGTTCGATTGGGTTCGAGCGGAAGCCCTCACCCCCGATCAGCTCGAGGCATCATATGCGAAGGGTGTCTGCGACAATGTCGCTTGGCAAGTAGTATGCATCGGTCGCGAGCCTGGCATGTACATTGACCCGTAGGCATTTTACTTTGTTTCATCGCCCTCCTTTTTATCTCACTGGACATAGCGACGATGCCAAGGCCAACGTTGAAGGCGTCCCTAGTGGCTTCCGGAAAAAGAAGGATTCGCGCCTGGAGGCGCTGGCCTTCTACCGCTCCCGCTACGAGGATGGCAAGGTCCAGAAGTGGAGGGCTGTTCCCATCGCCCCCGCCTCTGCACCTGCGCCCGCCAACGATACTTCTGCCGAGCTCGATCCCACCAGCGAGGCCCATGCCGCTGCACTCACCCAGGCTAGTGATAACGAAACCGAATTAGTATCGGGCTGGGTTTCGGGCGAGTCAGTAGCTCGCCTCTTTGCCGACCACCTCGCTAATTTGGCCTGTGATTCTAGCAAGAGCTCGGTCCGCATCAAGCAGTAGTTTTGTCCGTGGCTAGTACTACTTGTTTATAACGCGTATCATACTCAAATGTGTTGTATACGAACCATTTTCTGCTGTGCGTTTCTCCTCGAGTGAACCCGGACTGAACGAAAATCAAACAATCAAAAAAGCAAGTGATAACATGATGCACATTCTCAAAACCTCTCTGTTTTTCAGATTTCTGCGTGTTTTCGTTCAATAGCTGCTCCGCCGCATTTGAGTGCTGGCAATTCAACATTGGTATGATATTCTCTTTCTTTCAGATAACTCACTAATTCAACCCAAGCAATTTCTGCCTACTAGCGACACCATTCCGTAGTAGGCTGATACTCAAAACCACTCATTTGCCTATTTTTCTCCCTTCCCTGCATTTGGTTAACCCAAATATGATTTATGAAGGTGGTACAATAAATATAGGCGCGTCGACCCACTGATAAAACGCGTCGAGGGTGGAGGCTGATACCATCCAAAAGCAGCCAAGCGTGATCAATCGTCACGCGTGTAACGCTCGGCCACGCTCGGCTCGCTCTTTTTACGTCCATCTGCTGTGGGACCGATAGCCGCCATGAGCTTAAAAAAAAATATTCCTCCCTCGCTCGTCGTACCACCAAGACCACAGGGCGCAAGGTGTGTAGACGGATTTTCTTCAGTCCACGTCGCTGCATAAGCCCACCGTGTGTGGTTTCCTGCACGGCTCGTCTCCGTCGATTGCTTTTAGCGCACCCAAAGGCGCCGACGTGCGGCCTAAGACGCGTTCCTTATCGAAGACGACGCGTAGAGCTGCACGCTGGATGTAACCGCATGTCCTACGGTAGCTCTGCACGTCGCACTCGCGCGCTTTCTCTCCAGTTCATCTCTATTCCTCACGCCTTTATCTGGGGTCCAATTGCTCATAATCCATCTCCTTAGGGCGCGCACCACCACCGGTGTGCAGCATGGCACGGGCGACGCGTAGCGGGAAACAGTTCTCCCCCTACGAACTCGATAGCGTCCACATCAACGGACGCCCCTGCGAGATCGCTCGAACTCGCGTGTCGCTCGACACTCTTGTCGCCGAGGGCAATGGCTGCAGCGGACGCCCGGGAGGCGCAACTCGATGCCGCGGCGGAAACAGGCGGTCATTCCACTCCTGAGGATTCGGACGATGGATGGGAGGATGTCGACCTGCTCTCTCAGCCGCCGTCTCCCCTCTCCAGTGTTCCCTCGTCGCTCAGGTCCTCGCCATCCAACTCGCGCTCACCGTCGCCAGCCCCAACACCCGCTGCACCTTTTTCTGGCACCCGTAGCCCTCCAACCCCTTCACCATCGTCGTCCAGCACGCGGCCGCCTGCTCCTCCTGGTCGGGCCGAGGCTGAGCGGAAGAGACGCGGCGCGGCCGGTCGTCGGAGCCGGCGGAATCAAAGGAACGCGGCGCACACTCCCTACGACCGCAGCCCAGATGCACGATACTCGCAAGCGTACCGCGAACAAGCACCGCACTCTGTGAATTTCGATGCCACGCAGCTCCCGGCATCCGCAGGGGCATGGATTGGGAGACGGTCCAAGGGCTCACGCCGATTTTACACCCTGTCCGAGCTCGAGGCCGAGGGATGCGAGTATATGGAATGGAACGGGCGGTAAGCCTTCCCCCCCTGCCCCTTTCTTGCTCTGACTCCATATACCAGCGACCCGAGGCTCATTCTCGACTGCGAAGGTCGCATCATTGCAGTCCTCCTCGGCACACCTGACGACCCGGACTGGGAGGACGTTACGAAAAGGGTGTTCGAGGAGCTGAGATACGCCCGGCGCTATGCTCAACGCCACGGCCTGTGGTCTCCCTCACCGCACCGTCGCGGCAACTACTTCCCCATCACCGCTGGGGCCAGCTTCGGCGGCGGCCAGAGGGTAAGTCGAATTATCGAATTAATAGCCCTACCTCTGATTCTTGCTTGACTTTAGCGGCCTGGCAATCTACGCAACAGTCGGCGTATTCGACGCCTCCTCCGCCGGCTCTTGCGAAGCATATACATTCGCAGAATTATGGGGTTTCAGTCCAGTGGGTAGTGCCGTTGCCGCAGTATAATCAACTAATATCTTCCCCCTAGTGGGCTTTGCTCTCTATGCGCCTAAACTATACAGATATTATTGTCGCATTCTCAAGGCCTTATTCCAGCGCCATCCCGACCTTATCAACCTTTTTCAAAACTCGATCTTTCCCGCCGCCACCTTCAACTGCGGTCCGGATGCCTTCACGTTCGATCACTGCGACATCCAAAATCTGGCCTACGGTTTCTGCGGTGTTACATCCGGCGGGAAGTTCGATCACAAGCGTGGCGGCCACATGTACCTGAAGCAGCTACGGCTTGTGATCGAATTTCCCAGCGGCGCGTCAATGCTTATCCCTTCGGGCTGTGTTAATCACGGCAACACCCCCATCGCGCCTGAGGAGGAGCGGCACTCGATTACACAGTATGCTGCCGGAGGCCTCTTCCGTTGGGCGGAGTATGGCTTTCAGACCATCAAGGAGCTCCTCACGAAGCCAGGCGGGAGGAGGATGAAGGAGGAGATCGATGGAGCCCCGGGTGCTCGGTGGCGATCAGCGATGGGCCTATTCTCCAAGGCTGACGAGCTGGGGAGTGATCGCACCGCCGTCCATGCTTGAGATCAGAGTAGGATCAGATGCCTCAGATTGTAAAAATCGCGATATAGTATCCCCGGATAAAATAAATATCACCTTTACCACACCATGCCAGAGGCCTCAGTTCAGACCGAGGCTTCCACTCAGACCGACGTCTCAATTCGTACCGACGTCGACAGAGATTCACTTGAACGCAAGTTCAAGCAGGGTGAGAAAATTCTTCTTTTTTTTCCAAAATGTAAATAATTCGTCCACAAGAGGTGCTTGACTATGTGGAAGGCCGTGGTGCTTTGCCCAGCTCTGAGGTCCTGCTTTGGCTCGGCTACAACAACGTCCCCGCAGACAAACGCCCTCGCGACACCAAACTTTTTGAAACAGCGGTGATGGAACAAGTGCGGAAGGAGCGCAGCGAATACTTGGCGAGGCTGCGCGAAGGGTGGGTGGAACGAAACGAGGGGAAGCCGTGGTTGCAGTTTTATCCCCTGAAGAAGCCCTTGCAGTGCGCGTACACTTTCGATAGTTCCTCAATTGCGTCCATAGCTCCTCAGTAGCGTTATTCGATTCAATATGGTTACACAAAGTAGCTGTATATGATTTAACGATTTGGCAGTAGCGAGATTTGAAGGGCAATATAGTGAGCAGCGAGGTTTGGAGAGCAATGTAATAGCAAGGTAGCGTAGCGAGATAGTGAGATGGCATTTATTGGTCCTCATCCTTGAACTCATCGCAGCGGCGCTCAGCAAGCTTCTTGTCTGATGTAACAAAGATGCTGGCGAACGGGTCTGGCAGATACTGGTGCATGATATATGCGTCACTGCTGAGATGGGGAGGGCCAGATTAGATCGCTGGCTTAAAGATGAAAGAACTTGGCCTTACGCTCTCTCGAAAATGAAAGCACAGTCGTCGACCACGTAATAGAGCATGCCGACTAGCTTGAACCTCCCCGCAGCGTCGCGCTTATACTGGTCCTCCAAGCCGGGGCAACGCGGCAAAAAGCGCACAATCTCCTGGAACGTGACGGCGGCAAAGGTGGGATAATCGCTATAGTCGCAATTCGGGTCAGGGTTCTCGAGTCCTTCGGCCCAAATATCAGTAATCCGCATACTGAAAGCTAATGTGAGCTGCTGCATGCGTCCAAGCGATCTGAGGCATACCGGTCGCGAGAGATGCAGGCGGTAGCGCTGAGAAATGCTGGGGCGGAGGTCATATACCAGGTAGTCTCATCGAATTTCTGGAGGTACGATGGGTTGGAGAGATCGAGGTTAGTCGGGAAATCGACATTGGGCGGGAGGGTGATAGTGATAGTAGAGCGCTGAGATGGCATGATGGTGAAGAGACAGATTGCTTGCAGCGGGAAGATTCAAGTGATTGTCTTGAGCCCGCAGCACTGCGGGCTGCGGGCTGCGGGCTGGCAGAGGTAATGGATAAAGGAACGCGTTATTTGTAACTGTTGATATCAGAGAGCTATATCCTTAGATGTCCCTCAAGCACAGAATTCATTTTCTCGAAAATGTATAAGTAGCACATATTTATTTTCTCAAACTTGTGCATTGAGCTCATACTGCGGTGATGGAGGGTACAGCAAAGTGGATAGCGGTGAACGAGTACATAGCCAGGTAGCGAAGGGGGATAGCAAGGTAGGTTACATACAAAAGACGTTACACGCCGGTGGTCTCGCGAAGTGCCTCGCGAACTTGTTGTTTAACGTTCGCCATGTGTTTGAGAGCGGCGGCGCTCGGCGGCGGATAGCTGGCAGCAGTCTCCACCGCCTCATCGTGGGCTGCAAAAGCGAGGATGACAGCGTGCGGGGCGTTGTAAAGTTCAGCCAGCCTGAGGGCGGAGACGCTGTAGCAGGTAGTTAGCAAAAAGGTCGCAAAAAAAGGAGGCTTACGGGTGAAGAAGAATCGCATTTATCCCGTGAATGACAAAGTACAATAATCCTGTCTGCTTCATCTCACCGCTGGGCTTCCTCTCGAACTGGCTCTTGAGGTGCGGGCACAGCGGCAAGAAGGCAACGATCGACTGGAAGGTACGTGCGGCATAGCACGGAAAATCGGAGACATCAGATCCCGGCACAGGCTCCTTGAACCTGTGCTCCATGACTTCAAAGAGCTTTTCTCTGTTGACTATTGGAAAACGATCAAGCACGCAGGCCAAGTAAGCGCTTACTTGCTGCGAGACAACATTCCAGGCGAGAGAAGATACCATGTTTTGTCCTCAAGAGGTGGGTTGTAGTTCCGTTCGTCTGATATGTCGTGGTGAGTAGTGTACTCGGCCACGGCAGAGAGAGCTTCGGTGGGTAGAGGGGACGGAGGCATGTTACATCGGTAGAGAATGGTCAAGAACGAAAGCAAGTGCGAAGTTGTTTGCCCATGTTGAGCTCAGATTGCCATCCTTCCAAAAATGGACGCCTCACTTTTGTACTCGACCACGATGAGTCCTCCCGGTTTCAAGGTGGGTTCTCACAGCTTTTTCATTTATTTTGTACTGATTGAATCAGGTTCCGACCTGGAAGGAGCTCCACCAAATCGAAGCGGACGTCAGAGCCATAGTCCCTCCCGCCTGCACCAAGTGCGCTGCTCAGCAGTCTCAATACCGCTGCTGGAAATGCCCGGTGGAGGATCGCTTCTGCGAAAAATGCATGCTCGCCCAGCATGCAAAGCTTCCTTTGCACGAGATCGAGGTCAGTTTTTTCCCATTCTCTCGCCTTTTCGAGGAGACTCGATGACTACATACTAGATCTATGCCGGCCCAGAGCGCGGTTTTGTGGCGTACACGGTTCAAAGCTTGCAAAAAAGTTGACGCAGTGAGCGATGGTGCGCCATTTTCAAAAAGAATTCAAGCGTTGTAGCATTAATGTTTTAGAGATATAGTTGTACTAGCTTATCGGGTGTTCCCCCCTCGTGGCCAGAATCTCCCGCAGAGCTGGCTGGACGCTCTGTAAATTCCTCATACCGCAAAGCAGCCTTAGCAAATATAAAAATTTACAAGTCGGCTACGTAGACCACATGTGAGATGGAATCCAATGGAGACAGTACGCGGTATCAATCGCGATTGATTGAAATTAACGTTTGCGTGGGAGTTGATTCGGTGCGCCGTATTTTCTCACTTTGCGCCACTGTGCTGAGTAGATTCAGGGATCTATCTAATGCTACCCAGCCCTCCAAGTCGAAAGGTAAGGATTGTTCTTGTGAGTTACTAGCTGCTCACGATTTCTTTTGTAGCTATGTCGGGATGAGAGCAACGCCAGATTGAGGCACGAGCGCCGCAACTCCATATGGATCTAGGAGCGAGATCGATGTCACGACGATCTTGTGGTGGGGACGGTGGTGGTAATAAAGGTCGTGCGATGGGAGGAGGAAGTGGCACTCCTCGTCGAAGAGCATAGGCGTGCTATGGCTTGCATCAACATCGAATACAGTCTGAAGGACGGTGAGCCAAGTGTGCCTTTTTCTTCATCCGTATACTCATTCGTTTCCTTAGCACCTGCGGAGTAGTCATGCCATTATTGAACGATCTTCTTTGATTCGAATTGCTGAATAAATCATCTTTCTGATGCGTCGCCGGCTTTTCCAGGGGCCTACATGTGGTGATGCTTGATTATATCAAGCGGCAGAATTTTACGCCGGTGGAGAACAATTCCTCTTCACTCTACACCGACCGCACGAATTACATACGATACCGACGGACGGTTTTTCTAACAATGGCCAAAAAACGAAAACTCTTGGGTACGCTATCCCTTCTGACGCCTCCCTATTAACCTAATGTCCCGTTAGGCTCAGAAAAGGAGCGCAATAAACGTGCTCGAGGCCCTGATCCTGATAGATCGACGGAAATAGCAGCGAGGCGGTTCGATGAGCAGCAAGAGATTGCGCGCAGCACCGCTGAGATGTCGGCAATGTGGGAATCGGAGGAGTGGAACACTGCGATGGATGCGGTGTTGAAGGAGGTCTCGCCAGGGCCGCCGCTGTTCAGGTGAGTCTCACCTGAATCACAGTGCCGCCTTCAATTAACCGAAGCATTCGTAGCGATTTCCTTGCGAAAAATCTGGGAGCCAGCGACGTCCTGGCGAAGGATGATGTATCCATGCAAGTTTTACCTTTCTAAGCAGACGTGTCTTCGACTGATCTGCCATAGGGACCTGGGGTACGACGATGAGGCCTCTGACGGTGAGGCGGAAGACCTCGAGCAGCATTGGTCCCAGCGCCCTATAATCTGTCATCGTAGCCTGGACTCCGAGCCCGTCCTGCGGGAATGGGCGAACCTCAATATGCTCGCGCGGACCTCAAGAGAGATGGGCCCCGGGCAGCGCCGATCCATCCTCGACGACCGCATTCAACATGATGCGTACATGTGGCATGCCCTCGAAAAGGGACGCCCCGCACGTCCTCCGAGCAACAAGCGCGCCGCCAAGTTTGCACTGTACGAAGAATATAGGACGTAGGTGCTCGTTCGTTGAACTTCGTTGTATTATCTCCTGAGTTGTTTTGCAGTAGCGGCACTACACCTCTTGAAGATAACCTCGACAGTGAGCTCATGCGGCATCTGGCGACGCGCGCTCACATCCTACGCTTCAAGATGTGCCAAGCTCGGGGCGTGAGGGAGAATGAGCATGCAAAGAAACAACTGTGTGCTCAGAACGCGAGGTTTCAGTATCGTCTAGATCATTTGGTGTAGGACGTCCGCCATGAGTCTATATAGCTATGAATACCATGTGTGCTCATTCGCAAAGATTGAAAATCGTGTCATTGCCATAATATGATACAAATGAGTACACTATTTACAACTTGGCAAACAGCGAAGCGCGCTCCTTGGGCCGACAGTGGTGCGAGGGAGCCACGTTTCGATACTCATCGTCCAGGTCCGGAAGGTCGTCCCAGAGGTTTTTGGGGTTGTTGACAGCGGGTGAAGGGGAGTTGAATTGATAGCAGCTATCATAGAATATGATGCTTTTGCACAGTGTGAGCGTTTGGACGGTTTTTGGCTGAGGGCTATACGCACAAGCTCGTGAGGAATGAATAATCGAGGTTTTCATAGCGTTCACCATGGTGAAAATCCCCATGTTTGAAAACAACTAAATTGAAATGAGACGGGTAATTTGTGGGGTCTAAGACTCACAGTAGCTGGTGTTCGACATGGAAGAAGAGAAGAGATGCACGTGATGACTTTGCGATTGTTGATGCTTTTGGACTTGTCGACAGTCTCACATCGCCGCATGCACAGTGAGCCAGCACCGTGCATGCGGCGATCTTTTCTTTTTGCTATCGATCTCTCTGTCTTACACGTCGGCGCCGAAGCTCTGCCCCACCATGGCGCTCAAGCGCAAGCAGCGACGCGACCACCACACCGACATCCCGACACGAGTGGGAGGAGAATCTGCCGTTGGTCCTGCGGCTGAGACAGTGGCAACCGCTGGGCTAGGCATCGTACGTGAGGCAGCAACTGTTAGCGTCGATGGCACCGTCAAGGTGGCTCGCAAGGTTGCTACTACGCAGCTCCCACCAGAGAGCGACCCCGTCCCGCTACTCCATCCCGTGGACTTCAGACCACCATCTCCCACCGCGAGACTATACGACCTGCATGAACAGCAAGAGACTGACACCGCGGCGTACCTGCAGCCAGAGACGGATGGGCCACGCGACATGCGTGATTCGGTATGTGGAAATTAAAAAATTGACGTAGATTGTCGGGTCTAACCAGCACATAGGATTATCCTCTGCGCGAATGGATGCAGGAGAACCGCGAGGAATTTTTGAGAGAAATACTGCGCGCAGAAGGGCGCGGAGATCATCGAGCGTACAGCGTGTGCCCCAGATGTGCAGCTGACAAGGCAGAATATCGATGCAAGACATGCCTTGCGGGTGGTGAGATGCTATGTAAGGCCTGTGTCGTGCAGATACACCAGGCTAATCCCTTACATGCTATTGAGGTGAGTTTTGTCCTAATGCAGCTACTGCACAAGCTAATATGCCCAGGTCTGGACTGGGGTGTTCTTTGAGAAGAAGACGCTGAAGCAGCTCGGGCTTCGCATCCAGCTCGGGCACTGGCACCGAGACCGACGGTGTCCAGTCCCTGAACGTGCTCCCGGCGACGATTTCGTGATAGTCGATGATCACGGAGTACACGAAGTCGGTTTAGACTTCTGTGGATGCGGTGGCGGCTCTCACACGCAGCAGCTTTTGCGAGCGGGCCTGCTGCCGGCAACCTCGCAATCCCCACGCACGGCCTCCACCTTCTCCGTTCTGCGACGATTCAGCCTTTTGAGCTTCGAGTCGAAGATCTCGGCCTATGAGTTCTACCACAGCCTGGCTCGTGAGACGGATAACACTGGGCTCAATCCTGCAAAGGTAAGCTTTGTGTTTGAAAGGGAGCTGTATGGTGCTAACACCGTACTCAGGATCGATATCACGAGTTTTTGCGAATGACTAGGATATGGGAGCATCTACAAATGCTCAAACGCGCCGGCAGATGTCACGACCCCAGTGGAGCAGCGGGGACACAGCCAGGGGAGTGCGCGCTACTCTGTCCGGCTTGCCCTCAGCCTGGCAAGAACCTGCCGCCGGATTGGAAGGACGTCCCAGAGGATAGACGGTAAGCCTTTTTCATATACTTCTCAGCCACGGAGCGCTGACCTTGTCCATTCTCAAGGTTTCTGTACGCATTATTCCTCGCGATGGACGCGAATTTCCGTCTCAAGCGCAAAGATGTCTCTAGCGAAGAGGCAGATCCTGGACTGGGTCCGGGGTGGGCGTTTTTCGCTCAGGTGACGTCCTACATGCAACATCTGGCTGAACATTGGGATCAGCCGCAGGAGGTAAGTCATCGGCGTGTCTGTGGTGCGGACAACGACGCTAACGACTCGCTGAAGAGGAGTACGTGCGTTGCACATGACGCTGTTGACAAGCCCGACCGCGAATCCCGCGGGACAGCATCTTCCGGGATCGGAGCTGTTGATTGCGCACGGCATAACATGAAACGTCCAAACGCCGTGGGTGATTTGCAGCTGGGTGAACGGTGCGTAACCTATCTCGAGGGCGATAGTCGTTCTGAACGGGCACACAGATATGTTAACATGGATTATATGTTCTTCCGGAGCATCGCCGGCACGGACATCGATCGTTTCTTTGTGTCCTACGACATCGCTTGTCAGTGGCACAAGAACATTTGGGTCCGAATGTCCAATTACTCACCGGAGCTTTGGTTCGAGGGCGATCGAAAGTACATGACGTTCCTCGTACCGAAGTTCCATCTCCCAGCGCACATCGAGGAGTGCAATCTGCGCTTCTCGTTCAACCTCACGCGGGACGTGGGCCGGACCGATGGTGAAGCGCCGGAGCGCGGCTGGGCCACGATGAATCCGTTGGCATCGAGCACGAAGGAGAAGGGCCCGGGCTCAAGACGCGACGCGTTGGACGCCCATTTCAATGACGGCAATCACAAGAAAATCATTGCATTAGGTATGTGGTATGATATACATTGAGACAGAGACTTAGCAGACCTACAGGGCGCGTTATGCTGGAAAAGGTGACCGATGGCGTACCCGTGTTGGTGGAGATGAAGACGGCCTTCAGGGAGATGGAGGCGTCTTTGTCGGCAGAGGCCCTGGGGGCCGCGGTGTCCCCTGTAGTGGCCTGGACGAAGATGGCGGAGCTTTGGGAGAAAGACGTGGAGAAGCCTAACCCGTTCGAGATGTTGCGGAAGGACGACCACCTGGCGAAGGTGCGCCATGATTTGGCAGTGGAGGCTGCAGCTAGGGAAGCGGCAGGAAAGGACGACGCGGGAGCTGTGCGGGATGGAATGCATATCACCGAGGTCATCGCGATGGGGTTACAGTTGGAGGAGCAGCAGTACGTGTTTCAAGCGCTGAGGCTGACTTTCATGGCACTAACTCACTTGCGCTTAGGAGAACTATACATTCCGATATCAGAGCGACTGGCGCGCATCCGACCCAGAATCAGAGCAGGGCGATGGTCGAGCGTACCAGTAAGCTGCGTCGCAAGATCGGCTCTTGGATCAAGATCCAGCGCGGTTTTTTCCCCGTCGTGGACACGCTCCGCGCACGGGAGGACGCTACTCGAGCACGCACAGCGCGGACACAGACAAGGCCGGGAGTGCAAGTGTACGAAATGACGCTCTGGTTGCCGTCCGCGATCATGAAGCTTCCAGGGGCAGCGCGGCGCACCGTACCATCTCTCCTGAAGGATGCGATGAAGCACGAGTACCGCATGCGGGTTGGACAGGCCAACGAGGCCTTGGATGAGATGCGGCGGCAGCTCCTCGTGCGCACCCATCTCTTCAAGGTCAAGGATGCCTACTCAAGAGGCGTGCGGGAGAACATGCGTTCTGGTGACAAGATCGAGGTCTGCAACGACCGTATTCGGAGGATGACGGCGCAATACCGGGCGGCGCGTGCGGCGTTGGTGGTGTTAGGTCGGGCACTGGAGAACGATGGGTGGGAGAAGACGCTACAGCCTCTGCTAGACGTGGACGTCAGAGGGATGCCGCGGGCCACGTTTGGCGACCCCGAGCGGCAGAAGGCGACGAGGCATACGAATCGGCGGCGAGTGGCAAAGAAGCGCAAGACATCGAAGAGGACCGCACCAGCGCCTGTGTCGTGGATTTGGATCGTGCAAGCGCAGGCGGTGAAGCCGGGGGAGCCTGCGGCAATGAATGAAGGTGCGTACGTCTGCTTGATCCGCAGGCTTCTGCTAACGTGTTTTCTTTCCAGCCTTGAGAATCGAATGGGCGAAAGCCCGTGCACGCTCTCTACGGTGGATCGAGGAGATCGACCTTCTCGAGGAGGAGATGCGCCGCATTGCGCAGTTCCTCCTCTGGCGCTCAGAGTGGTGGGAGGGCCGGGTGGACCTTCGGGAACTGCCGGACGGACCCCAGCGGGAGGGAGAGATGGGCTATGCAATGCGCCAGGCCAAGCTGCAGGCCGACACTCGCACGCACTTCCTCACCCTCTGGAAGGACTTGCCCGTGCTGATGCAGACAGGCAGGGCTGAGGCGTCGGGAGCAGGTGGGACGGCGGCGGGGGAAACAGCCGAAGCGGCAGTGGCTGCACTTGGCGCGGCGGAGGACGGGGACGACTCAGACGAGGCCGAGTACGAGAACGACTCAGATGAGTCGGACGACGCTGCGGAGCCTGTACCTGTCATCGCCGACAGACAGATCGATCCCTTATATCTCGAGTAGAACCGATACGGGGACACAACTGGGACTGTGGTTTATTGTAGCATATTCGGGCATTCTCCTTGTATTTTTCTACTTATTTTCTTAGATTTTTAATGTATTTTTGAGCTCGTTGTGGCCGGCGACGTTGAGCGAGTTCTCAGCGTCGTCATCAAATTTGATCGATTATCTCAGCAATCAGACAAACAAACACATCTCGCTGCTCATCGTGGTGGACGACGAGCAGTGGCCTTAGCAGTAGGTTTGATCGCTGCCGACTATATCAGGTCTGGTAGGTCATTGATATATCATTTGCACTTGGGCAACTGCCCACTGTGATATATCATTGCACTTAGGGCGCTGCCCAGGGATGATATATCACTGCCCCAGACTGTGGTGACTACTGCGCTTGCAGGTATGTGTCCGATATTTAGATGCTCCGCGGCGCACAATGACGGAACAGCGGGGATGGTAATGGTTGGCCAAAAATACCGGCTTGCGTTTGTCAGTCCGCGGACTTGGGAAGCTACTGCACATGGATTGTACGCGGAGATCACCTCGGCGTTGAAATTCCCAAGGTACTAGTCTAAATATTGCTCCAGTGGAACAAGATCCCCGGGCTTGCTAGGTACGTGATCATTATCTGTTGAAATCTTTCCCCGAAACGTTGGACATACAGTACCCGAGGTTAGTGCGTGTGCGCCCTCCCGGCTTCCTCAATATTTAAGTCTCTTAGATCTCGGAATACTGGACGAAGGAACATGGAGCGGAAGAAAGAGGGACGATGACGCGTGATGTTCCGCAAACTCCCGAACTGGACCCACAAAGGACCCACAAGTATCGTCAGCCCTTGCATCCGGTGCACATCTGTCCTACTGGGAAGGCAGAAAGACATCTCCTCGACGCGATCTCCGGCTCTTACTCAATCTTTCACGACAATGCAATCGTTCGCTAACTAGTAACGAATTCCCCCATGATTTACTTTTGGAGCTTGCCAGGAAACTTGATGTTGCAGATCTCATGAACCTGCTTGCAGTCAGTTGATATCCTTTCAATATTCATCTCGTTTTCTAATTCTGCCCCCCCAGGCTTGCCGTAATTTTCGCGACCTACAAACAGAGAAAACCCTGTGGATCGGTGCTCTCAAGCGGATACGGGCGGTGGACAGACATCCGGTCGTTCCGTTTCAGAACGAAGATGAACTTGGATCGACGCCATTGGAGGAGTTTCAGGTCGCGGTTCGGCGGGCAAACCGACTAATGAAGAATTTTCGGTCTTTTCGACCCCAGGTCAGCAAGATACGCGCCTTCTCCGTTGACCGCGCGGGTTCAAGGATCCTTCTTATTCCCGGCGAGAATCTCATGGTCATGCATTCTGTGGGCTGAGTGAGTTGTTGGGAAATCACTACCACGCTTCGGGTAGCATATCTCGAGGTTCCAAATCTCGTCATTAGAACCCCGGTGCCTTGTACAGATATTAAGGGGAAGATGTTGCTCGGGGGTTGTATACGGTATGCCCTCTTTTTCTCAATAGGGATTGTTCACTTAGCACTTCTCAATTGCAGCAAACATCCCTCGGAAGCGCTGGTTGCTATCCATGTCGATTATCGAAATCGTGCGCGTATAAGCATCTCTCACCTAATATCTCCGTCCCTCCACGCCAGCTGTGGAGGCAGCGCAGTTGGCCACTTTGTCACTCCCGAAAATCTCAGTTTTTGCGCATATAGTAAGATCACTTCGTGGTCAATGCAGCCCGATTCCGGGGATGTGACGATGACCCCAGGCCTTATGGGCCCGGTGAGTAAGATCCAACTCTTCTCTTCCACTTATTTTTTACTGGAAGCTCCGCCAGTTTTGCGCCGGGCAGCCGACCTGCTTGCCGTTTGGAGGCGCTGTATACACCATGCATAGGAGGGCTTATTCTCTAAACGAAGTTACAGTGCGGGTTGTCCCTCTCAACCCCGCCAGTAACCCATCGGTATTCTCTGACACGGTTACTCTTGCTTGGGACGATTCCATACAAGTCCCGGATAGCACCAACAGGAACCTGTTCTTTTTCTCCCCTCTTCAGGCACCCAGATACGGTGTGTTTGGAGTGACAGCTCATGCATATCGTTCGGACGACAACAGAATGAAGACAATGATCCACTTTTGGCCCGTATCTCTCAAAATCGAAGCCAGGGGCATGCATTTCGAGCAGGGATTCACTTATCACCACAACGCCCGAATCGCCCATCACGTTGTGGGTGCATCCGGTACGTACTCGTCGTCGTCGTGCACGAGAGCGGCCCAACTGGCGCCTATCTCGGACTGGTGTATTTCAGCACAACACCTGTTCCGCATGTCACCTTCCGAAAACTGCCACATGCAGTGGATGATATAGCGACGTACACGAATTTCGCCTCCTCCCGGCTGGCGTTCGATGACACCCTAGGCATCATTGTTGCGATGGACAAGATGGGAAGCACGCGAGTCATGCCATATGCATGACCGGGAAAGCCCAAGGTCAATCCGAGGAGTCGTCTGTTGAATAGTTATGTGCAATAAATGACCCAAGAAAGAACATTCAACCTAAAAAAAAATCAGACATTCAACCTTGGTTGAAGTTCCAGTGTTCTTCTTAAGGGTTAAGCCTTAACTTAACTTAAGGCTTAATAAACCCTTAAGTTAAGGCCTTAGAGAAACCGAGGAAAGTTTCTAAGGGTTAATTAAGCCTTAATGATGGCATCATTGATCCAATATGAAAGACTTTTTTGAACTTCAACAATAGGGAAGGCAGCAGAAGTGCTTTGTCTGCCCACAATGCCTTGTCCACACCAAGTATATACTGTGAAATTTTATTCCAAGATCATTTTACAGCTGGAAATTTGGGGGTGACTAGAATATATTCTACCACCAATGTTGGAGGGCTGACAAGCTCCTACCATACACTGTGAGGCCTCTCCAGACAGACATATTTTCACGCTGCATCAGATACATGCCTCTAATAGGTTGCTGAGCTCCACACGGTGGACCTTATTATGTGGCAATTTCTTTGAACTTAAGGCCTTAATAAACCTTAATTAATAACCCCTTATTAAGGTTTAAGGCCTTAATAAAGATTGATACCCTTAATAAGGCCTTAAGGACGAACACTGCAAGTTGGTTCAACCACACCTCAGGTTTTAAAGTTCAACCTTTAGCAGGATAATCTTGAAGCTTAGCTGGTGTACTTATTCCTAAGAGAGCGGTCAACGGATATATACTGGGCATTTGCTCAACATTTACTGGGCATTCATTGACGCTTACCAAGTCGGAGGACATCCCCGAAAAATTATCGGAGCCGTTTCCTGCCGTTTCCATCAAATTTTGTTGTTTCGCGATGACAGATCTGGAGTTACGGCATTGCGAACCGGCGCAGTGCGTGTAAGGCTCTGACTCCCCCACCACATACCTCAGTGTCGTGCTTGTTAGCCCAGCTCATGTCGGAAGATTCGATTCGTTTGGGACAAAATGGCAAGAGACGGAGGTTACAGGGGTCTTGCGACATCTGCAGGAAGAAGAAAAGTGAGATTAAGTGTCGAGTCCCACTCGTCGCAACGTGCACTGATTACTGGCTGAGCAGTGCGCTGTAAGCTCCATTCTTCCAGTTCTTCCTCTTCGACGCCGAGATCAGACTTACAGGTGACAGCGCCGAAATGCCGGGCAACAAGTGTACTCACTGTATCACTTTCAAAACCGAGTGCACACATGCTCGCCTTAAAGTGCGTGTATGCGAATCATGGGATGGAGTGTGTATACTGATAGCTCAACCGTTATTCCAAGGCAACAGAGAATGCTCCCCCTAAACCTTTTGCAAAGGCACAACAACATATCGCAGACATTCTTTCGACCTCGACCGTCTACATCCCGTCGAACGATCCCGAGACGTCTCATCGGAGCCTGGTCGAAATCGCGCTGTACGCTCGAAGTCTGGAGGAAAAAGTCGCCGTTCTCCAGCTTCAAACAACGGTTCCATCTCCAAAGCCTGCAGCTTCCGCATTTCCACTAGCTGCTGAGGCTGCAGACGCAGATTCTGATTCCACTTCAGATCATATGCAAAGCCAACTTGAAGATGCGATGAGTCTTATCTCAATCACCATGAGACCGGACCAATCTTATGGGGAATCATCCAGCGTGCATTTCACCAAAACAGCGATGAGACAGCTGCATGGAAATTATGTGGTCGGCGTCCGGCGCCCCGAGTTTTGGACTGATCCACCTGTACGTCGCCTTTTCCCGTTTTCAGTAGTGTGGATTGATGGTACGGGGCGCTCTTACAGTGGGAGCTCCTTGCCACTGAACCGCCAGAATTTGTCTTCCCGGAGGAGGACCTCTTGAAAAGCCTCGTGAAAATATTTTTCGAGCAAATCAACCCGATCATATCCATCCTACACTTTCCCAGCTTTCAGCAATCGATTTCAGACGGTGTACATCTCAAAGACCCCCGCTTCGGGGCCGTGGTGCTGGCTGTGTGTGCCCTGGCGAGCAGATACTCGGATGACCCTAGAGTGTTTCTTGACGGGGCCAACTCGGAGTGCAGCTGTGGTTGGAAATGGTTTCAGCAGGTGCGACCTCTCCTTGCGTCGGTTTCCCCAAAGTCTCCTTTACATCAACTACAACTGGTCTGCCTATCCGTGCTGTTTCTGTGCGTTACGTCGTCCCCAGAAGAATGCTGGATCCTCGTGGGGCTGGGAATCCGTCTCGGACAGGGTGTGGGGATTCACCGCCGACGTGCATATAGCCACATGAAGCCTCTCGACGCGGAGCTGCACAAGCGCGTGTTCTGGTTCCTCATTGCTATAGACACGTTGATGAGCTCGTTCAAATCACAACCCAACATGAGCAATGGTGTCGAGTAAGTAGTACTAGTTGGTTGGCACCGTCCTCTCACCGATGATCTCCAGCTTCGACTTGGACCTCCCCGTTGACTTCGTCGAGGAGATATGGGGGATATCGGCGGCGCGACCACGGGCAACACCCTCCACTAGCGCCTTTATTATCGCTTATGTCAAGCTGATGGCAATTTTCGGACGCATTCAGCGGGCCATCGTAAATAAATTCATTTGCTTCTCCTTCATTGTGACCGTATATTTCTGACCTTCCATCCGAACAGTCCCCTGTCGACGGGAAACCGTGGTCCCAGAATGTTATTGCCGAATTAGAGTATGTTCTGCTCTCGTGTCTCGACATTATATTGCTCACTCCTTACTAGTTCCGATCTCAACAAGTGGGCCGATGAGATTCCCGACCATCGTACGTATGGTGACCGACAGCCATTGACTTTGTACCAACCATACCACAGTTCGATGGGACCCGCATCAAGAAAATCAGGCATACGCCATTCTTGTTGTTTCTTCCTCCCGTTCTCCGGGCTGAATGGATGCCGCAGATTTTCCTGGATCAATCCGCTGCTCTGTACGTTCTGTTCTCCAGATTACTCGGCGTGCTCCCGTCTAAATCCATATCCCAGATATATGTGCTATTATCATGGTATTCACTTGCTTCCTCTCAGCTTCAGACGTCCAAACTCATTCTGCGCAGCGCAGATACTGATACACCGCCGGTTTATCCCGGCGCCCGGCAAGGAGGCGATTTTGACCGTCAGTGATCTCCGCCACCGGCGTAATTGGCTGACGACGCCTTTCTAGACAACCTTCCCTTCCCTCGCCATCTGCGCAAACGCAGCAAGGTCTTGTGGACACGTCCTGGATGTGCAGACCCGCCGCGGACGCGGCCTTCTGTTTCAACCCAATGCCATCGTAGGCGACCATCCTGTTTGAGCCAACTTCAACCATTCAAAATCCGACAGGCAGCCCTTTTTGATTCCGCCGTCGTGCTTCTCATCAATGTATGGTCAGTCGTTGGAGGGCGGAAATCGCGAACTCTTGAACACTTTAACCGCGCCACAGCCGATGTTCAGAACTGTATCCGCGTTCTGCGCTTATACGAACGACGGTGAGCCAATTCTCTGGGAACCAGCCGTTTTCCGTTGGCTCAAGAGATTGTAGCTGGAAGTTCGCAGGCAGAGAGTGCGATATCATTTCTGCGATGCTCGATGTTGGTAAGTATACCTCAGAAGGGCCGTCTCTGAAACGTCCACGGGATGCGGAAGGGGCTTCATCCTCGGCAAGCACCCCAGACATCGTCCTCGACATCGAACATCCCACGGCTGGGTCCTCAAGGGCCACCTCAGAGGACGTGTCCGTCGATGAACAGATCGAGGCGCTGGAGCGTTCAATCAAGGAAACAGACCATCTCTTTTCTTTGCCTCTCCACACTGAGGAACTTGGTCGGCTGCCTGTCTACGACTCCTTCAATTATGACTTCGGCTTTCAACTCGAGAATCTCCATTATCAACCCCAATCGCACTTCCAGACCGTGCAACCAGTCTACGAAATGGATTATTCGCTAGGTTATATCCAGCAGTGCCTATCCGTCATATGCGCTAATTCCGTTCGTTAGAGGAAACAGGATTCGAAGCGGCTAGTGGGGGTGATTTCCAAATGCCCCATACAAACTCGTTCGATATACCCTCCCGAGATGGGTAGGTTCTGTCTCGTCGTGTTGACTTTAATCTGACGAATCTATAGTTGGCGCGAGTGGAGTGCATACCTCGCTAGTGTGGAAGGACTGAATTCGAATCCCCCATTCTTGACACGTTCATCTTCAGACCTCCGTAACGTGGCTAACCCTCAGGAAGTGACTGGCTCTCCCATCATCCGGAATTAGTGCATCCCAGAATGCCGTGCCTCTGTTTATGTCTCCGCCCGGTTGCTTTGCGCGACTACACTACCAGCTAGTTATCTTCTTCCCGAACACATACATAGATGATAGCAGCGACGATGTATTGAAGTGTACTTACTATTCTACTGACGACATACTCTCAAATGGACTCTGAGTCGGCTCACGAAATTTGGATTAGCCTTGGCCACATTCTTCAGAAAACTCTTATCTAGAGTAACTCGAACGCGAATGTGAACCACGTACAGATCAAGTTGGCCAAAAATCCGAAGATCAATAAAGCTGTGCCATCACCGCCACTGATGGCCATTTTTTCTTGCTCGCTACCACTACCAGCGCGCTTTACGTCGTACGCTTCCTTTCCCTTAACTTCACGGAATTCCTCGATAATGCTCCTTCCTTATCTCAGCTTAACCTCGCAATGCATCACTGCCTATGGGTCCCGGAAATAGTTGGCATTGTATGCGAGGAGCTCAGCGGAGAATCGCAAGCGTTGGCGGTTCTCGCGCGATCGTGTACAGCGTTTCACGATCCTGCGCTGGACGTACTGTGGCGAGAACAGAAATCACTCCAAAACATCATCGGCTGCATGCCTGAGGATCTTGTTTATGTCGCTGAGGTAAACGATGAACGTCCCCCGCGTACCTTGGTAAGCGACCCGGTTTCGGTATTTGTTCAGTGGAACTCACCCGTAGCTTCTCAGCGACTTCGTCGATCCATTGTTGCCACCGATTGGGATCGAGCGCTTGTGTACGCCCGCCGCGTGAGATTTATGTCGTGTGTATCGTCTTCGACAGGGGTCTCTTGCTCATCGGGCTTGTTCTCTGCCCTGAGCATGTCTCTTCCCAGTGACTACTACTTTCCTAATCTGGAGAGTCTCGTCTGGAACCACCAGTTTGAGAAAGACTTCCATCACCTCCGTTTTTTCCTGGGGCCACGATTGATATCTGTCAATCTCACCTGCAAAACCTCGGTGCGGCAGATCTCTATCCTCTCGATTCTGCCACAAAAATGCCCCGCTTTGAAGGAACTCATCCTTCATACCACGACACTGGACGCAGAAATCATGGAACCTGGTGTTTCCGCAAGCCTTTGCATGCTCATCGATCGATTGCTGCATCTGGAAAATATCAAAATAAGTATACCCGATGTCGGGACTTTGCAGGCCATTGGACGAATGCGCACTCTCCGGAAGGCGTTTTTACACGAACTACCACTGGAACTTTCGACATCGACCATTCCCGACGGCCCGTTCTTCGCTAACACCCAGGAGATCTCTCTTACCCACGTCGACCACCCAGCAGTCATAGCATTCCTCGATATGTGCACGCACAGCACTCTGATCATCCTCAGCATACAATTCGACTCGTATGCGCCGAGGTCTCTCATGCGGCCTTTATTCAGAGCCCTAGCGGCCTGTCGTCCCTGGCATCAGTCCCTGACTCAAATTCGGTTAAATATCGATACGCTCGTGGCGGAGCCCGCAGTCCAGGGTGACGAATACCTGGTTGATATCCAGACTCTTCGACCACTCTTCTGCTTCGGGAACGTGAAAGAGGTCCATATTACGACACTCCTCGGACTTTCTCTGGACGACGCTGGTATTGCTGATATGGCCCGCTCATGGCCGCGGATTCAGATTTTGTCGTTCATAGGGTACGGGCGGGTTGTGACACCCCCCGCCACCTTGCAGGGCCTCCGATATCTGGCTCAATATTGCCCGTCCCTCGTCGAGCTCTACATGACCTTTGACGCCTCGAGTGTGCCGCCCGCAACAGCGGAACCCCACCAACACATTTTTCAGACTAGTCTCTCGTCCTTCGAGGTCGACTATTCACCCATCACCTCACCCTTCGACGTGGCCCGGTTCCTCTCAGGAATCTTCCCCAATCTGAGGTCAATCAAGACCGCGCGCGAGGATAACCCTCATCAGGCGCTGGAGGAAGATCCAGAGGCGGCACAGATCGCCCTTCATGCACGATGGAAGGAGGTGGAAAGGTTGATCCCGCTGATGCTTGCGGTCCGGGAGGAGGGAAGGCTGTGGGCGCAACAGGGGGCGTCTTGATAGGTGCTTCTTTTTACACGCAGCGGTTCGTCCTCCATCTTCTTTCAAATCCGATTTTTCGCCTTACCTTTCTTTTCCTTCAGTGTCAATCTCACTGCCGACCATGCGAATTTACTTATTATATTTCCAGCATCTATTTTATTATTCCTCTCTTTCACACAAAATCCCGCGCGCAAGGCTTGAATCGTTGCTAATATTTTACATGCTATATCGGATGCTCCGTAACCTGGAAGATTAAATGGCGGATGAAAGTTTAGAGGCCAGCAACAGTCAATGAGTGAGCGGTCCACCAACGGCTCCTGCGATGCGAATCAAACGAAGTAGAAAGACCTGAGAATTGAGATAGGATGGATGCGGCCACAAAACACTCACATTTAAGTAACCAGCGCAAGCACAGGAGGCAGCAAGCGCGGTGAGCAGAGCTTTTCCGTGGCCTTCAACACTGACGAATGGGCAAATGACGACAGGTCTCACACAAAAATGCATGGGCTTTTCAGAAGAGGTCAGACATGATTTCATGTTGACGACCACATATTTGTCGGAGGAACTTCAAGTTCGAAGTTGCTATGTGTCTTAGTAAATAAATAATATGACGCTCGAAGTGGGTGAAAAATGATCAATGTATGGTTTGTGATTGAGACAATGGCAGCGAAACGTCCTCTAGGCAATGCCTGCCTGAGTATTAGATATATGGTGAACAGGGCTGGACATGCGGTTTTGCAGTGACGAAGAGCATATCAATAATGTAAGGACGGGTAGGATGGAAGACACGGTACTAATCGTAACACACCGACCACAATCGGATCAGAAAAAGGACAAATGTCGGGCAGAAGGCAGAGGGGAGATGATTGGTGGTTGAACCGATTGGGCTAATCAAATATATCTAGAGTACCGGCTTCTTGAGGTAAACGGAAATGGAATTTTGGTCTTCAGCGATATATGGGAGCTAGGCGCGCCTTCTTGGTGCGGAATGTCAAGCCCAGTGTGGCGCTGGGAGATACAAGTCAGACCTAAATTTGTCTACCATTGCGGAGGGACTCACCGCGTGTGCGCGCTTGAATATCGAAGGTCGGGCGCTGGATTTGTTCGCCTTCGAGAGGTTTCATTCGCGACAAAAAACCATGAACTTGAGCGAAAGACTCACAGAAAGGGCCACCGCAAACTCCTGGACCTCCAGCATGGCGTGTGGACGCGACACAGTAGTTCCGGCCGAGCTCGTCTGGTCTGCGGACTTTTCCATTCTCGGCCGTTTGGATGGGTTGCCTTCGTCGACTAGGAGACTCATCAGTACCGAGATTCATGATGGATTATAAACGTACCGGGGTCTGTTCCAGCACGCTTGCGCGAGGGAATAGGAAAAGTGGGCGAAGCACCTGCGGACGAAGGAGGTCAATGATGACTACTTGGTGGGGACTGGATGGAAATACTGACCCCTAACAGCTGGCGATCTTCGGGCAGCACCGATAATGCTCACAGGCTCCAAACTTGCCGGACCCACGGCGACAGTAAACGGGTCCGGTCCAACCATCTGCATCATGCGCTGCAGGCTCTGGGTAAGAGACTTGCGGTCATTAACATTCGCCGTCCGAACAGCGTCCCGCTCCTGCGTTAGGGCACTGCGCTCTGTCGCCCATCCATCCCGCTCAACTTTGAAGTCCTCCTCCGCTTTCCGAGCCGCGGCCTCCAGCGTTTCGATCCGCGCACGCAGGTCGGCGCATTCCCGAGCGCGCATGGCATCCAAAGTCACTATTTCCCGCTCCTTGACCCTCAGTTCGCTTTGTGCGAGATCCCGGTCCCTCGTGGCGCCATTCGCCCGGGCTTGAAGCTCCGCTAAAGCTGTCTGATCCTGTTCTTTCGACTCATTGAGACCTCGTATTTCTGCGCGGAGAGCTTCGGACTCCTGCTCCGCGACGGCGACGGAGATCATCGCAGGCTTAGCAGCAGCACGGGCTTCTGATAAGGCGCGCTGCGCCTGTTCCAGAGCGTGAGCCGCCGCCGCATACGGATCGCTCTCCTTTCTCTGGAGGGTTTTTTCCGCGCCAGTCTGGCCAGTGTTGTCCCTCCGTCTTTATTGTCAGACGGGAGCCAGACGGTGGTGGTATAAGGCAAGCGGATGACTGACTACGACAGGAAATACAAACATAAGTAAAGTAGCGATGAACTCACAGGTATGACTAATACCTCTCTCCTGACACTCCCACTCATCGCTACTAGACGCTGTACAAGGTAAAAAACGGAGGGAAAATAAGTCAAAGAAATGTTGTCCGTGAGTGTGAATATAGAATGTTGAACTCCCACTGGAGTCTACATCGCGAAAGTGTGCGCAAAAAGTGCCTGCGGTGGGCCGGGCTCGCGACGATAATACCAAGGCGGAATCTGCCCTTCCTTCGGTCCACCGCGCTGGAAACAATCCTCCAAAACATGTCCCTTGCGCTTGCAATTAGAACACTCGACCTGGACGACCGGCGCGGGTGTGTTCGGGTTCGAAGTCGTAGCCTGGAATGCGTGCGCCGAATCGGGTACGGACGGAGTCGAACCATCAAGTAGTCCGCCTAGACCGCCACCACGGCGAATAATAAACTCCTCCTTCAACAAATGGCCAACAACGAAGGTGCGATCCGAACGGCTCGAATGCGATGAAATGAAGCGAATGGCGGCGTCGAATTCGGGGGTGGGAAGGGACGAGAGGATACGGGAGATGATCTGTTTATCGGACGGCGGGTCGGCATGTAGTTTGCCAAGACGTTCAGAGATTTCGAGAATATACCCAATGTGGGTCTTCAACGCGATCCGGGTGTAGTCGGTGTAGCGGGCAGCGTGGAACTCGTTCCAGGTGCTAAGGTCGTCGTTGATCGCCTGGCCGGTAGCGTGAAAAAGCTCCAAAGTTTCCCACATTGCGCGAGGGTCAGTCTCGATCCCGCGCAAGTGAACGAACTGGGTCTTCTCAACGGCCGCGATCAAATCAGCAGCAGCGACTGCCGCCCGCTTATCCCAAGCCTTCACCGGCCGACTATTCGGTCCTGAGGTCGGTCTCGTATCGGTTCCAAGGTAAATCCCTTCAGTGTCCTTCGTTCGGGCGATAGCGAGGAAACAAAAAGCCCAGTCATAGTGGTTATCGTTGTCATGTTTCTCGCCGTCGTACTTCGTCATGGTGGTCAAGAGGGCGATGGGAAAAATGCGAGGGAATAAAAACGGGGTCGTCCAACTGGATACGATCGAATAAATGTCCAATGTAATTCGAAATAGGGGGTTCGAACGTGTCGACGGTTGGGATGTGATCGAATTAGTCGTGCGCAGCAGTCGGTCACGGGTCTGTCGGGGTCAAACGGGGTCGAGGTCGAGGTCGAGGTGGTCGAAGAGTCTGTCGAGGGTCGGGTCGAAGGTCGAGGGTCAAGGGTCGAAGGTCGAGGGTCGAGGGTCAAGGGTCAAGGTCAAGGTCAAGGTCGAAGTCAAGTAGTCAAGATATAAAGTCAAAGCAGAGTATCAAACAGCATGAGCATAGTGAAATGCGACTCGGAGGCCCATAACCTGTCAGACGGGAGCCAGACGGTGGTGGTATAAGGCAAGCGGATGACTGACTACGACAGGAAATACAAACATAAGTAAAGTAGCGATGAACTCACAGGTATGACTAATACCTCTCTCCTGACATTTATTCCTCCGGTTGAAGGCGGCTCGGATTCCATTACTGAGTGGAAAGCTGGCTGGAAAGGCAAGGAGAGATGTGGGGCACAATTTGGGGTAATTGAATGGGTGGAGGGAGAAAAGGGGTCCGGATGTGGCATTGCTTGTCAACGCTGTCTGATTTCATCAAGACCAATCATAAACGTTGAAAATTTGAATGAGGGTGCGGCTTTGTACGCAATCTCAAGATTCCAACCGTCGGCTTATCATTTGAAGATACGTCTGACCCGAGAGGGATCAGCTACACAATAGTTCAAATGTTACTTATAGTGCTGTCCAAATACAAATATAATACGCCAAACACCGTATCATATTCATATCCATATCATATTCACCAGATTCACCGTATTCATATTCAGAGGGTTGAATATGAATATATTTTGAGTACAGTATATTTGAATATATTCAATTAATTTTTATATGCAGAAATAACAGCAGATACTGTTGGTAGTGGTAGATAGATGTAGTGCATTCAGGGAATGATTCCCAATGATTTGAGGGCTATAAAAGACTTCTCGGATGAGCAGAGCGGAAGTTGAACATGAATACCCTGGATCAAAATGTTTTTTGATGGTCCCAAAAGGGGTACAAGGTCTGAGCAGCGACTCTTTGGCAGTGAGTTGTGCCTCACCATTCTCCAGGGTCATTGTTCATTGTTTTGGATGCACACAAGACCACTCACAGCCCAACAAGCAGCGTTAAAACCGGAAAAAAACACAAGCTGGACCATATTCAACCGTATTCAAATATATTTGTATTCATATTGTATCGTATTCATATTCAACGATGAAGCATGAGGCCATATCGTATTCATATTTCCCTGAATATATTCAAAATATATTGAGCGTATTATATTTTTGGACAGCACTAGTTACTTAAATCCGCTTTTCGCTGACTTTTCTAGTTGGTAATCTCGTCGTAAAAGATGGTGACAGTGATCCGAGCGGCCAAACCGTTACGCAAATACGAACTTTGAATATTAAATTCACTACCGGAAACGACAGGTAGAAAATGACTATCTTGGAAGTGCTGACAATGCCGCTGTATTGCAACAAAATCGGCAGCGACAGAAATTCTGCGATTCTGTCTCAGTACTGGATAGAGAATCGTCAATGTGTTACTTACCCAGGTCAAATGTGTATATTCTGTTCGGAATTCCTCCCAGGTCTGGTCAAAATCATAAACCAGTTCCTGATCTCCGATTTTATCTTCCAACGAAGCAATCAAATCTCGAGGAAAAGTCTGAGGAGGGTCCATGCCGTCCCGCACCCGTCCCGTTTTTTTCTTCAGCCGGGGCCTCGACGGGACGGGACGGCATGCCGTTGACGGCACCCGTCACACCCGTCTTTACGGCGACGGTGGGCAGCCCTATTATCCACATGAATGCATTTCCATGCTGGCAAGGAAAGTAAACTCCCTTTCAGCCATCGCACGATGTGTTACATGTCTATGTCATCAGAGACGGGAATATCCTGGCGGGACAGAAAACCGAACGCGGTGATTGCAGATTTCAAGAGAGTGGGACACGGCGGGCAGCATCTGATAACCACGCCGCAGCCTTCGATCAGATACCTGTACAGAACCCGAGGTGATTGCGGCATGTGTATAAATTGCATGAATGTCACTTGCCAGCCGCAACGTCCCCTGGAACCATCCCTGAGTCTGAACCATCCCTGAGTATCGCTTTTATCAGCGAAGATTAGCGAAAGCAACTGCCCATAGTGTTGAATCCGGCTGAAATTCGCGAAGCCGAGCCGAAGTTGATGCAACGAGCAACAGACCAGCAAGCCCTTCCGTATCCTCACTTGATCCTCGCCTATGCGTCCGCGCAGCGAACAAATTGCAAGCCTAATCTGATCCCATGAGAAATTGTATAGCAAGCGGAGCGTCGATAGGGAGAATCCTGGAAGGGAGCACCGTGAAATGAAGGCATGTGCCCAATACAAGCGAAGGATGTGAACCAATGTCTCAGGGCCATCAGACAAGACCGCAAGATAATACCTCTCTTCATGCCTCCGACGGACCGACCGTGGATATCAACCTTTGTAACCCTGCGGAACACATACGGCATCGCACCAACACATGAATCTATAGTCTTTCCAGAGTTTGGGTAGACCTTCAGGGAGGCTAACCACCATTATGAGCATCATTGTGACCAAATGCGTCTGAACACGAACTTTGAGCCAACTTAATATCAACTTCGCCTCATCGTACCGAGACCTAGGATCGTTCGAAGACCAGAAAACTGGGTTCAAAGAAGTTATGAGTGAGATAGAGCAGGTAGTGGAGGGAGAGAGCACGTTGTGGGAGTGAGAAGACACGTAAGCTGTTGAAGGCAGTATTCACAGCCAATTATAAGCGCCCATGCGCGCTTAAAATATTTTTCGCCTGCACACGCGACTTGGTTTCGTGGGACAAATTCCCAATCGCATCTGGGAAATAATGATGAAAGTCGGTAAACTGACAAGGAAATTGTACGCGTTGAACAAAACACTGTTGAATGAGTACAATTATAACCAAGTTTTCAACCACAACGACAAAAATCGCAGGCTATCCCGGCTTTCCTGCCATACATATGCAGTCAGTCATTGAATCGAAACCGCCGAGCTTCTTAGGAATTATGTTCGTCAGCAAGGAGGACATATATACCTTGTAGACCAGACCGTTAATATGAGGTTGCTGAGGTGTGGTGTCCATATTCCGTACCAGCCGACGTTTTCCGATCGCCTTTGTTCCCATTTCCCATACGATCTCCAGTTCAGAGGTCAGTGCAGCGGCCGAAAAACCTTCGTGCCCTGCGAGATTACCCAACATGAGGGAGGTCCATCTTCGTACTTCACTATCTTCTGAATCCAGGAGCCCTTCCGCAAATTGCAGCGCACCCGCGTTCATAACAGCATTGGCTCCGTTCGGTGTAGAGGCGATGTGAGATAACGCGTAAATTGCGCTCTCCACGACATTTGTGTCCCTGTCGTTGGCCGGCGATGAAACTTTGAGTGGTTGATAAAGAGAAGGAAAACGGACCGTAAAAGCACGACCAGTTGTGGGCATTGCACTGAAGCCAGCACAGCAACCGTAAAATTTTCGTCCCCGGCGAGATTTCCCAGCATGTAGCAGGTCCACCTTCGTACTTCGCTGTTCACTGATTGGAGAAGCTCTGGCGTACATTTTAGCACCGTCGCGTCCATTGCAGCATTGGCTCCATTCGGTTGAGAGGTGATCTGGGATAATGTGTACATTGAGTTCTCTACGACGTCAATATCCCCGTCACTGCCAGTGAGAGGAATAAAACATTGAGACGCTAACAAAATGGACTGGAAACAGACCTTAAAAGTGCGACGAGCTGCACAGACAGTTCTGGAGCCAGCACAGTGTCGGCCATAAAACTTTCGTACCCTGCGAGATTTCCCAGCATCAGAGAGGTCCGACTTCGTACTTCGCTGTTGACTGATTCTAGCAGCTCCCGCGCAAACTTCGGTGCACTCGCGTCCATGACGGCTCGCGCCCCATCTTCGTAAACGGCTATGTGGGATAGCGCACAAATTGCATTTGCCACCACGTTAATATCGTCATCACTGACCAGCGATGAACCAAGGAAACAACGATGTGATGGGATGAGCGAACCGTAGAAGTGTGACAAGCTGCACACAAATTTCTGAAGGCAGCACATCTGCCGCAACTTCGTGCCGTACGAGCTCGCCCAGCATGAGGCAAGTCCAGCTCCGGACTTCATTGCTTCCCGATTCGAGCAACTCCTGTACGAAATCGAGTGTTGATACGTTCACTACAGCTTTGCTACCGTTCGTGTTCCTTGCTATTTGAGATAGAGCCTGGATCGCACCACCACGTACCGCCGTATCGTTGTCACTAGCGACACAATTAACCTTATAGACATTCCACATTGAAAGCCGACTCACCGTAAAAGGGTTACCAGCCGTTCACAGGGCTGTGAACCGAGTACTAATCCCACTGTAGAGTCATGCGCCGCAAGGGTAGACAGCATGAAGCAGGCCCATTTTCGGACCGTAGCATGCGATGATTGAAGCAGTTCGTGTACGACGTCGAATACGCCGGACTCCCACACAATTGTGGCTCCATTGTGGGCGCGGGAAATTTGGGTGAGGGCATAAAGAGCGCATTCGACGACATCAACATTGTTGTCGCTCAATAAATCTAAAATCAAAGGTGGGTCGGTGGGAAATGGCGGAATCCTCACCGTAAAAGTTACACACAAGGTGCTACAGCCAGCGCGGCGCCAACTGTCGAGTCATATTCCGCGAGATTTCCCAGCATCTAGGAGGACCATCGTCGTACTCCGCTATTCGGTGAGTAAAGCAGTTTTGAAGCAAGATCCTGTCCCGCGGTGTTTTCAACAGCTTCAGCACCATCCCGGTAACATGCGATTTGAGATAGCGCGTAAATAGCGCCTTCGACGACAAGAATATCGGTGTCACTGGCCCAGAGAATTCATGAAACATGGATATGGGCTCTTAATGATATACTAGAAACTCACCGTAAGAGCGCTACAAGTGACACGCATGGCTTTGCAGCTAGTACCGGCGCCACGGTAGAGTCATACCCTGCGAGGCGTCCCAGCATCCAGCACGTATGACGTCGCACTTCACTGTTTGCTGAGCTCAGTAGTTCCAGAGCAAGATCTTGCGCCCCAGCAGTCACAGTGGCCTCTGCACCCTTCCGGTCGCATGGTATCCAGGATAGCGCGTACATTGCACTCGTCACGACCTCAATATCACTGCCACTGCGATCGCTGATGAGACGTGGAGGGGAAGAAACAAAGAAGTGAAGGGTCACCGCAGAAGGGTAATGAGCTGCATGCACGGTTCCACCTCTAACACCGCTCCTATTGTGGACTCGTGCTGCGCGAGAATTCCCAGCATCCGGCAGGCGTGGCTCAATTCTCCAGTGTTTGATGAATGAAGCACCAGATTGGATAGCCAGCCGGAAGCTATGATAGCCTGCGCTTCGTCCTCAACTTCAGCTCTCGCCCGAAGCTCCGTGCAAATTGCAATCTTCGACGCATCAGACACATATCTCCACCTGAAACAGTGTGAGTCAGTAACGGAAGGCCAACAACCGATGGTGAATTGAACGTACTCCAGATAGCTTGCATAGATATTGATCGTTTCTGGAGAAAGTGGGATGCCCTGCTGGCGTTTGATGAAGTTCAGTATGTCGCGGTGGTACATGCGCTTCATGAGCGGTTTGGCGCCAGTATGTATTGGATTAGCAACGAGGAGGGGGTTGCTGTCGGACCACCAGCTTTGAACGCTTGTGTGTGTGGGCTGGCGAGTCAAGGGGGGCATGATGGAGGGCAAGAGAAAGGATGCGTAGAGAAGCTGAAAGCTGTCTTGCCGCTGCGGCTCCGTCATGGACCACCTCGACTGGCAAATGAACACGCGGCAAGCCTATAGATAGATGGATCGTCCTTGGCAGATGAAACGCGCCACCGGATGTCATGACCGATGATTGAACTTGCAGTGTTCCTTTTGAGCGTCTCTTCAGAGAACTTCGGCGGTTGGGCAGCAAACAAGAGCGTTCTCACCTCGGTATCATTTTATCAGCGAGTTTATGTAGGCGGCACGTTGTTTTCGTCAAAAGTTGAGGCTCAGGTTGCGCGCTTGTTCGAGCGCTTGCTGCGGGAAAGTGAGGGGGTATATATGGCGCCAATAGAGCGGGACGGGAAGGAATCTACAAAAGCTGTTGTGCTGTGTGACAGCTGACAACTTAGAAGAATTGACAATCAAACTAGGTCTGAAAAAAAATACGACAAATGGGAATTCGGACTCAATAGAGGTAAGAAGCGCCGTACGGAGTAGGACGCCGCGATTTTCGTAAATTTTGTTAGGAGTCGTGTATGAGGATCTGTGCAGGGAAATTGACCGGAAAGATTCATAGAATCAGCGTTGAAGGATCCCCGGTATTGTTACGCTGCAGGATCTTCCTGTCTTCCCACGGACAATCATGTCGGATTCAGGACTGCAGATCCAGGATCGCATTCTAATCGTGCTGCACATTTGTGCGGCAAATTTCCAATCACAGCCTGGAAAAAATAATGAGGAAAGCCGAAGAAAGTTGTACACGTCGGAGAACACATCCACTATGCAGCGCCGACACCAGTCGGCCTGCTCGAAGCTCGAGGCAAAATAATAAAGTGGGGAAAGATTAAAAAATTATTCACATATTCTTGCCAGAGAAAACAGGGATTTAGCGAAATAAATATGTCTGCTAAAGCGAAAAGGATGAGTGAACCTTATGAGGACGATCCAAAGCATACCAAGAATTGCATTACGCCGCCCACAAAATCGACACCACGCCCTCCTGCGCCCGCAACTGCGCGTGTAGCGCCTGCCAATCGCGTTCTGCTTCGGACATCACGAATATTTCGCTCGTAAACTGACCCCTTCTACGAACAAGGGCGAGATACGCGTCGTCGGAGAACTGCACGCATGCCGAGATGCTTCAGGCTGGGGACGAGGGCAGGTTCAGCATTATGGCCGTGGTTATCATCCCCAGTGTGGCTTTCTGTAGCAGAGAGTCAGTGATGAGAACGAGATTGATGCCGTTGCCGCCGAGGAGGGGCGCCTGTGCAAGACGATCGAAAGCCAAGTCATCCATGGCGTCGTAGTTCTCCCGCATAGAAAACGCCGCTGAGTGGACTGCAAAAATTTCTACCAAAATTTCGGATGGAAGACGGCGAACAGGTGCGTCGAGGCTGCGACAGGCATCATACTGAGCCTAAAGTTCCCGGCGCTGCGCAACTATATCGTCCAACTCTGCCCGCCGCTTACTGATCTCGTCATCCGCGAGCGCCATTTTCTCTTCCAATGAGTCTACCATGGATGGAAGCTGTCCAGGCACCAGCGGGTGGTGGGAGCGCACCAGTTTCACGGATGTAATCCATCTGCGTGGATTTAAGCTTCGAAACGCAGGTTTCTTCGACGGATTTCCTGCGTACCGGTTTGTCGTGGTGGTGGGAGAAAGAAAGGATGGACGGCACGTGAGCGACGCGTTGAATGATACGGAACCAAATCTACCACAACAAAGCAACCAGCGACGCGTTGAGCCGTTCCTTCCCTTTTGGAATGCCTTCAGTCGGCTTGATGCATGGTCCAGGGGTATCGGAAGGAAGTTATCCCTCGAAATGGTTGAGCTTTGCTGGCCCTGATTCCCGCTTTTGGGCGCATGGTTAGTAACCCAATGCAGCCTCTGTCTTTCATTTCCTTTGTCCAATATGCTTCAACCATTCCAAATATCAAACTGCAATTAATTACTGAACGTCCGAATAATTCCTGATTTGTTTGTTCAACAGAGACTATGCACATTGCTTGAGCTGTACCCATACTGTCATTCTTTGTACTCTCATACGAATGGTTGATCAGCGAGATAGATTTCGTATACGGTGTTGAAAACATGGATGTGGACAAGATGTGGATCAACATTGGGCTCAATTGTGCGTCAAGCAATTTTTAAGCCCAGATCAGCGACTCCGGTGCGGCTCGGGCCGGCTCAAGCAGGATAGGGGTTCAATGTACAACCTTAATGCCACTCCATTCGATGTCAGTGCCGTCCTGGTTACTCCATTTTACCTTCTCCCCCCCTCGAAAGCATATCAGACATTTTCGCTGGGGATGCCCGCATGAGTGACGCCGCGATGACAACCCCGTATGTCATTATTTTTGTCACCATATAAATGTCCCCTTTTCAACCTCTTCTTCCGATTTCTTTCCGCAATTTACACACAACTCCATATTCTATCCACACCATCATGGCGTCCAAACGTTCTTCCAATGGACAGTTCCAATCCAACCGCAAGATTCTCATCACCGCCGCGGAGGGCCAGACCGGCCGCTGCCTCATCGAGCTGCTGACCACCGACGAGGAGTATACAAGCAAGTACAGCGCGCTCATGGCGCTCGTTTTCTCCGAGGAAGCCAAGGCGTCCCTTGCCGAGTTTGAAGGCGTCGAGGTGCTGCTGTTCGATCCAAAGCAGGAGGAGTTGCTCGTCCAGGCAATGGAACAAGTCGACACATGCATGCTCATCCCACCTGCGCGAAAGGTGCGTTTCTTGGTACACTATTCAATATATTTGATGTTCAGATGCGAGTAGGACAAGGCCAAAATAACACGCGCGCTGCTCGAGGCGGCGAAGAAGGCCAAAACGGTCACCAACCTCGTCTTCCTGTCCAGCGCTGGGTGTGACTACGCCGAGAAGGCTAAGCAGCCGCGGTTGCGCGAGTTCATCGAGCTCGAGGCGCTCGCCATGGCGGCCAAATCAGACACCTCAACCGAGCAAACCGGGCACTCGCCGTGTATCGTCCGGTGAGCGTTTCCTAAATCCTTGATTCGAAGACAGGTATCTAAAGGCGGTGTGCAGAGCCGGCTTTTACGCTGAGAACCTGTTGCTGTACACGAAGCAAGCACAGGGGGAGGGCAAGCTCCCCATCCCCATCGACGAGCACCATAAATTTGCGCCGGTTCGTTTCCTTGTCACTGCGTTATCAGGGCTCGCTAATCCCTAACAGGTCGCACTCGGCGACATCGCACAACTCCTCGCCCACATCCTGACTTCTCAGGGCCCCATGGGTCTTGCGGACGAGGTCCGCGGGCAGATGATGGTCGCTACTGGCCCGATGATGGTGGCCGGTCCTGAGCTCGCCCAGGCCGCGAGCCAGGCGCTCGGTGCCAAGATGGAATTCCAGAGTATCTCCGAGTACGTTCGTTTCATCCTTCGCTCGCTACCAGCAAGCTGACAAATTTTAAACTGGGCAGAAAAGAGGCCATCAAGATTCTTTCCTCTGAACAGGGCGCAGAGGTCGACGAAGGTGCGTCTGTGAGCCAGAAGTCTCAAATCGGGCACTGAATTTCGCATTTCTGCAGCGGAAAAGGAGTATCTGCTCGAGTATTACTCGCTCGTGCGCGAGGGGAAGACGAACTACGTGTCCACCGCCGCGTTCGAAGCTATCTTCGGCCACCGCGGGCAGGAACTGTCCGAGTTCTTCCAGGCTTACTCGGTATGCCACCCGCTCCATCGATTGCCACGGATCCTTACCGAATGTTCCAGGGCGAGTTCAAACCCAAGAAGCGACGGGTGTCGAAGTCGGGCGCGCGCCGGTGAAACTGATGCGATGGGTATTGATGAGAGACAAAAGATGGGTGTTGATGAGAAGCAATATTAGGGATCCTTCGAGTCACATACTACCAGAGAATTAACTTGAACAATTGAACTTGCGATTCACTCTTCAGAAGTATACGTGATGGCGCATCATGCGCGACTGATGCGCCCTACACCGCCACCTCCGGGTTCATCCGCTGTTGCCGTTTTGAGTAACGAGACATCTTGCTCAACGTCGTTCAACACATGTATACAGAACGGTCGCTCTTGAGAAATAATTTACCGACACTGATGATACATACATGTACATGTACATCTAGTAAAATATACAAGCCACAAACACCCGGAATAAATACAACCAATAAAGAGGAGTGGACATGGGTATCCTGAAGCAACGCTGCTTAAGCGGCTTCTTTTATATCCGGAAGTCGTGTTCGGTCAGAGATTTGGGGTTCAAATCCGTTTGGAACCAGAGGCGACAGGTTGCTTGGCCGCTCCTTTGCCCCTGGCCTTCCCAGTGAAGCGAATGGCCTTCTGGGCTGGCCTAAGGATCTGCGCAAGGCGGGCGGACAGTATATAATTAATGGCGGCAGGACAAGCCGGATGATAGAATGGAACTCACCTGGAATGTGCAGAGAAGCGTCTCGTCTACACTCATTATTCCGCCCGCATTGTCGAACTCCCCGCCGTAGTTGGGCGCGGAGAAGATGGTCACCAGGTGCCGCTTAGCGAAGAACTCATAGCCGTCTTTGACTACCTGTGGCAAGGAATTCAGGGGGGTATGAGCGGGAAATCGACCAGGCCGTACCTGATGCCCGCGACAGATGAGGTCAAGGTCGTGCTTCTGCAGAAAGCGTCCGACAACGTCCGCGCCGAAGGTGAACGAAATACCGCGGTCGTTCTCGCCCCATCCGCTCACATCCTTGTCCGGATCCGACCTGCCGCGGCACATATTAGGCGACAGTGTGCGTGAGTACGAGATCATCGACTAAGCACCATAATAAATCCGAAAGTAAGCCTTCGGGGCCGGTGTCAGTGTCGGCCACAATCGAGTATTGAGCACGGCCCACCTTCATCGGGGACGTCCGTGGGCCGCATGATGCGGCGTATCTGGTCCATCGATTGCAGATCCGGACTGAGCCCTCCGTGCATGGCGAAGATCTTATCGTCGATGAGGGCGGCAATGGGTAGGCAGTTGAAACAGTCGATAAACGCGCGCCATATTTTTATGTTGTATCTGCGTTTGCCTGAGGTCGTCGATGGAGTTTGTCAATCTCCGGCGGAGATGAGGAAATGCAAATATACAAACATTCATCGTAGAACCCATAGATACGGTTAATCGACGCGGACTCGTGGTTCCCGCGCAGGAGGAAGAAATTCTCGGGGTACTTGATCTTGTATGCGAGCAGCAGGCAGATTGTCTCGAGCGATTGCTTGCCGCGGTCCACGTAGTCGCCGAGGAACAGGTAGTTTGACTCAGGTGGGAAGCCACCGTACTCGAACAGCCGCAGTAAGTCGTAGTATTGTCCATGTGTATCGCCTATGGAATAAATATGTCAGCGATTGAAGACCGAGCAATTGGAAGGAACAAAACCCACCACATATCTTAATGGGCGCCTCCAGCTCGAGCAAAATTGGCTGCGCCAGGAAAATCTCCCGCGCGGCCGTGCAGAGATATTGAATTTCATGTTCCAGAAGGTTGACGAATTTACCGGGGCGGTTGCCCCGCACTGCGGAAATATTCAAGGTGAGCCAAGATAATCAAGCGGACTATTTTCTAGCTATACCTTGCAATAATCTATCGATGACAGAGTCCAAATCCACTGTTTTAGCGCTTGGAGTTGCCATACCCAGCAAACTTTTCATACGACGGGTTATTCCGACACTGTGAACTACGTGCGCTTCCGATGTGAACGTACGCTTCCGAAGGTGCGCTGGAGGGTGGGATATGTAAGTAAAAGACACTGATTACCAACGGTCTTCAGTATGACTCGACTTGACTCGAGTCATATCTTGCCATCGAATTAACATGGCAACCAACTGATTCAGTTGGTTGCCACAACTGAACATTATGACAGCTGCTTGAGGCTGCTTATCGACCTTGTTATCGGTCTGTTATCGGCGCTATGACCGTTTTTTTCCATCCAGTGTAAAAACCCCCTAATTGATAGCGGGTATTTGACAAATTGGGCACACTTACTAGAAGAAGGGAAGTTTGTTGCACATTTTCCTTTTCGGAAGATTTCTGCCTCCGAGTCGGGAATTTTACAATGTCATAGTCCAATCATCGGACGCGCTAGGTAGGTGGAAACCCCTATGAGACCGATGCGCAACTTGAAGGAAATCACATTGATTCGATAGTAAAGGGGATGTAGACACTAAGAAGAAAAAAATTGAGGCACAGAATTCTAAAGGGAGACGAGACAACTGAAATATCGCAACACAACCTGTATCATCCCAACGCCTATAGCACCCACAGCCTTCACTCCCTCCCGCCAGCATAGACGGGATATGTGCCTCGGCCTCCTTCCAGCGCATGAAGCGCAATCTCCGCATCATCGCACCCTCAATGGTCGCTCATCATCGTAATGCTCGCGCGCGGTTGTGATTGAGGGTAGACTCGGGAAGATTCCTGACAAGAAGCGCGCGACGGCGACCGCGAGAGGAGCACCAACGGACGAGTGCTCGACGGGTAGGGAAGAGAGGCTGCCAGTGGTCTGTGAAATATGAGCGCCACTGCAGGGTTTGCTGCCGCTGGTGGAACGTTCGTGGCGTCAAAGCTCATGCTGAGCACAGCGACGCTGCGGGTGACGGGCAGTTTTGGGCGAGAGACGGAGGCCCTGTAGCGTGACGGGCAAGCCCACAACATGCCCCTGCGTAAGTAGTGATAGATTCCTGATTCCTGAGCCGCGGCCACGAACGCGCCGTATCCGCCAGATAGCCGTCATCCATGCTGAATCCCACGGCGTTGCTGTGGACATCACGCTGAACGTGCTCTTGCGCAGGCACCGTGGACGCGTCGGAGTGCAACGAGAGATGGGCTGGCATATTTGTGCGAGTGAGTGAGTGAATGCCCTGCAAAGTGGCCCGATACTGGTTCCTCGCTCTGTGTGTGTGTGTGCAACCAAAACCAACGAAAGGCGTTCGGGCCACGAGCGCCCCATGGCCACAAGCCTATCGTCGTCGAGGGCAAAACCAACTTGGGGCGGAAGAGAGATAAACAGCGGAAGAGAGATAAACATCCGTCAACCTTCCGAAACAGAACAGCGGTCGCAGAGTGTGAATGTCGATTAGATAGATACTCGTAGTTTCGGAATAAAAGTGTCATAGTTTCGGAATAAAAGTCACGGTGGAGGTGACCCGAAAAGGTCGAGTCCGACTGAGATGAGGGAGGTGAGGGAAGAATGGGAAGGGGAAGAACGACAGGATGCGAGCCTGAGGGAGGCGAAACAATCCCGAATCATCGGGGTCGGTGGATATAAATTATAGCCCACGCAGACGTGGCACAAGGAAGAAGCGGGCGTAAGGGAAGTCTTCGTCTGGTTGCTGCCAAAAGAGGATATCAAGATTGGGAAACAAGGAGTCGGCAGGGAGGGACATGATGAGTGCCGCGAAAATCTCGAAGTAACAGAAACCACTAGTGGATTCAAAAACTATGGATTTCACGCGACGGGCGTAGGCAAGGGCTCGATCTCAGTCTGTCGCCAAGATCGGGCGCAGAAGTCGCTGAAATGGGTTGTAAGTTCTACGAAAATAGTAGTGGCATACCGTTTCTGCTCACCATTGTGCGTGTGTGCGTCTGTCCAGAGCCCCCCTCATCGACAGTGAAAAGATCGTCGGGCATGCAACTAAGGAAGTGCCGAAATGTTTTTTGCGTCCTCTAAAGTACGTCTAGCGCAGTTTCATGAAACGTCGAGCATGACCGCGCTAGAATGACCAATGCGTTGGATTCTTCGTTGAGCTCGGCGCACACCAGACCGACTATTTCGGGAATCCACAAGCAGCGATGCATGTAGAAGCGTTCGAAAACTGGCAGCCGAAGGAAGCCAAGAAAAACTGTCGGGTCTCGAGATGCTGGTGGTGGTCAAAGAAAGGGAGAGTCGTGCCCTCGTGGCGGTGCTGCACAGCTTTATTGATCCGCGCGATGTGGTGCAAAGAAGATTGGACCCTCCGGATCGGCTTCCACTGGATGCCGGCGCACGTGGGCATCCCCGGGAACGAGGCTGTTGACGCACGCGCGAAAGTGCGTATCCCCTCTTCGACTCCCCCCTCCCCACGAGCAAGGCAGCAGCGTCCCGCTGCCCCGAGCCAGCAGACAGGTCAACGGTGCGTGCCCGCTGTGTAGTCGTCTTTGCCGTGCTGACGGCTACGTCCCTCGCAGCATACGACCCAGTCTCGCGCGCGTCGTCCGCACCCGCAACGCCGAATCCCACACGCGTCTGGGCGCCAACCCATGTGTGCAGAGAGCAGGGAGCGGCATGCGTGAGCGGCGGATGTCGCACGTCGACACCGCGACGGGTCCCAGCCTAGTGCGTGCCCTCCCTCGTCTTACTTGACTTATTCGCTAACTTAGCTCAGTCTGGTACCGTATCTACATCCAGATCTGTGTTCAATACGGTCCCCCGCACGCGATATCGGCGCCTACGTCCGCTCGTACCCCACCTGCTTCCTTCTGCGATCCCCGTGCCGCGCAGTCGACCCACCCGCCGCAACCTCCCGCGTCGTCACGCCGCCGTTCGGCCCTGCGCTCTCCCATCCGCACCGAGTCCCGCGCCCTAATGAGGCACCTCCACCCGCCGGCGCGCTGGCACCCGTGCCGCTGGCGTTGCGATTCGTGTCCACGGGCTGGTTTCGAGTAACGTCCACGCCGCTGTCGCGCGCCGCGGCCAGTGTGCAATTCGCCCAAAGTCGACGAAAGGATTGCTGCGCTGTTCGCGCCGAGCCCTTCCGTTCCTCGCGTTCGTCGGGGTGTGTATGCAGCGCCGAATCGAACTGCGAACCGCACGCCGAGTGGGATTCGGTGCAGTGCGGTGTGTCAGATGCGTCGAGTTGATGTCGGTGCTCGGGGGCGCGTAGACGCGAAGATTCCGAGACCTGCGTTACATACGGGAGTCAGGAGCTACGCACATCGAGTGCCGAGCAACGTCAATGTCCAAAGGTGCCCTGTGTTTTGCGAATGTTTTGCAGACTGGTGTGAGGCGAATTAGCGCGAGTCGTAAATTCGCTAGAGCGAGTCGTAAAATCGCGGGGACTCGAAGAATCGGTAGCGCGTTGAGGGGACGAAGAGACCTGTGGAATGCACGCGGTACGTCAGTAAAAGTCACACACGAACGGGTGAACTGTGCGGGAACTCACCTGGACTGGGTTTGCGATTGATTCAAGTGTGGGGCGGGTTTGCGATTCAAGTGTGGGGCTGGTTTTGCGATTCAAGTGTGGGGCTGGTGCCGAAATTTGCAATTGCGAGGTGTGACAAGATCGAACGAGTGGTTCTGCTTGTGTTTATGCTTATGAGGCAATTCGGTCCATGACCCCGCGCGACAAAAAAGAACATACCTGGCGAATGGGTCGCGTATTCGCAACATACTTGGAATCGTCGTCTTCGTGCTTCAAGTTCAAGTTCAAGTTCGACTTCGAAGGAAACTCGGTATTGGAGCTTCATATATAAGTACTAAATCTAAATCAGGTTGAGTCAGTCAGTGTTATTTTATTGTGAACGAGCGAACAAACGAACACGATCACAATCACACACCGTCCTGTACTCGGTGTGAACCTGGCAGTCCAGACGGTTTCGGGATTTGGAGTGCGGGCGACTGAGAGTGATTGGTGACCACCAAAGATGATTTCCGTCCATATTGAAAGGCGAGAAGTTGAGGTCTTGAGATGTAGCGCTAGGATTTAATTGAATGAAGTCAGCGAGAGCGAAAAGTAAGAGGAAAAAACACACCGAAGATAGGGTCCCGAACATAGTTCAGGCCGGAGGTTGGAGGAATCGAGCTGTGACGAGGTGTTGGTGCGATTTTGTTATAAGAGAGCGATTGACTGAGATGCAACATGACAAGGTTAGTTGCCAGATTCAAGAGGGAAAATTAACTTGAAAGGAAAGGACACACCGGAGATAGGCTCTTGAAAATATGTAGTTTCGGCTCGAGCTTGACGGAATTGGCTGAAAATCTTACACAACAAATTTAAAGATCAGTTGCGGGTCCGAGTAGAGTGGACTACCACGAACCGAGTTCAGTTCAAGTTTCAAACTAACTTGGAAGATGTATTGACGATAATGGTGGTCTTGGAGACGCGTTGGGCGATGATAGTAGTGGTAAACAGCATTTAACTCGACGCTAATAAAATAAATGGCAGTCAGTCCAAGTTACTAGTAAATTGAAAGAATTGAATGTTGCGCACTGGGTGATCAGCAACACCGGAGTATATCTTAACCCAGAGTGCGACTCCTGTCCTTCCAACGGAGGTACCGTTCAATTCCTGGACGAAACGCGTTGATGGAACGTTGTAAGTCAATGAGAATACGGATACTCACGGACATTTTGTCCGCATAGAGTCAATCAACCATGCGTGGTTGGATGGTGGTGCGCGAGGGAGCCGAGACCTATGAAAGTAAAGTCAGAGCAGATGTTCAGAAACAGCCGAAGTCAACCAACCTTGAAGTAAAAGGGATTTGGAGAGAGATTCGACCGAAAATTGAAGATAATTCCGATCTTGAAGCGCGGGGAACTGGAAAGTTGATTTGACGATGGGTTTGCAATTGGAGTGGGGGCGACCAAGATCTACGAGTGAGACCTAACTCAATAAAGTCAGTAAGAGTTGAAGATAACAGCAAGTGACATACGGCGGTGGACTTGAAGTGCCGGTAATTGAGAAAGGATATTTGAGCCGTTGATTTAAGAATAGTTTCGGCCGAGGACAGAGTTGATGGGCGAGTCAATAACAACTTTACGCTTGCTTGGATAGTTTCGGCCTCGCAACTCGAGCGATAAGGTGGTTTGAAACGCGCCGAGGATAGTTTTGAAGAGTGATTTCGGGGTTACAGTGCCAGTAGTGGATAGTAATCAAGTCGAATCTAATAAATCAACGGCAGTCAGTCCAAGTTAAATTGAAAGAATTGGATGTTGCGCACCGAGTCATAAGTAGCATTGGAGTACATCCCGACCCGGAGTGCAAATTGTGCAAAACCCGTCCTGAAAGCGGAAGTGCCCGGCGAGTCCTGACAGGTAGACGTTAATGGGGTGTTGTGAGTTGAGGAGAATAGCAAGACCAACTGAGAATTTGGTGTTGGCTGTCAACGGCCAGACAGTCAGACATTCGTGGTCAAATGTTGTATAGTGTTGCGCAAGGGAGCAGTGAAGAGACCTAGGAAAGTGAAGCTATATGAGCATTTATTCACGCTCAGGCGAAGACTACTCACATTGAAATCAAAAACGAGCACGAGGATTCCAACTTTCGGTAGGCAAGAAAAACTGAATCGGCCTGAGCTACTTGAACTTGGCCCGCAGACAGCAGCACGGCAAACGAGCAAGGTCGCCAGGGTGACCAGACAGCAACGGGGTGTATTGGGGGGACCTGGAGCAAAAGACTCAGCGGTGATGATGAGGGTAAGAAGAGAAAACGCACCTCTGATGCCAACACAGCATCGTGAGAATCTCGGCATCATATGCCGAAAACCAGCCGGACAACGTTAAAATGAACGTTGGAGCTGCACTCGACGGTACAAGGCCCGTGAAGGAAGTGAACTTGATAGAGGTATCAAGAATCATTCCTCCATGGCGAGTGGACCGTGAGTTGTGGATAGGGGCAACATGACAGGATGATAGGGGGGAAAAGTTTGCGCGTGAATAGCGCAGTGCAGGCAGGTTTAAGTATCCGTTTCCCAAAGGAGCTCCGGATACACGGAAACATTTCCAGGCCCGATGAATAAGGAATATCACATAACTCTCATGTACTCGCATAAGCGAAGTGAAAAACATAGGCCCAGAGCATGCATATCCGTGCATCCGGGCTCGGCAGACCGGGAACCCGCACAGACGTAGCTACGTTTTGTGGGAGGATTTTTCAGCGGGTGACAAACACACCCGGAGGAATTGTGGGGCCGCAATTAAGCGAAGCGCCCATGGCAGCATACGAAAATATTCGTAAGTGCGTGTGAGCGGGGGAGAGAGCTCCGCGTACAGCATTTCCGGAGCGTGGGATCACATCCGGTAATATCGGAATGCCAAGACAATTTTTCTGAGCCCCTCGCCGCTGCGAAAGCTGGAATTCCCGAATTTCGTGAAATGCAGGTTTAGAACATGCTTGCGAGCAAAAGCAGAGGTTTTACCATCCCAGGAGTTCTGGATGCGTATAATTTCTTTTTGGTAACGCCGAAGTTGGCCCAAGGGGTCAGGGTAGCCCCGTATAAGCGAGATAGGGTGCAAACATGCGGAATTCAATGCAGGCTTCCTTCCGCTCCTACCGCGCTGGAAACAGCGCCAAAATATGCGGCGTAGCTACCGCAGCTGATGGTGATGATCTGAAATGATGGGGCCACTTACCGAGACTTCTAGAACCGGTTTTTCGGAAAATGCGCGAAACCGCCGTTGGTGCCGTTCCGTCCACCCTGGCGGCGAGATAGTGCCGGATTTGCACTGGGATAGTCATGGCATACCCCGTCGCACTTGGTCCAAAGCGCCAGTTAGGGGCCACAAGGCACCAGGGAACCAGAGGTCGTGGAAAACGTCAATGTCAGCGATTTTCCCGTTTGGGATTTGGGAGGTTTGAACTTTTTTTGGAAAATTAACAATGACATCATATGATTACGTAAGCACGTTCGGCACATTTTCCGTCCTTCTCCGCAGCCACCTTTACGACAAGTCGACATGACCTCGCGGCCCTTTTGCGCCGTTTAACGTCGTTTAACCCACCCAAATCGTGGGGCAAAACCCGTTCTGATGTCAAAACTCCGGCCCAGGCACCACTGAGACTCGAAAATTGTTCGAATTTTTACCTTCGGGATTTCTCAAATGCCCTGTTTCATATGTGCATATCCTACTTGTCTTACTGAATTATCACGAGCTACCCGCCTTTTTCCCCTTCAACAGTGCCATCAATGGCTCGCAAATCAATGTCAATCTACGGGGTTGCCACCACATTTTCTCAGTGCTGTCACTTATTCCATCTCGTGGAATCTTGATTCAATCGTCGTCGGTCCCGATGTTCCGCTCAAATCTGCTCAAATGCAAAGAATTTGCACTGGGTTCGGAGCGACATCCTTTCGGTGATAATATTGCGGGAATTTCCGGTAAACTTCCCATGTCAGTCTTTTTCGCCCATCAAAGTCGTAAGGGGTGTAGGAGTTATAATGGCGTCTGGATTACAGGCTTCTCGAGGCTGTTGCGTGAACCTGCACGTCTTGCAAACACGTTGTGTTTTTGCCGAGCACCGAGGTCTGCCGAGGCGCATGTCTCGGAACTCGCTTAATTGTTTGTCAGATTTTCTGTACGTTACGTTACCGTAACCACGCCCTTTTGCTTTCGTACCACCACCATCCCCCCCGCAACTCTCCTCCCTCCTCTTCGCAAAGCATCTCAGTCTACACATGCAATGATGGAACATTCGGGCCCGAGGCGGCACTGATGGGTCATGGGACGTTGCTTGGTTTCAGGTACGCCGCCATTTTATCCGCATTTTGATCCCGACGATGTACACATTTTTTCGGGTTTTTTGCTGCCGGCGGCCAACGCACCAGTCCAACTTCAAAGCAGCATATCCACCCAACTTGGTTTATCCCATGCATCCGCGGCAATTATGGCGGCACAGCGCGTGGAGGTTCTGGTCGAATTGCAGGTACATCCCCATTCGGAATCACAATTTTGACGTTATGCTGACACGTTTTTTCCAGACTTTTTGCCGCCAGAGGCCAACGCCCCGCTATGACTGCAAAAAACACCGGATCCACTTAGAATTTAGTTTCTCACCCACATCCGCGAGCCGCCGCATCGCGGCGGTGGAGGCATCTACACGACGTATCGAAATCCCGCGAACGGGGGGTGAAACTCCGTGTGTGTCCCCATTTGGATTTGAATCTTGGCGTTTTGCTGACACCTTTTTTTCAAAGTTTTTGCCGCCGGTGGCCAACACCCCGCTACGACTTCAAAGCACTGTTTCCCTGTACATCGCCGCGAGCCGCCGCGTAGCGGCGGTGGAAGCGATTACACGACACATCCAAATTCCCTGTGTGTCCCCATTTAGATTTTCATTTCACGTTATGCTGACACCATTTTTTCAGAATTTTTGCCGCCGGAGGCAAAAACCCCGCTCTTATTTTCAAAGCCCCGTTTCCATCTAAACATTGGTGTTTCCCTGTATATCGCCGCGAGCCGCCGCGTAGGGCGGAAGCGATTACACGACGTTTCGAAATCCCGCGAGCAGGGATTCCGTGCCGGTACGCTGTCATTTCGCTGCATTTTGATTGGGTTCTGAAGCCCTTGTTTTCGGAAATTTTACCGCCGGAGGCCAACATGGCGTGGACTTTCAATATGCCGGGTCCCCACCCTCTTCGATGCGTCCTGCGCCTTGTAAAGCCCCTGTGACATCGTTTACACGACATATCGAAATCCCGCGATCAAGGATTATTTTACACACAGTCTGATTTTCCTTGCATTTTGACGCCGTTCTGAAGCCCTTTTTCAGATTTTTGCCGCCGGAGGCCAACGAGGCGTATAATCACAATGCCAGGTGATCCCACGCTCCCCGCTGCGTCGCGTCCCCATGCCCAGCCGCCGCATATTGGCGCCAACATCGATTACGCTATATATCGCGATCCGCCAGGTGGGGTTCAAATTCTCGGTGAGTTGCCAACCTTTTCGGTATCATCCTGACAGATTTCCTTCTCAACTCGCTCTTGTGTTGCGCCCGACTTCCACCAAGGCAACTCTGCCAGACTTCAATTTCAAGCAAGGTTACACGTCCAGTGAGTAACAAATCCCGCATTCTTCCATCAAAAATTCAATTTTTGCAGGCCAATCATCGTCGCTTTCCCTTCTTTTTCCTGTCAAGGCGAAATCCTCTTTATTGTTACATTTCCTCGGAGCGCCGCAACATTTTGGTGAGTCCAGTATCAATCATGTCGGGTCCAGAACATTCCTGTGCCTTTAATCACTTCACCTATTGTAGCCGCAACGAGGCAGTGGGTACTAGTCTGCGTGTTTTTCTTTTCTGTGTGCGTGTCTCGGTAGGAGGAAAATCCCTCAGGTATACAATGTGATTTCCAATTAAAATCAACATTCTCAATCCATCCTTGGAGTTGGCCTTGCCCTCCATTCGCATCGTTCATGTTCGTTACGTAGATTTCTGGTCTAGGTACGTTTTCCCTCCATTCAACTATTTCCAGTTCCTTCCTTGAAAATCACACGGAATCCACCCATTCTAACCTCTACCAGCTCTTTCGGGCATCTCGGGCAATACCTAATCTACGCCCAGACCACGCTGTTCCGTGGCTTTAGATTCCTCAGTGTTTATCCGAATTACGACTCAGTACTCAGTAATTAACTCTCAGTAATTAACTACTCTGCACCAAAAATGAATACAACTTTTGTGATCGTCTTGATTTTCGTTGACTTTCCTTACAACCACTTTGTGACTTCCTTAAGAAATCAAAAGCGAAATTCCACCCTCTTTAGGGCCGGTCCGTGGGTTAGATAGCAGGTTTTTTCAAGCGGCGTCTAGTTTGCCCGCCGGTCGAGTTTTGCGGCAGTTCTCATGTCCGTGCAACTTCCGCCAGCCACTTGCAAAAATCGGTGTGACACCTTTACCGCAGAAACTATGAATGGAGCACTTTCAATATGCACAGAGTCAGCGGCCTGAATATAATTCTGGCCGTCGCTTTGACCGGGCTTTCAATGTGGTTGCCGCCGGGCATCTCGGGCGAGAAACAAAGAAACGGGCGCAGAATTTTGGTTGTAGGGGGATGAGAAACGATGGGAAACCGTAGAGAAGAAGTTTGGAGAGACTGTTTTTTTTTTCAGAGCGGGCAAGGTGACGTGGTTGAACTGTTGCGATCAGAAAAGTTCAACCATGCATCAATTGCATCAATTGAGTCCCGCCGACTCGGACATAAGCGGGATCTGCGCCTCAACCAAACCACCTTCCACCGCGCATGATTCAATGGCTCCACATCGGAATCCTCGCCCCCCACACCTGCTCATCATTCCATTCCTCGCGCGCCGTCGTGACGGAGCTCAGATTCGAGAAAATTCCAGCTGAGATTGGGGAAAATTCCAGCTAAACGGGAAAATTCCAGCTAAAAATCGAATGCCCTGCAAAGTGGCCCGATACTGCGTCCTCTCTGTGTGTGCAACCAAAACCAACGAAAGGTGTTCGATATACATAGGGCCACGAGCGCATCCACTGGTTTGGCGCTTGGAGTTGCCATACCCAGCAAACTTTTCATACGACGGGTTATTCCGACACTGTGAACTACGTGCGCTTCCGATGTGAACGTACGCTTCCGAAGGTGCTCTGGAGGGTGGGGTATGTAAGTAAAAGACACTAATTACTAACGGTCTTCAGTATGACTCGACTTGACTCGAGTCATATCTTGCCATCGAATTAACATGGCAACCAACTGATTCAGTTGGTTGCCACAACTGAACATTATAACAGGCTGCTTATCGATTTTGTTATCGGTCTGTTATCGGCGCGACGAACGTTTTTTTCCATCCGGTGTAACAACCCACTAATTGATAGCGGGTATTTAAAAAATTAGGCACACTTACTAGAAGAAGGGACCCGGAAGTTCCTTTTCGGAGGATTTCTGCCACGGGAATTTTGCAATGTCATGGTCCAATCATTGAATCGCTAGGTGAGTGAAAGACCTATTAGAGACCGCGGTCCGACGCGCAACTTGAAGGAAATCACATTGATTCGATAGTAAAGGGGATGTAGACACTAAGAAAAAATCGAGGCAAAGATTTCTAAAGGGAGACGAGACAACTGAAATATCGCAACAGAACCTGTATCATCCCAACGGGGTCGCAGAGTGTGAATGTCGAGCAGATACTCCGAATAGTTTCGGAATAAAAGTGTCATAGTTTCGGAACAAAAGTCACGGTGGAGGTGACTCGGACCCAAAAAGGTCGAGTCCGACTGAGATGAGGGAGGGAAGAATGGGAATGGGAAGAACGACAGGATGCGAGGGAGGCGAAACAGTCCCGAATCACTCGTCAGGGGAAATATCCCACCTGCCGCTGCGAAGGTTCAAATCCTTCAATCCTGGGCATCTCTGTGGTAGGATCGAGAGAAGAGACATTTTTACGATGGAGGAGGTGCAACAGAGGACGAGCTCACGTAGTCGCGGCGCAAGGAAGAAGCGGGTGTAATGGAAGAAGCGGGCGTAATGGAAGTCTTCATCGGGTTGGTGCCAAAAGAGGATATGTATCGAGATTGGGAAACAAGGAGTCGGCAGGGAGGGACATGGTCAGCACGGGGAAGATCTGTGAGTAGCAGAAACCACTGGTGGATTCACAGACCATGGCCCTCACGCGACGGGCGTAGACAAGAGCCCGGTCCCAGTCCGTCGCCAAGATCGGGCGCCGAAGTCGCTGAAATGGGTTGTAAGTTCTACGAAAATAGTAGTGGCACACTGTCTCCGTTCACCATTGTGCGTGTGTGCGTCTGTCCAGAGCCCCCCTCATCGACAGTGAAAAGATCGTCGGGCATGCAACCAAGGAAGTGCCGAAATGTTTTTTGCGTCCTCCAGAGTACGTCTAGCGCAGGTTCATGAAACCTCGAGCTGCCGAGCATGACCGCGCTAGAATGGCCAATGCTTTGGATTCTTCGTTGAGCTCGGCGCACACTGTGACACCAGACCGACTACTAGTATTTCGGGAATCCACAAGCAGCGATGCATTGGGAGTTCAGAAAAAGGATGAAGTAGAAGCGTTCGAGAACTGGCAGCCGAAGGAAGCCAAGAAAAACTGTATGTAGGGTCTCGAGATGCTGGTGGTGGTCAAAGGGAGAGTCGTGCCACCCGTGGCAGTGCTGCACAGCTTTATTGATCGCGAATCTGGACGGTCATCCATGTCCAGTGCGGTCCACCGCCGACGCGCTCCGCCCACGTCCCCGCTGCGACTCACGACAGACTGCCCGCGCTCGCTCAGTCCCGCTGCCCCGAGCCAGCAGACAGGTCAACGGTGCGTTCCCGCTGTGTACTCGTCTTTGCCGTGCTGACGCCTACGTCCCTCGCAGCGTACGACGCAGTCTCGCGCGCGTCGTCCGTGAGCGGCGAGTCCGCAAGATGTCGCACGTCGACACCGCGACGGGTCCCAGCCAAGTGCGTGCCCTCCCTAGTCCTACTTGACTTATTCGCTAACTTAGCTCAGTCTGGTACCGTATGTACATCCATATCTGCGTTCAATACGTTCCCCCGCACGCGATACCGGCGCCTACATCCATCCGCTCGTACCCCACCTGCTTCCGTCTGCGATCCCCGTGCCGCGCAGTCGACGCACCCGCCGCAACCTCCCGCGTCGTCACGCCGCCGTTCGGCCCTGCGCTCTCCCATCCACACCGAGTCGCGCGCCCTAATGAGCCACCTCCACCCGCCGGCGCGCTGCACTCTGCACGCCGCGCACTCAGCCAGCCACCCCGCCGCATTCGTCGCGCGTTGTGCGTGCGCGGCTCGCACGGGAGAGTCTGATGGCGGAGACTGTGGACTCCGGAGCGCGTCGGCAGGCGAGTCGCGCGCGCGCGCCGCTGGCATTTTGAATCGTGTCCACGGGCTGGTTTCGAGCAACGTCCACGCCGCGGCCAGCGTCCAATTCGCCCAAAGTCGACGAAAGGATTGCTGCGCTGTTCGCGCCGTGCCGTCTCTCGCGTTCGTCGGGGTGTGTATGCAGCGCCGAATCGAACTGCGAACTGCAAGCCGAGTGGGATTCGGTGCAGTGCGGTGTGTCAGATGCGCCGGCGTAGACTCGAAGATTCCGAGACCTGCGTTACATACGCGAGTCGGTAGCTACGCACATCGAGTACCGAGCAAGGTCAATGTCCAAAGCTGACCTGTGTTTTGCGAATGTGTTGCAGACTGGTGTGAGGCGAATTAGAGCGGGTCGTAAAATCGCTAGAGCGAGTCGTAAAATCGCTACAGCGAGTCGTAAAATCGCGGGGACTCGAAGAATCGGTAGCGCGCGTTGAGGGGACGAAGAGACCTGTGGAATGCACGCACGCAGTACGTCAGTAAAAGTCACACACGAACGGGTGAACTGTGCGGGAACTCGCCTGGACGGGCTTTGCGATTGATTCAAGTGTGGGGCTGGTTTGCGATTCAAGTGTGGGGCTGGTGCCGAAATTTGCAATTGCGAGGTGTGACAAGATCGAACGAGTACTTCTGCTTGTGTTTATGCTTATGAGGCAATTCGGTTCATGACCCCTCGCAGCAAAAAAGAACATACCTGGCGAATGGGTCGCGTATTCGCAACGAATGGGTCGCGTATTCGCAACATACTTGGAATCAGAATCTTCGTGCTTCAAGGTCAAGTTCAAGTTCGACTTCGAAGGAAACTCGGTATGGTATGGGAGCTTCGCAAGTACTAAATCTAAATCAAGTTGAGTCGGTCAGTGTTATTTTATTGGGAACGAGCGAACAAACGACAAACGAACACAATCACACACCTTCCTGTACTCGGTGTAAATGTGGCGGTCCAGACGGTTTTGGGATTTGGAGTGCGGGCGACTGAGAGTGAGTGGTGACCACCGAAGATAATTTCGGGCGAGGAGTCGGGTGTCGTGATGCGTACATTGGAGACGTAACGCTGATTGAATGAAGTCAGCGAGAGCGAAAACTAAGAGGAAAGGGCAGACCGAAGATGAACATAGTTTAGGCCGGAGGTTGGAGGAATTGAGCTGTGACGGGGTGTTGGTGAGATTTTGTTGTAGTTCGGCGTTGAAGACTCGGAGAGCGATTGACTGAGATGCAGCATGACAAGGTTAGACGCCAGGTTCAAGAGGGAGAATTAACTTGAAAGGAAAGAACACACCGGAGATAGGCTCTTGAAGATATGTAGTTTCGGCTCGAGCTTGAAGGAATTGGTTGAAAACCTTACACAACCTTAAATATCAGTTGCGGGTCCAAGTAGAGTGGACTACCACGAACCGAGTTCGAGTTTCAAACGAACTTGGAGGATATGTTGACGATAATGGTGGTCTTGGAGACGCGTTGGGCGATGATAGTAGTAGTAGTAAACAGCATTTAACTCGACGCTGATGAGATAAATGGCAGTCAGTCCAAGTTACTAGTAAATTGAAAGAATTGAATGTTGCGCACTGGGTGATCAGCAACACTGGAGGATATCTTAACCCAGAGTGCGACTCCTGTCCTTCCAACGGAGGTACCGTTCAATTCCTGGACGAAACGCGTTAATGGAACGTTGCAAGTCAATGAGAATACGGATACTCACGGCGCATAGAGTCAACCATGCGTGGTTGGATGGTGGTGCGCGAGGGAGCCGAGACCTATGAAAGTAAAGTCAGAGCAGATATTCACAAACAACCGAAGTCAACTCACATCGAAGTCAAAAAACAAAGAAGGATTCCGAGTCGGTGCTGGGATTTGGAGAGAGGTTGAGATAATTCCGATCTTGAAGCGCGGGGAACTGGAAAGTTGATTTGACGATAGGTGGGCCATTGGAGTGTGGGCGCCTAAGATGTACGAGTGAGACCTAACTCAATCAAGTCAGTAAGAGTTGAAGATAACAGCAAGTGACATACGGCGGGGGACTTGAAGTGCCGGTAATTGAGAAAGGATATTTGAGCCGTTGATTTACATAAAAATAGTTTCGGCCGAGGACAGAGTTGATGTGCGAGTCAATAGCAACTTTACGCTTGCCTGGATAGTTTCGGCCTCGCAACCCGAGCGATAAGGTGGTTTGAAACGCGCTGAGGATAGTTTTGAAGAGTGATTTCGGGGTTACAGTGCCAGTAGTGGATAGTATTCAAGTCGAATCTAATAAATAAACGGCAGTCAGTCCAAGTTAAATTGAAAGAATTGGATGTTGCGCACCGAGTCATAAGTAACATTGGAGTATATCCCGACCCGGAGTGCAAATTGTGCAAAACCCGTCCTGAAAACGGAAGTGCCCGGCGAGTCCTGACAGGTAGACGTTAATGTCGTGTTGTGAGTTGATGAGAATAGCAAGACTCACTGAGAATTGTGTGTATACCATCAACAGTCGGACACTCAAACATTCGTGGTCGATGTTGTATGGTGTCGCACGAGGGAGCTGCGACCAAACCTAGAAAAAGCGGAGATATGTGAGCATATATTGACAATTGGAAGAAGACCACTCACATTGAAGGCGAAAACGAACGAGGATTCCAAGTCGGTAGGCCGGCCTAAGCTACTTGAACTTGGCCCGCAGACAGCAGCACGGCAAACGAGCAAGGTCGCCAGGGTAACCAGACAGCAACGGGGTGTATTGGGGGGACCTGGAGCAAAAGAGTCAGTGGTGATGATGAGGGCAAGAAGAGAAAACGGACCTCTGATGCCAACACTGCATCGTGGGAATCTCGGCATCATATGCCGAAAACCAGCCGGACAACGTTAAAATGAACGTAGCTGCACTCGACGGTACAAGGGCCGTGAAGGAAGTGAGCTTGATAGATGTATCAAGAATCATTCTTCCATGGCGAGTGGGCCCTGAGTGGAGTTTAGCGGCAACATAGTGGGATGATAGGGGGGAAAAGTTTGCGCGTGAATAGCGCAGTGCAGGCAGGTTTAAGTATTCGTTTCCCGAAGGAGCTCCGGATAAACGGAGACATTTCCAGGCCCGATGAATAAGGAATAGTGCATCACTCTCATGTACTCGCATAAGCGAAGTGAAAAACATAGGCCCAGAGCATGCATATCCGTGCATCCGGGCTCAGCAGAGCGGGAACCCGCACAGACGTAGCTACATTTTGTGGGAGATTTTTTAAGCGGGTGACAAACACACCCGGAGGAATTGTGGGGCCGCAATTAAGCGAAGCGCCCATGGCAGCATACAAAAATATTCGTAAGTGCGTGTGAGCGGGGGATAGAGCTCCGCGTACAGCATTTCCGGAGCGTGGGATCACATCCGGTAATATCGGAATGCCAAGACAATTTTTCTGAGCCCCTCGCCGCTGCGAAAGCTGAAATTCCCGAATTTCGTGAAATGCAGATTTAGAACATGCTTGCGAGCAAAAGCAGAGGTTTTACTATCCCAGGAGGTGTGGATGCGTACAAAAGAATTTTTGTTAACGCCAAAGTTGGCCCAAGGGGGCAGGGTAGCCCGTATAAGCGAGATAGGGTGCAATCATGCGGAATTCAATGCAGGCTTCCTTCCGCTCCTACCGCCCTGGAAACAGCGCCAAAATATGCGGCGTAACTACCGCAGCTGATGGTGATGATCTGAAATGATGGGGCCACTTACCGAGACTTCTAGAACCGGTTTTTCGGAAAATGCGCGAAACCGCCGTTGGTGCCGTTCCGTCCACCCTGGCGGCGAGATAGTGCCGGATTTGCACTGGGATAGTCATGGCATACCCCGTTGCACTTGGTCCAAAGTGCCAGTTAGGGGCCACAAGGCACCAGGGAACCAGAGGTCGTGGAAAACGTCAATATCCGTGATTTTCCCGTTTGGGATTTGGGAGGTTTGAGCTTTTTTAGAAAATTAACAATGACATCATATGATTACGTAAGCTCATTTGGCACATTTTCCGTCCTTCTCCGCAGCCACCTTTACGACAAGTCGACATGACCTCGCGGCCCTTTTGCGCCGTTTAACGTCGTTTAACCCACCCAAATCGTGGGGCAAAACCCGTTCTGATGTCAAAACTCCGGCCCAGGCACCACTGAGACTCGAAAATTGTTGGAATTTTTACCTTCGGGATTTCTCAAATGCCCTGTTTCATATGTGCATATCCTACTTGTCTTACTGAAGCTGATAATATCACGAGCTACCCGCCTTTTTCCCCTTCAACAGTGCCACCAATGGCTCGCAAATCAATGTCAATCTACGGGGTTGCCACCACAGTTTCTCAGTGCTGTCACTTATTCCATCTCGTGGAATCTCGATTCAATCGTCGTCGATTCCGATGTTCCGCTCAAATGTGCTCAAATGCAAAGAACTTGCAGTTCAGAGTGACATCCTTTCGGTGATAATATTGCGGGAATTTCCGGTAAACTTCCCATGTCAGTCTTTTTCGCCCATCAGAGTCGTAAGGCTATAGTGGAGTCTGGATTACAGGCTTCTGGACGCTGTTGCGTGAACCTGCACGTCTTGCAAACACGTTGTGTTTTTGCCGAGCACCGAGGTCTGCCGAGGTGCATGTCTTGGAACTCGCTTAATTGTTTGTCAGATTTTCTGTACGTTACGTTACCGTAACCACGCACTTTTGCTTTCGTACCACCACCATCCCCCCCACAAGCTGCCCCGAAACTCTCCTCCCTCCTCTTCGCAACGCGTCTCAGTCCACACATGCAATGATGGAACATTCGGGCCCGAGGCGGCACTGATGGGTCATGGGACGTTGCTTGGGTTCAGCTACGTCGCCATTTTTCTTGCATTTTGATCCCAGCTTTATGCATTTTTTTTGAGGTTTTTGCCGCCGGAGGCCAACATATCGGTCCAACTTCAAAGCAGTGGGTCCCACGCAAACGTTGGTGTATCCCACGCTTCCGCAAGTCACCGAGCGGCGGCGGCGATTATGACGGCACAGCGCATGAAGGTTCCGCCCGCAGGGTCGAATTGCAGGTACATCCCCATTCAGAGTTACACTTTTGACGTTGTACTGACACCTTTTTTCAGAATTTTGCCGCCAGAGGCCAACACCCCCGACTTCAAAGCATCACATTCATATTTCCCCAAACGCCAGCATCTCCGGCCCATCCGTAAGCCGCTGCATATGTGATTCCATGATGTTTCGAATTTCCACGAGCAGGGTGAAATCTCGTCTGTGTCCCTTTTGGATTCACATTTTAACGTTATGCTGACGCTTTTTTTCCAGACTTTTTGCCGCCGGAGGCCAACACCCCACTACGACTTCAAGGCAGCATATTTCCCAAACACTAGTATTTGCAGCGCACCCGCGAGCCGCCGCATAGCGGCGGCGGCAGCGATTACACGATGTCTTCCCGCGAGCGGGATCAAATTCGGTGTGTGTCCCCATTTGGATTTGCATTTTGGCGTTATGTTGACACCATTCTTTCAGATTTTTTGCGGCCGGAGGCAAAAACCCCGCTCCGACTTTCAAAGCCCCGTTTCCATCTAAACATTGGTGTTTCCCTGTATATCGCCGCGAGCCGCCGCGTAGCGGCGGCGGCAGCGATTACACGACGTTTGGAAATCCCGCGAGCAGGGTACGCTGTCATTTCGCTGCATTTTGATGGGGTTCTGAAGCACTTGTTTTCGGAAGTTTCACCGCCGGAGGCCAACACGGTGTGGACTTTCAATATGCAGTCTCTACACGCTTTCGGATGTGTCCTGAGCGTTGTACGGCCTCCGCGAATACGAGTCATTTGCATGACGTATCAACATTCCGCGAGTGAGATTTTTTTTGCACGTTTTTCGTTATGTTTTGATGCCCCTCTCACGCCCTTTTCCCAGATTTTTTGCAACGGACACCACCGCAGCGAACGCTTTCGATACACCGTGTCTGCATGCCCTCCGATGTGTCGTGTACGCTGCCACGTAGCCAGCGCCAAGATTCATTACACTATATATCTCGTTCCGCCGAGCGCGGTTAAAATCCCAGGTGAGTTCCCATTTTCCTTTCACGTTGGAATCATCTCGCTGCTGTAATTCCGCACGCCCACCCTGACTTGCTGCGCAGTAATTTGGTTTTCGTCGGTCCCGGAAGCGAGGCTACCACGCCAGTGAGTAACATGTGCAACTTCAAAATTTATCGCTCATTCACGGCCTTTCCGTCCCTCTCACCCTGACGATCCAAACCCAATCCCCACTTTTTATTCATTTCCAAGCGTAACGACGTGGTGAGTACTATTCCGCGTGTGCATTTCTTTTTTCTCGACATGCATTCTGCCCTGGCTTCGAATCGAATGTCATCTAACCCCCAAATTCAACCCCAGCGCCCAAAGCGATGCAATATTCGACCCTCTTTGCGTTCAAATACATCAATTGCATTCACTCAATTTCAGCTTCGTCAGTGCACTCGGGCTTCTCGGGCGATATCCAGATTGCGCCTAGAACCCGCACTTCCATCGCCATTACTTACTCTAAATCACGACTTGGTAGTCAGTAATCCTCGCCTTTGTAACAGTACCCTACCAAAAATCAATACAACTTTTGTGACCGTCTTAATTTTCCATTACAACCACTTTGTGACTTCCTTAAGAAATGAAAGGCGAAATTCCACCCTCTTTAGGGCCGGTCTGTGGGTTAGATAGCAGGTTTTTTCAAGCGGCGTCTAGTTTGCCCGCCGGTCGAGTTTTGCGGCGGTTCTCATGTCCGTTCAACTTCCGCCAGCCACTTGCAAAAATCGGTGTGTCATCCTCACCGCAGAAGCTACGAATGGAGCACTTTCAATATGCACAGAGTCGGCGGCCTGAATATAATTCTGGCCGTCGCTTTGACCGGGCTTTCAATGTGGTTGCCGCCGGGCATCTCGGGCGAGAAACGAAGAAACGGGCCCAGAATTTTGGTTGTAGGGAGATGAGAAACGATGGGAAACCGGAGAGAAGAAGTTTGGAGAGACTGTTTTTTTTTCAGAGCGGGCAAGGTGACGTGGTTGAACTGTTGCGATCAGAAAAGTTCAACCATGCATCAATTGCATCAATCAGATAGCCGTCATTCATGCTGAAGACAGAGTCCAGATCCACTGGTTTAGCGCTTGGAGTTGCCATAGCCAGCAAACTTTTCATACGACGGGTTATTCCGACACTGTGAACTACGTGCGCTTCCGATGTGAACGTACGCTTCCGAAGGTGCGCTGGAGGGTGGGGTATGTAAGTAAAAGACACTGATTACCAACGGTCTTCAGTATGACTCGACTTGACTCGAGTCATATCTTGCCATCGAATTAACATGGCAACCAACTGATTCAGTTGGTTGCCACAACTGAACATTATGACAGCTGCTTGAGGCTGCTTATCGATTTTGTTATCGGTTTGTTATCGGCGCTATGACCACGTTTTTCCATCCGGTGTAAAAACGCACTAATTGATAGCGGGTATTTGACAAATTGGGCACACTTACTAGAAGAAGGGACCCGGAAGTTGGTTGCACATTTTCCTTTTCGGAGGATTTCTGCCTCGGGATTCGGGAATTTTGCAATGTCATGGACCTGGTTCAATCATTGGACGCGCGAGAGACACTAAGAAAAATTGAGGCACAGAATTCTAAAGGGAACTGAAATATCGCAACAGAACCTGTATCATCCCAACGCCTACAGCGCCCACAGCCTTCACTCCCCTCCCGCCAGCATAAACGAAATATGTGCCTCGACCTCCTTCCAGCGCATGAAGCGCAATCTCCGCGCGCATCATCCCACCCTCAATGGTCGCTCATTATCGTAATGCTCGCGCGCGGTTGTGATTGAGGGTAGACTCGGGAAGATGCCTGACAAGAAGCGCGCGACGGCGAGAGGAGCACCAACCGACGTGTAGGGACGTGTAGGAAGAGAGGCTGCCAGTGGTCTGTGAGATATGAGCGCCAGGGTTTGCTGCCGCTGGTGGAACGGTTGTGGCGTCAAAGCTCATGCTGAGCACGGCGAGTGACGGGCAGTTCCAGGGGCCCTAGAGAGACGAAGAAATGGGCCCAGAATTTTGGTTGTAGGGGATGAGAAACGATGGGAAACCGTAGAGAAGAAGTTTGGAGAGACTGTTTTTTTTTTCAGAGCGGGCAAGGTGACGTGGTTGAACTGTTGCGATCAGAAAAGTTCAACCATGCATCAATTGCATCAATTGAGTCCCGCCGACTCGGACATAAGCGGAATCTGGGCCTCAACCACCTTCCACCGCTCATTCCTCTCTGTGTGTGCAACCAAAACCAACGAAAGACGTTCGATATACATAGGGCCACGAGAACCCCACGTCCGCAAGCCCCTCGTCGTCGAAGGCAAAACCAACTTGGGGCGGAAGAGAGATGAACATCCGTCAACCTTCCGAAACAAAACAGGGGTCGCAGAGTGTGGATGTCGAGCAGATACTGATAGTTTCGGAATAAAAGTGTCATAGTTTCGGAATAAAAGTCACGGTGGAGGTGACCCGAAAAGGTCGAGCCTGAGATGAGGGAGGGAAGAATGGGAAGGGGAAGAACGACAGGATGCGAGCCTGAGGGAGGCGAAACAAAACAATCCCGAATCATCGGGGTCCGGCCGGTGGATACGGATATGGGTTGTATGAAATATCGACGGTGTCGAAGGAGGTGCGAGCACACGCGCTTACCGGTGACAGATCAACGCCGGTTAGAAACAACAGATCAACGCCGGTTAGAAACATTTCCTGGACGTTGACGAAAAGAAACATTTCCCGAACGTCGACGAAAAGAGGACGGTCAGGAAGTGGAGATGTCTGTCGGAAGTTCGACAGGCAGCGTGTCACATGTGCAGATGAGCGTTTGTGGGTGAGATTCCGCATCTCTCCGATGTGTTGCAGAGTTGCGACGTCGGGGACAGTGATCTGTAAACATCGGGGACAGTGATCTCTAGAATCTCTACGGCCAGGAGTCTATCCATGAGCGTGCAAACGCTGGTGGATACGTCAGGGGACATATCCCACCTGCCGCTGCGAAGGTTCAAATCCTTCAAAAGTGGGCATCTATGTGGTAGGATCGAGAGAAGAGACATTTTTACGATGGAATAGAGTACGAGCCCAGGCAGGCGTGGTGCCAGGAAGAAGCGGGCGCAAGGAAGAAGCGCGCGTAATGGAAGTCTTCGTCTGGTTGCTGTCAAAAGAGGATATCGAGATTGGGAAACAAGGAGCCGACAGGGAGGGACGTGGTCAGCACGGGGAGGATCTGTGAGTAGCAGAAACCACTCGTGGTTTCAAAAACTATGGACTTCACGCGACGGGCGTAGGCAAGGGCTCGATCCCAGTCCGTCGCCAAGATCGGGCGCAGAAGTCGCTGAAAATCGTCTCGTAAGTCCACAGAAATGGTAGTGGCATACTGTTTCTGTTCACCATTGTGCGTGTGTACGTCTGTCCAGAGCCCCCCTCATCGACAGTAAAAAGATCGTCGGGCATGCAAGCAAGGAAGTGCCGAAATGTTTTTTGAGTCCTACAAAGTACGTCTAGCGCAGGTTCACGAAACCTCGAGCATGACCGCGCTAGAATGGCCAATGCTTTGGATTCTTCACTAAGCTCGGCGCACACAGACCGACTACTTATTTCGGGAATCCACAAGCAGCGATGCATTGGGAGTTCAGAAGAAGGTTGAAGTAAAAGCGTTCGAGAACTGGCAGCCGAAGGAAGCCAAGAAAAACTGTAGGGTCTCGAGATGCTGGTGGTGGTCGAAGAAAGGGAGAGTCGTGCCACCCGTGGCGGTGCTGCACAGCTTTATTGATCGCGAATCTGGACGGTCATCCATGTCCAGTGCGGTCCACCGCCGACGCACTCCGCCCACATCCCCGCAGCGACTCACGACAGACTGCCCGCGCTCGCTCAGTCCCGCTGCCCCGAGCCAGCAGACAGGTCAACGGTGCGTGCCCGCTGTGTACTCGTCTTTGCCGTGCTGACGACTACGTCCCTCGCAGCGTACGACGCAGTCTCGCGCACGTCGTCCGCACCCGCAACGGCGAACCCACACGTCTGTGCGCCAACGCATGTGTGCAGGGAGCGGCATGCGTGAGCGGCCAGTCCGCAGCATGTCGCAGGTCGACACCGCGACGGGTCCCAGCCAAGTGCGTGCCCTCCCTCGTCTTACTTGGCTTATTCGCTAACTTAGCTCAGTCTGGTACCGTATGTACATCCATATCTGTGTTCAATACGTTCCCCCGCACGCGATACCGGCGCCTACATCCGCTCGTACCCCACCTGCTTCCGTCTGCGATACCCGTGCCGCGCAGTCGACGCACCCGCCGCAACCTCCCGCGTCGTCACGCCGCCGTTCGGCCCTGCACTCTCCCATCCACACCGAGTCGCGCGCCCTAATGAGGCACCTCCACCCGCCGGCGCGCTGTACTCCGCACGCCGCGCACCCAGCCACCCCGGCGCATTCGTCGCGCGTTGTGCGTGCGCGGCTCGCACGGAGCGCGTCGGCGGGCTCGGCCAGCGTGCAATTAGCCCAAAGTCGAGGAAAGGATTGCTGCGCTGTTCGCGCCGTGCCGTCTCTCGCGTTCGTCGGCGTAGAGCCGAATCGTACTGCATGCTGCGTCGAACTGCACGCCGAGTGGGATTCGGTGCAGTGCGGGATTCGGTGCAGTGCGGTGTGTCAGATGCGCCGGTGCTCGGGCCCGGGGGCGCGTAGACGCGAAGATTCCGAGACCTGCGTTACATACGCGAGTCAGTAGCTACGCACATCGAGTACCGAGCAACGTCAGTGTCCACAGCTGACCTGTGTTTTGCGAACGTTTTGCAGACTAGTGTGAGGCGGATTAGAGCGGGTCGTAAAATCGCTAGAGCGAGTCGTAAAATCGCTAGAGCGAGTCGAAGAATCGTAAAATCGCGTGGACTCGAAGAATCGGTAGCGCGTTGAGTGGACGAAGCGACCTGTGGCCATGGAATGCACGCAGTACGTCAGTAAAAGTCACACGCGAACGGGTGAACTGTGCGGGAACTCACCTGGACTGGTTTTGCGATTGATTCAAGTGTGGGGCTGGTTTGCGATTCAAGCGTGGGGCTGGTTTGCGATTCAAGGGTGGGGCTGGTGCCGAAATTTGCGAGGTGTGACAAGATCGAACGAGTGGTTCTGCTTGTGTTTATGCTTATGAGGCAATTCGGTTCATGACCCCTCGCAGCAAAAAAGAACATTTCTCCGAAGCTCTAGTTAACTGTAGCGTACATTTGGCTCATGTACGTAGGTACAGTACCCGTACGTTCCTCATTGGGACCACCGCGGTTAATCTACTTCCTTCCTTCCTTCCTGGCGAATGGGTCGCGTATTCGCAGCATAAAGAAACTCAGTGTTGGATCTTCGTACTAAATCAAGTCGAGTCAGTCAGTATTATTGTGAACGAGTGAACAAACGAATGAACACAATCACACACCTTCCTGTACTCGGTGTGAACCTGGCTGTCCAGACGGGTTCGGGGGTTGAAGTGCGGGCGACTGAGAGTGAGTGGTGACCACCGAAGATGACTTCCGTCCATATTGAAGGGCGGTCTTGATGCGTGCATTGGAGACGTAACGCTAATTGAATCAAGTCAATGAGAGCGAAACGTAAGAGAAAAGGACAGACCGAAGATAGGGGCCCGAATATAGTTTAGGCCGGAGGTTGGAGGAATTGAGCTGTGACGAGGTGTTGGTGAGATTTGGTTATAGTTCGGCGTTGGAGAGAGCGATTGACTGGGATGCAATTGATGACAAGGTTAGTTCAAGCCAGGTTCAAGAGGAGAACGTAGAAGGAAAGGAAAGAACACACCGAAGATAGGGCTCAAAGATATGTAGTTTCGGCTCGAGCGTGAAGGAGTTGGTTGAAATTCTGACACAACAAGATCAGTTGCGGGTCCAAGTAGAGTGGACTACCACGAACCGAGTTCGAGTTGCAAACGAACTTGAAACATATATATATATATTGGCGATAATGGTGGTCTTGGAGACGCGTTGGGCGATGATAGTAGTAGTTAGTAAACAGCATTTAAATCGACGCTCATGAGATAAATGGCAGTCAGTCCAAGTTACTAGTAAATTGAAATAATTGGATGTTGCGCACTGGGTAATCAGCAACACCGGAGTACATCTTAACCCAGAGTGCGACTCCTGTCCTTCCAACGGAGGTACCGTTCAATTCCTGGACGAAACGCGTTAATGGAACGTTGTAAGTCGATGAGAATACGGATACTCACGCAGATTTTGTACGCATAGGGTCAACCATGCGTGGTTGGAGGGTGGTGCGCGAGGGAGCCGAGACCTATGAAAGGAAAGTCAGAGCAGATATTCACAAACCACCAAAGTCAACTCACATTGAAGTAAACAAACAAACAAGAATTCCGAGTCGGTGCGGGGATTTGGAGACAGGTTCGGCCGTGAACGGATTGAAGATAATTCCGCTCTTGAAGCGCGGGGAACTGGAAAGTTGATTTGACGATGGAGTGTGGACGACCAAGATCTTCAACGGTGCGAGTGAGACCGAACTCAATCAAGTCAGTAAGAGTTGAAGATAACGGCAAGTGACATACGGCGGTGGACTTGAATTGATTTAAAAATATTTTCGGCGGAGGACAGAGTTGATGTGCGAGTCAACGCTTGCCTGGATAGTTTCGGCCTCGCAACTCGAGCGATAAGGTGGTTTGAAACGCGCTGAGGATAGTTTTGAAGGGTGATTTCGGGGTTACAGTGCCAGTAGTGGATAGTATTCAAGTCGAATCTAATAAATAAACGGCAGTCAGTCCAAGTTAAATTGAAAGAATTGGATGTTGCGCGCCGAGTCATAAGTAGCATTGGAGTACATCCCGACGCGGAGTGCAAATTGTGCAAAACCCGTCCTGAAAACGGAAGTGCCCGGCGAGTCCTGACAGGTAGACGTTCATGGGGCGTTGTGAGTTGATGGGAATAGCAAGACCAACTGAGAATTTGGTGTTGGCTGTCAACGGCCAGACAGTCAGACATTCGTGGTCGATGTTGTATAGTGTTGCGCAAGGGAGCAGTGAAGAGACCTAGGAAAGTGAAGCTATATGAGCAGTTATTCACGCTCAGGCGAAGACTACTCACATTGAAATCAAAAACGAACACGAGGATTCCAAGTCGGTAGGCAAGAAAAACTGAATCGGCCTGAGCTACTTGAACTCGGCCCGAGGAGAGCAGCACGGCAAGCAAGCGAGGTTCCCAGGGTAACCAGACAGCAACGGGGTGTATTGGGGGGACCTGGAGCAAAAGACTCAGTGGTGATGATGAGGGTAAGAAGAGAAAGCGGACCTCTGATGCCAACACTGCATCGTGAGAATCTCGGCATCATATGCCGAAAACCAGCCGGACAACGTTAAAATGAACGTTGGAGCTGCACTCGACGGGACAAGGGCCGTGAAGGAAGTGAACTTGATAGATGTATCAAGAATCATTCTTCCATGGCGAGTGGACCGTGAGTTGGGGATAGGGGCAACATGACAGGATGATAGGGGGGAAAAGTTTGCGCGTGAATAGCGCAGTGCAGGCAGGTTTAAGTATCCGTTTCCCAAAGGAGCTCCGGATAAACGGAGACATTTCCAGGCCCGATGAATAAGGAATAGTGCATCACTCTCATGTACTCGCATAAGCGAAGTGAAAAACGTAGGCCCAGAGCATGCATATCCGTGCATCCGGGCTCAGCAGACCGGGAACCCGCACAGACGTAGCTACGTTTTGTGAGAAGATTTTTCAGCGGGTGACAAACACACCCGGAGGAATTGTGGGGCCGCAATTAAGCGAAGCGCCCATAGCAGCATACGAAAATATTCGTAAGTGCGTGTGAGCGGGGGATAGAGCTCCGCGTACAGCATTTCCGGAGCGTGGGATCACAGCCGGTAATATCGGAATGCCAAGACAATTTTTCTGAGCCCCCCGCCGCTGCGAAAGCTGGAATTCCCGAATTTCGTGAAATGCAGATTTAGAACATGCTTGCGAGCAAAAGCAGAGGTTTTACCATCCCAGGAGTTGTGAATGCGTATAAAACAATCCTTAGTAACATCCAAGTTACCCCAACACCGGAGGGCACCCCTGTATAAGCGAGATAGGGTGCAAACATGCGGAATTTAATATGGGCTTCTTTGCGCTCCCACCGCGCTGGAAACAGCGCCAAAATATGCGGCGTAGCTACCGCAGCCGATGGTGATGATATGGAGTGATGGGGCCATTTACCGAGACTTCTAGACCCGGTTTTTCGGAAAAGGCGTGAAACCACCACAGGTGCTGTTCCGTCAACCCTGGCGGCGAGATAGCGCCGGATTCGCATTGTAATACTGGAGTAGTACCCCGCCTGATTTTTGCAAAGCACCAGCCAAGGGATGCAAGGCGCCAGGAAACCAGAGGTCGTGGAAAACGTCAATATCAAGGATTTTCCCGTTTAGGATTTGGGAGGTTTGGACTTTTTGAGAAAATTTGATGACATCACATGATTACGTAATCACATTTGGCACTTTTTCGGCCTCTCTCCTCCGCACCACTATGGCAACAAGTCAACAAGTTCTCCAGCCCATTCGACACCGTTGAGACCACTCAAATTGTAGGATGAAACCCATTCTGATGCAGGTAAAACTCCCGCCCATGCACCACACCACCGAGACCGGGAAATTCTTTTAATTTTTGCCTCGAGGATTTTTTAAGTGACCCGCTTCCATATATCGGTCGTACCTGAGGCGCTAGAGGTGATTATACCGCAAATCACACAGGTTTTTTCTCCCTCGGCGAAGCCATCAAATGGCCATAAGTTAGCGCAAAATTTACAGAGTTGTCTCCGCATTTTTGCGCGGCTGTCAATTATAGAATCTCGAGAGAATGCCCATTTAGTGGCTGTCGGTCCCGCTGTTCTGTTCCGCGTTCAAATCCGCTTGACCTCGGCGATATCATGGTCGGGATTTCCGGATGTATTATCACCAAAGTTCCCAGGATATTTGCATCAGGTGAATTGTTTGGCTCATCATCAGAGTCGGAAGCGCTGTCCTACTGGTCTAGACTCGGGTTTGTGCTGGTTTGTGTATGCTGTTTATTTTTTGCCGATCCCGAGAGCCGAGGTGCGTGTCTCGGAACTCGCTTAATTGTTTGTCAGATTTTGTGTACGTTACCGTAACCACGCACTTTTGTTTTCGTACCACCACCATCCCCCCCCACAAGCTCCCCCGCAACTCTCCTCCCTCCTCTTTGCAAAGCGTCTCAGTCCACACATGCAATGATGCAACATTCGGACCCGAGGCGGCACTGATGGGTCGTGGGATGTTGCTTCGGTTCAGGTACGCCGCCATTTTATCCGCATTTTAATTCTGCCAATGTACACCTTTTTTCAGGATTTTTGCTGCCAGCGGCCAACGCACCGGTCCAACTTCAAAGCAGTGGGTCCCACGCAAACGTTGGTGTATCCCACGCTTCCGCAAGTCACCGAGCGGCGGCGGCGATCATGACGGCACAGCGCATGAAGGTTCCGCCCGCAGGGTCGAATTGCAGGTACATCCCCATTCGGAGTTACACTTTTGACGTTGTACTGACACCTTTTTTTTCAGAATTTTGCCGCCGAAGGCCAACGCCCCGCTACGAGTTAAGCACCGTATTCATATTTCCCTAAACAATGCCAGCACCTCCTGCCCACCCGTAAGCCGCCGCATAGCGGCGGCATATGCGATTTCATGATGTTTTGAATTTCCACGAGCAGGATGAAATCTCGTCTGTCCCCTTTTGGATTCACATTTTCCCGCCCACCCGCGAGCCGCTGAGTAGCGGCGGCATATGCGATTCCACGACGTATCGAAATCCGGAGGGCGGCCTCAAAATCCCTATGTGTCCCCATTTAGATTTTTCATTTCACGTTATGTTGACACCATTTTTTCAGATTTTTTGCCGCCGGAGGCAAAAACCCCGCTCCGACTTTCAAAGCATCGTTTCCATCTAAACATTGGTGTTCCCTGTATATCGCCGTGAGCCGCCGCGCAGCGGCGGCGGAAGCGATTACACGACGTTTCGAAATCCGCGAGCAGGGATTCCGTCCCGGTACGCTGTCATTTCGCTGCATTTCGATGGGGTTCTGAAGCCCTTGTTTTCGGAAGTTTCACCGCCGGAGGCCAACACGGCGTTAACATTCAATATTCCCACACTCTCCGGTGTGTTCCGAACTCTGCTGCGCCGTTCAATTCCTATTGCGTTTAGAAGCTGTTCTGAAGCACCTTTTTCAGATTTTCTGCCGCCGGAGGCCACCACAGCGAAGACTTTCAATACACTGTTCGCAGGCCCTCCGATGTGTCGTGTACACTGGGCAACCGCCACATAGCAGCACTAAGGTCGATTACACTATATACCGTGTTCCGCCAAGAGGGATACAAATTTAGGCAAGTCTCATTTTCGATTTTCCTCTCTCGCTCAATCATAATTCCGCACATGACCGACGTCCTGCGCATTGCCATCAATGCGACTGTGCCAAAATTTGATTTCTGCCGGTCCCGCAAACAAGATTACACTGTCGGTGAGTAATACCTTCAAGATCCAAGTTCTCTCATTCTTCTCTTAAACATCCGGTTTTACGCATCATTCACCGAGTTTCAATGCCTCTCTCACTATCTAATTGAGAAACCCACCCAGACCCTTTTTGGCAGCGCCGCAACGTTTTGGTGCAGTATCAATCATGTTGCAACGACTTGCTAAGTACATTCCGTGTTTTATTCTCGCGGACTGGATTTCTAATCTGAAACTATTGATGTTTTCTGTTTACCTGTCTTCTCGGCAAGCATTTCGCCGTTAGCTTCCGATTCTGGGCCATTCAACCACAATACCCAAAACGACACCCCAGGTACGTCTTCTCTGTGTTCAAATCCATCGATTTCCTTCAAAATTCAACTGCATCCGTTCATTTTCAACTCCAGCCTCTCTTTCGGGCATCTCGGGCGATATCCAGATTGCGCCTAGAACCCCCACTTCCATCCACATTACTTACTCTAAATCACGACTTGGTAGTCAGTAATCCTCGCCTTTGTAACAGTACCCTACCAAAAATCAATACAACTTTTGTGATCGTCTCAATTTTCCTGACAACCACCTTGTGACTTCCTTAAGAAATGAAAGGCGAAATTCCACCCTCTTTAGGGCCGGTCCGGGGGATCTGTGAGTAGCAGAAACCACTAGTGGTTTCACAGACCATGGATTTCACGCGACGGGCGTAGACAAGAGCTCGGTCCCAGTCCGTCACCAAGATCGGGCGCAGAAGTCGCTGAAATGGGTTGTAAGTTCTACGAAAATGGTAGTGGCACACTGTTTCTGTTCACCATTGTGCGTGTGTGCGTCTGTCCAGAGCCCACCTCAACGACAGTGAAAAGATCGTCGGGCATGCAACCAAGGAGGTGCCGAAATGTTTTTTGCGTCCTCCAAAGTACGTTCATGAAACCTCGCGCATGACCGCGCTAGAATGGCCAATGCTTGCGTTTCTTCGTTGAGCTCGGCGCACACTGTGACACCAGACCGACTACAGGTATTTCGGGATTTCGGGAATCCACAAGCAGCGATGCATTGGGGTTCAGAAAAAGGATGAAGTAAAAGCGTTCGAGAACTGGCAGCCGAAGGAAGCCGAGAAAAACTGTAGGGTCTCGAGATGCTGGTGGTGAGAGTCGTGCCACCCGTGGCGGTGCTGCACAGCTTTATTGATCGCGAATGTGGACGGTCATCCATGTCTAGTGCGGTCCACCGCCGACGCGCTCCGCCCACATCCCCGCTGCGACTCATGACAGACTGCCCGCGCTCGCTCAGTCCCGCTGCCCCGAGCCAGCAGACAGGTCAACGGTGCGTGCCCGCTGCGTACTCGTCTTTGCCGTGCTGACGCCTACGTCCCTCGCAGCGTACGATGCAGTCTTGCGCGCGTCGTCCGCACCCGCAACGGCAAACCCCACAGGTGTCTGTGCGCCAACGCATGTGTGCAGAGAGCAGGGAGCGGCATGCGTGAGCGGCGAGTCCGCAGGATGTGGCACGTCGACACCGCGACGGGTCCCAGCCAAGTGCGTGCCCTCCCTCGTCTTACTTGACTTATTTGCTGACTTAGCTCAGTCTCGTACCATATGTGCATCCATATCTGGGTGCAATACGTTCCCCCGCACGCGATACCGGCGCCGACATCCATCCGCTCGTACCCCACCTGCTTCCGTCTGCGATCCCCGTGCCGCGCAGGCACCCGCCGCAACCTCCCGCGTCGGCACGCCGCCGTTCGGCCCTGCGCTCTCACCCGCACCGAGTCCGGCGCCCTAATGAGCCACCTCCACCCGCCGGCGCGCTGCACTCCGCACGCCGCGCACCCAGCCACCCCGGCGCATTCGTCGCGCGTTGTGCGTGCGCGGCTCGCACGGAGCGCGTCGGCAGGCTTGTTTCGAGTAACGTCCACGCCGCTGTCGCGCGCCGCGGCCAGCGTGCAATTCGCCCAAAGTCGAGGAAAGGATTGCTGCGCTGTTCCGAACCGCCGCGGGCTCAACGCGTACCTCCATCGCTTCCACCTCACCGCGTCCCCCGACTGCGACCTCTGCCATGTCCCGGAAACCATCCCCCACTTCCTCCTCTCGTGCCCGCGCTACCGCCGCCTTCGCCCGACCTCACCCCCGACTGGGAACCGCCCGTATTTCCCTCCACCTCCTTCTCTCCGCCACATCGTGTCTTTTATCCATCCATCTGTTGCTACAGGCGACGAAACTGCTCATGTTATGTTATGTGCTACAGCCCGCTGGCCCTCCCCCTCCTGGCGACGCTGCTCACGCCCCTGCCCCTGCTCCAAGTCCGGGTGAAGCATCTGCGGGCGGATTCTACTCTCCTCCTCCCGGGCCTCCACCGGCGACTGGGTACGACGCCACTAGCACCCCCGTGCGTCTCCCATTTTAAATCCCTTCTCCAATCGCGTCTTTTCAATCATGCTTCCCTCCTACCAGCCCTCGCCCGTCCCGCCGGCACAGTGCACACACCACCGTGCGTCCGTCCTATTCTGTATTCATCAATCATCCTTGTTCTCCGGCTCCCTGATCCATTTATTTTATCGATGTTCACCGCGCTCACCGGACGGGGCAGTACCTCCTCGCCGCGTCCACCGCCGTCTCCTGCGCGCCCGACCCACACTCAATTCGCTTCCCCTGGGTGCGTAGTTCGCTTCCCCTGCGTACGTACTACGTACGGATTGCGGGGAACGAGGCCCAGCCGTCGATGCGCATCCCCCTCTTCGAGTCAAACGCGTATCTGTATCGTTTCCGTCTCGCCCCGGGCCCCGACTGTCCGCTCTGCCTCCGAGTCGTCCCCGAGGGCCGAGACCGTCCCACACGTCCTCCCTCCTGTCGTGCCCTCGGTATGTACCGCCGCCACCGCCACCGCCTCGGGATGATCCGTCGTTTGAACTTTGGGCAGTGGGCAGTGGGCACCGCGACCGCGCGTCTCTCCCTCCGTGTCCGAGTCCGAGTCCTTCTCGTCGCTAAACCTCCTTCAAGTTCTCGCCGAATTCGAAATCTCCCTCTCGCCGAATTTGAAATCCCCTTCTCGTCGCTAAATCCCCTTCCCTTCTCGCCGCTATTGCTAAATCCGACCCGACCCTAGCCCGTGCTCAATTCCGTCCGCTTCGAGCGTTACGCTCTGGCCTCTCGTTTACACGGTTACACCTCCTTCGCTTTACACCTCCGTCTAGAATCTTTCTCGCATTTCACTCTTCCCTCTGAGTCTCATTCCACTCGTCCCTGTGAATCATACATACATAAATGCATCCCGCTCATCTCATCTCATCTCGTCTCATCTTCTTGATGCCTCATTGCCTGTAATATAATATAAAACACTCATTGCCTGTAATGTAAAATACTCATTGCCTATGAAACACTCAACTCTGTGATAGCACAACTCCCATGGCCACCCCCCTCGCGCTTCCTCCCTCTCCGGATTCAGAACTCTGCCTCCAAGTAAGTAAGTAGCTAGAACCCTCCGCGTGTGTATACGGATAGTGCCACATGGGCCCAAGACGCGCACTCTGATGGAATTTAGCACTCTAATGGAATTTAAACAGTGTTGAGTCGATCAGTATATCTCGCATCAAATCTTGCCCCATTTGGGACACTCTCCGGACGGCGGCGCTAGGCGGCGCTGGGGTGAAGCACAGGTGGTGTGGGGCATTTGAGAGGTGGCCTGTGTTCATTGCAGCACTTTAATCGGTAGGTGAGCTTTAGACATGTTCAATCCTTTTTTCCCTTGGAGAAATGAGACAACATACCCAAACGGGAACTTTCAACCACTCAAAACACTGTTAAGACAGGTTGTCCGGGAGACGAATTCCCATATAATCGCCGACTACTATGCTTGAGACCTGCCACCTTCGATAGTCCCCAGCTTGGCTATTCTTTTTCTCCTCTTCTTTCAAAGATAGCAGGCTGTTTGTTTTTCTTATCGGGGATGGACCCAGACATGTGGGATTTGGTACGAAATAGCTTTACGACGAAGACGGGGAGGAAATATGTTGAAACTCGCCAAAACCTGCAACTCGTAGCTCCATCAAAACATTGTTTTGCCTCAATTTGTTCAACATGATGGTGAAATTTCTCTTTACAGCCAATTTGGTCGAGTGGGAACATCCGTAAAGCGGCTAACCACCGCTTTTGCCTGAAATGAGGTGCTAAATATTGCCAGGCTTGGTCGTAATTTTTCCCGCCTTTTTGGGAGCATATTGGGAGGATACACACAAAAAACATAGGTTTGATCAAGTTCTCAGTTGTTAATATAGTGTGTTCCAGTGACCATGAAGACGATCTCGTTCATGGCTAGGCAATGAAGCAAGCGAAAGCCTCCTGTTCGCAAAGCCATGAAAGTCCAACATGCCGCGGCGGTCAGCGGCAGGTATGGGCATCCGTCAGTCAAGCTCTCCGAAATGATCGGAGATATACTGATCGACTACGCACTCGAATTTAAATTAGCACTCCAATGGAATTTACGCGCACTCTAATGGAAATTAAAATTAGATTAGATTAAATTAGATTACATGCAAACTGATCTGCCTGCCAACGCTTCGACGACATTCGTTCGTTCGATAACATCCTCGTGAGATCAATGACACCCTCGTGAGATCAACTCAATTAATATTCAATAACACTGAAGAGCTCCTCTTGATCTCACGAGGTAAGTATCGTAATGCGACTCTAGATCCTGGGTGAAATATGTTGCGTCGTTCTCCGACTCGGGACCAACTCAGGAGTCAGGATCAGGATGGACGAGTTCTGACTTCTGATCGCGTTGACGCAAAACCTACGTACGTCTTGCCTACCGACTACATCGCACAATAGACAAGAAATACGTCGGACAATAGAATAGACAAGAAAAAAAAATCATCTATGCATACTTACGTAGATCACAGTGCATTCTTTTTCTTTCTTGAGATGATATATATATCCGATAATCCAACAATGTTCAATTCGATGTGAACATTTCTGCGTGCCGGATTTTAGATTTGGAAGAAGGGAGAAATGAATGAGAGAGAAGGGATAAATGAATGAGAGAGAAGGAGAGGAGAAAATGCAAGGTAGATGGAGTTCGGAGACACAGTCTAAGCTTTATGTGAATATAGATTGAATCGAGAGAGAGCGATGAACACTGAAAGAGGTGAGGTCAAAAAGTTCCATCCACAGAAAAAGTTCCATCCAAAAGAAAGGAAGAAGGGCGGCCCACTTCCTTCCTTCACTTCCTTCCTTCACTTGCTTCCTTACCTAGATACGGAAATATTATTAGTAGTAGATACCGGAATATTATTAGTAGATACCGAAAAGGATTCAGAAGCATCACGCGGAACTCCGTTGCGCCTGGGCCTGAGCCTTCCCTCTTCCCTCTTCCCTCTTCCCGGACTGCAGTCTGCAAGCATCATGATCAGTGGGATACGCGCCTCCACCGCATATGCAGCGCGATCTCCGCCGCCTCCAATCACCTACCGCCTCCAAATCGCCTATCGGGGTCTCAATGTCGATGCCCTCGCGCGGGGTCGTGATTGAGGTCAGACTCTGGAAACGTGTGACGCCCAGAGGCGCGCTGACGGATGAGTACTCAACCCCGTCGTCGAGGGACGCGAGACTGGTCTGAGAAACGTGCGTGTGGGTTTCGCGGTCGCTGGTGGCACGCTCGAGGCATCGAAGCTCATGATGAGCTCCTTCACGTCGGTCAGACGCCCGAAACAGAAAAGCGGGCGCAGCGTGTGGTAGTCAAGTAGGTACTGCTCGTACCGGCCTTCGGGAATGCGTACGTCCTGGGAGGCTTTCATTCTGATCTGAGTCAGGGATTCCTGGGATGCCGCGAGTGATGTGAACAAGTCATTCATCACGGAGCTCGGTGGGGTAGGGAGTTCGAGCTCAACCTTTACCTTTTGCAGCCTGCTGTGCGCGCACAGGCGGAAGAACGCCGTTATTGGGGCAGCGACGTCGGTGATTTCCAGTTGTCGGCCGTTGACGAATAAGTGAGTGCCGGGAAGAGGAGATGACACAAGGTGCGACGGGAGTTCGCTGAAAACCACTTCTTTGTTAAGATTGCGGAGGCGTCCTATCGCCTGCAAGATCGCGACGTCTGGGATGGCGATCTGCAAGCTCTCCACATGTGGTACAGGATCCAGGAGCATGCAGACACTGGACGACATGCGGGGCGCCAAGTCGGGTGTAAGAAGCTTGAGAACCTTCCATGCGGGGGATTTTTGCGGCGGAATGGAGAACAGCGACATCTGCGCGGTGGACGGTCTGCAGCAAATGGTGATCGTTGTTAGTCGAGGAGATAGGAAGAAACGGGCGTATGGAAATTCTCCCTCGGGCTTGCGCCAGATGAGACGGTCCAGATTGGGGAACAAACAGTCCCCGGGAAAGGACATGCTCGTGGCCATGAGAACGTCAGGATATGAGATGCGAACGGGAGGCTTTTCACATTCGAGGGTCCTTATGCGACGGGCGTAAACAAGGGCCCGGTCCCAGTCCGTGGCCACGATTGGACGAAGAAGCCGCTGAGAAGCCGCTGAGAGTTTTCGTGAGTCATACGCAAACATTACAGCAATATCGATATATTCTTACCATGGCCTGTAGGCGTCTGTATCCGGTTCCCTCGTCCTCGACAGTGAAAAGGTCCTGGGGTAAGCATCGAAGGAAGTTCCACAACGTTTTTTGGTCACGCCAGAGTACATCTAGAGCAGGTTCCAGAAAGGCCGTACAAGATCGCGCGAGAACGGCCAACGCCTGCGATTTTCCGCTGAGCTCTTCGCACACCATACCAACTATTTCTGGGACACATAGGCAATGATGCATGGGGAGTTGGAACTAAGCGGTCCGATGTGAGCTTTATCAAAGCATTCCGTGTGGAGGGAAAGAAGCGAGACGTACAATGCAACACGTGCTTGTGGTGGTCAAGAGCAGGAAAATTGGCCATCAGTGACACAGCTTTACATATTGATCTGCCGAGTTGCCGCCACAGTTCGTTTTCAACTCCCAAATCTTCCGAACAGGACCGCAGATCCGGCCGGGAAAATTTGTCTAACCTTGAATCGGACGGCAGGTTCAGGACGAGTTGGGGTTCGGCTGGGTTCAAACCCATTTTTCTTCCCACACATGTAAATGGTTGAATTTAGTTTCCCTACCTAGAAACAACCTTCAAATGGGCCCAGCCTGAGGACTGGGATCTGTGAGATTCACCAAGCAACTTGTTGTGCAATTCAGTCACAAGGCCCCTCAAAATTTCAAAGATACTGGTGCAATTGTTGTCAATGTAGGTCTTGTATATATGTCGGTCAACAAGTTCTCAGGTGAAGTGGGACGAAGAGGCGCCGACTACTTCTGCACAGACCTTGCTCAAATGGGTGCGGAAAGTGTCCTCAATAATTTCATCCATCAATTACTTACTTTGTTCGAACTCCCGTGGGGCTTGCGGTTATTAAAGCCAACGCGGTGATACCTAGTATCGGATGCAACTTGAGATAGGTTCAATCTTTCTTGTTGCTTTCTTAAGGGATTCCGTTAATTTTACATGTAAATTGCGGACAGAGGCCGGTTATTCAATTACAGCCTATGCAACGAAACGAAGCCGACAATTTGAACCTGTGGTTTATTGCCTCATCCCCCTCCCCCCCATCGGCGGCAGGTTCTAAGCAACTCTAGCCATCGAGCACGTTGTCCCTCGTGCCTCAAAGTCGCGCACGGAAGGGGGTAGCATGGAGACGCTATCAGCTCACAGCTTTGTAAGCGCGTCCCAGCACTTGAGCTACAAAAAGGGAGCCCGAGCTGCCCAGTAATACCGACATCGTAGTTCAGGTTCCCAATACATGTGTCGTCTCCTTTAAACTAGCTACTCTGGAGTGGTAGACCAGGTCTACCACTCCAGACTCTCCTGAAAAACATTGTTGCAGGCAACCGTACCTATTTTTTGGGGGTTGATACCCACGGTTCTAACCCGCCTATCATAGGCGAAAAAAAGTTCGCGGGAATTGTAACTGATTGGTCGACATTTTGGGCTCACTGTCTCGAACCTTGACCTCTGAGATTGCCTCGCTTCAATTTTGCGTTGTTCTTTTTAAATTCCAGCCCTACTGACTGTAGATATCCAGCTGGTAATAGCACCTCACGTGCTCGTTAAAATCCCGATTCATCTTTCTTCACCGGCTGGAGTTCACACTGCCTTTGGTACCCAGGACAAGCGCCTTGATCCGCCCTTTGAGTATACGACAATGGGGATTTTTCGTTCAGCGAAGCTTCGAGTATTCAAACGAGCAAATTGAACGTTGACCTGGTGCTGGCTCAGCCTAGGAGAGACCTTGACTTAACTTGACCATGACAAGCAAAGTCAAAGCAAGGTACCATGGATGTCCAAAATTGACTGAGAATAACCCACTTTTGGGGATTTTTGACGTTCAGGTTCGACAGGTTTGAAAAAATTGAACAATCACTGAACGCTGAGATGGACTGACGGTCCAGTTCAGGTGCAGTTCTGGACCGAACCCCGGAAACACTCAATTCGCGGATGATCTGAACTCAATTGACGTTCACAGAATGCCTCCTGGACATCCCGGTCCGGAGATTATGGGAGTATCGATATCTTGACTGCGCGCGAGACACCTCGCCTTGTGCTTGCGCTGTCCAAGATTTCCGTCCAAATATTCGAGAAAAAGCCACCGGGGTAATAAGTAACTTCAGGTCCATATCGGTGGTTGACCGCAGTTCTACAGACCAGATTCAGAGATTCCGGGCATAATTACATACAGACCGGGGATTACGGTACCTGGAGGCTGGTGCTACCTATTGCTCAAATCAATTTTCGCGGTTTGCAGTCGGTCATTCTAAACTTATCCAAAGGTCTATCCAGGTTGCCTTGCAACAGAGACTTGACGGAACCGAAGAATTCAAAAGGCTTTCCGGAGCACTTACATAATCGATAGATTCAACGCGGTGGGAATTTTTCGGAACCGGGGGGGAAAAGGATGCAGCCAAAGTTCCTTCGAGTCCTGTCCATCCAAAGGATGGCGTCGCAGCTAGAGAACGTTGCGTCCGTCCGGTTAGACAGAAAACGCAGAAATCCGGCCAAATTCTGTCCAGACAAGAATTGGCTCGACCCTGATAGTATTCGCATTCCTAGTATCTGCTAGCATTTCTCTGCAATCTGACTGATTCATGATCAAGCTGACTCGGGGTCCATATGAGATTACAAGAGTCGTCAATAGTATTGTACAGTATGATACAAGGTTACTAATAGGGTACCGTGTCCGGGGGAAATAACAAGCCAGTGGTATACTCGCGTCGAGCAACCCGGCAGTATCATGAACATAAGCCAAGTATTCGGGGCTGCACTAATTCCTGATGGCGAAAGAGTCAGTCACTTCCTAAGGGTCAGACACGTTATGGAGGTCTGGACATGAACGCGTCAAACGGGAAGGCAACTCACAATAGCGAAAGCGTAACGTCGCCGTGCACCCGCGCCTTGATCTGAACGTCGACCTCGAGATTCAGATCGAGCCGCAGCTTCAGCGCCTCCTTCTTCTGGCCACCGCCGCCACCGGTGACCTGCCCGAGGGTATCGCCGAGAAGCTGACCCGCCTGCGGCGCCATCTGTCCCAGCATCTCCTGCTGCCCGCCCTTCTGCTGCTGTTGCAGTTGTTGGTTCTGAGGCTGTTGTTGGTATTGGGGCTGCTGCTGCTGCTGCCGTTGCGCGCCTTTCTCGCGGCGGCGGGACGATGCGGGCCGTGGTTGTTGTACCCTTTCGGGTTCGGGGGATGCAGAGCGAGATGAGGACACGGAACCGGGGAGAGAATGGGAGGCTGCGTCGTCGGACATGATTGGTTTTTTGGATGGCGTGGAATCGGCGGGTAAGTGGGCAAAAAATGATAAGCTGGGATTTGTCCGCTGCCATTTTAAGAAGGTATACGCCTCCACAAAAAGTGAGGTAGAGACGCGTCGCGATGATGCAGCCGAGGTCATTGTAGCGTCATAGTGGAAACCCTAAATTAAACCGTGCGAATAACTCCTGTTGGAAAGATGTACGGCATCGTCCATGTGATGGCGGAGATTCGTTTGTTTTTCCCGTTGTAAAAAGTTCCCACCTTTTCTCAGTTTTGTTCAAGCAATGTTGCGAGTCTGGCCTAATTGCATCTGGTCATCATCATACATAATCGTCTTTGAAGTTTCTGTTGAACTTCGGAATTATGAACCAATTTGGTTCGATTGATGGTTGATGGCTGTCGGCATGATGTTCTCACGCTACCCCACACTCCCATTAACCCATCGATACCATGGATCTCCATCGTCTTGGGGTACTTGGTGCCTGGAGGGTGAAATTCTACTTGTTCGTGGTTCGAACGTCCATCGCAGGCATCCAACACGTTTCTAGGTCCTCAAAAGAACTGGAATACGGTGCGGAAGCGCGAAAAATCGAGTTCACGGAATGGAATCGTTCCAAACTTGGAAGTAGGCCAAATTCTTCAAGCGATTGACGAGTACGCCGGCAGAATTTTTTTTCAAGGCAACCGTTTGCAGCTCATGCATACGGTGAGCTGACTCGCCACTTAGAGATAAATACCTTTCTTGCAGTGCATGATGTCAGATTCCCAAAATACCGTGCGGGCAGTGTGACAGTACCCCACAAGCACAAGGCGCCGAAAAGCAAATGCAGTCTCTCCGCATTTGCATTAAGTAGCTACTCATCAGTTCTGACGATGCGACCCCGCAGCGCGCCACGAAAACGCGTCATGTCGCGCCAGCGTATTTTTGCATAAAAACAACACCACTGGAGGCGTCAACGGAATAGCTTCTACCACTCAGGACTCACACCTTACACCTCACAAACTCTCCTCTCCCAACTTCACAACCAACAAACATGGCGGACCAACACACCGACGTCGCTCCGCCGCCGAGGCAGGAATCGTCCCTCGACGGCGACTTCAACCATCAGCAGTTCGACGCCGCGAGCAGCAGCGCGGACGACCGCACCGACCAGGAGAAGGAGACGGACCGCAAGCTCGCGGAGCGGCTCTCCATCCTCATCGAGAACTCGAATCAGAAGACGACGCCGTTGGTCAAGATGATTCGTAAGGTGCGTTGCCCGAACTGCCTTCCCTTCCGTCTACATGACTAATTTTGTTTTTTTCGTACTCGTTCGTTAGCACATCGAGAACATGGAAGCTCAGAAGGAGGAGGATCGCGACGAGAACGAGCTCGTCAAGAACGTCAAGCCCCTCCTCGAGCAGGCGGAGAAGATCCTGAACGAGACCAACGGCGCCATCCGCGGCGCCGATCCCGACAACCGCCTTAGCAACAAGGCGACACGGCACATGAAAGACCACAAGGCCACGCCGGACGAGCAGCGGCTTGCGGAGGCGTTGAAAGTCGTGCGTCTTCATTCGTTTCTAGTTCTTGAACATGTAACTTAACATGCTGCTTGATAGCTGGTCGAGGAAGTTGGCGGCACCATCGAATGGGCGCGGGACAAGCTCGAGTCCTTCCCCAAAGCCAAGCGCGAGCTGGGCCCGCTCCTCGACGCACTCGGCCGTGCGTTCTCTTTTCTTTCAGTCATTCCTTTTCCCCACTTACCTACGCAAAATAGAACCCCTCACCCAAATCGTCGGCGGCGTCGGCCTGCTCCTCGCAGGCGTCCTCAACCTCGTCGGCCGCCTCCTCAGCGGGCTGGGCCTCGACAGCCTGCTCAAGGGGATCGTCTCTGCGACTGGGCTGGACAAGATTTATAAGGGTCTTGGGCTCGATAAGTGGTTGAAGATGTAGGGAGTTAGGTGAAAGTGATGAAGACGACGAAAACGGGCGAATGTATTACTTAGGAGTACGGTAATTGTAGCATGGACACCACACCTTGTATAATAAATAAACACAACGTGAACTTCAGATTGGCTTTGTGTATTCTCCAGACAAATCTGCGTCTTTGCTGTTCACAATTCCTATCCGCCTATCAATCTTCTCGACCCGAAATTCATACGCACTCGACACGCACTAAGAGAGGATGGTTATCTGTTCGTTTCCTGTCAGGTCTACGGAGGAGTTGATCCGACTTGGATTCGAGATACTAAGGAAACATACAACTGGCCGTTTCAGCCTCTCAGTCCCAAAAACGCATGCAGTAAATTTAAAAATCCAACTGGGCGCAATTATGGACAAGGAACAAAGGAAAAAAAGAAGAAAACAAATTGGATACTGGTTTTAAATGAATCAGGAAGGCGCTCATGGGTGCTCAAGGCCACCTAGGCTGGAATTGAACGCAGCACAAAATTCGGCGCGTCCCTTTGTTGTCGTAGATTTGGTTCCACATCATGCGACGCGCCGCTCACGTGCCCCCATCCTTCTCTTCTCCCACCACCGCGACAAACTGGTACGCATGAATTCCGACGATGAAACCTCCGTTTTGAACCGCGAATCCAGGCAGATGGACTACATTCGCGAACTGGTGCGCTCCCACCACCCGCTGGCGCCTGGACAGCTTCCATCCATCCTAGCCTCCTTGGAAGAAAAAATGGCGCTCGCGGATGACGAGATCAGTAAGCGGCGGGCCGAACTTGACGATCTCGTTGCGCAGCGCAGGGAGCTTCGGGTTCAGTATGATATCTGTGGCAGCCTCGACGCACCTGTTCGCCGTCTTCCCTCCGAAATTCTGGTAGAAATTTTTGCCCTCCACTCAGCGGCGTTTTGCATGCGGGAAAAATACGGAGTGATGGACGAATTCGCCTTCGATCGTCTTGCACAGGCGCCTCTTCTTACGCTGTCCCAAGTCTGTGCGCGATGGCATTCAATCGCCATTGACACACCTTCTTTGTGGACCGACATCTTTCTCTCGAGCCAACTTTGGCACACACCGAGCACCACCGAAACAGCGTTCAATCTGCTTCAATCTGCGTTAGAACGTGGCAAAAGCTACCCCCTTACCGTCTTCCTCACCAACGATGATCTCCCGGTGCCTCAGTCTACACTCTCACTGATCGCTGCACATTCGCAGCGATGGCGCGCGGTTACATTCGATTGTCACTTGTCGGAAATACGACGCCTTATGGCTACTGATATGCCTCGAGTCGAGAGAATCGAGTTCGGTTATAATATTGACATGGTGGAATCAGAAACGGAGGACTTATCGACGGAGATCTCGTTGAAATCTGCGCCTCATCTGAGACGTTTAGTCTTCGATGCAACACTTTGTGCCCATATCGTCAACCTCGACAGGGAGGGGCTGGATGTAGTGCGATACAGGCACTTGTCGTCGGCTGACATCGACACTCTAGTATCCTTGATGTCCCGCTTACCGACAAAGCAGTTTCAGTTTCAATTTTTCCTGGACGACTACACCCGGTCTCCCTCACACACAATAACCCTCGGAATACCCCCAACATCCTCTGATATTTGGGATCTCTCCATTGGTATCGACGGGGAGTTCCACAAGCAACATTGCCGCCAGGCGCTGAGCGAGATCCTCGGCAGCCTCACCCTTCCGCACCTGCACACACTCGCGTTTCGATCGACCAAATACCAGCGCTTCCCTCTTCTCTGGCCCCAGCCTCAATTCCTCGCCCTCATAGCGCGCTCCTCCTTCCACCTCAACCTCCGCAACCTCTCTCTATCCCACGTCCAAATAACCGAGGCCCAGCTTTTACAGTTTCTCCCGCTTCTCACAGCGCTCGAGCGCCTGGAGATCGCCGACCACGCGCGTGTCCGCAGCCGCGAGCGTGTCGGTGGTAGGTAGGTAGGTAGGTAGAATTACACGGCCGGTCCCGCTTAGGAACGCCAAACGGCGTCAACCTCGTGCTGATCACAGACTCCTTGCTGCAGGCGTTGACAGAGCGTCTCACTGCGGCTGATAACCATGGCACTGATGCTGAACCTGCCCTCGTCTCGCGCCTGAGGCACCTCCGTATGCGCACCCGACTCCAATTCTCCGACGCCGCGTATCTCGCCTTCGTCCGTGCGCGGGAACCGTTCACGAGCGAAATATTCGTCATGGCCGAGGCAGAACGCGACTGGCGCCCGCTACACGCGCATCTGCGGGCGCAGGAGGGCGTGACGTCGATTTTGTGGGCGGCGTAATGCAATTATTGGTATGCTTTTGATCATCCTCATACATGCGTCCCACTCATGACATTGGTTCATCGCTTGCAGCCTTTCCCCTTGATAATTCCTTCTTTTCTTTTGTGACCTGCATTGTGCGAATCCTCATTTACGTCGGCCCAGTTCTTGCGCTTTCATGGGATTTAGAAACTTCCCTCCGTTTGACTTTCATGCACCCTTGAATGAATTCAATTTACCTCTGGCCGCTCTTCCTTTTGGTTTAGGTGTACAAACTCCCAGTTTAGGTTTAACACTTCCGATCCCTACACGCTACCTGGCTGCTCTATTGTTCAGAATATCCCTGGGCTCACTCACAAATTGTAGGATTCCAGTAAGATGCCATCGGGCGGTGGGGCCAATTTCGACAACCGCTTCAGACCCAGGGTATGCAGGACTGTCAAACCTTACCTGAGATCTCGTATCTGTGACCAGATCCTTCCGCTCAGGGTGTGTTAATCAAATTGCGCCTCACGTCGTTGACTCGTTTTGTTGTGGCAGGTTTGGTTCCGTATCATTTGACGCGCCGCCCACGTGTCCTCCATTTCTCATTTTTTCTCTTCTCCCACCACCACAACGAGCGGTATGTATGCATCCCGTCCAGGAAACGTTCAGTTGAACCTGGAATCCCTCTAAATGGACCATATTCGTGACCTGATGCACTCTCACCACCCGCTGGCGGCTGGGCAACTTTCTCCCATCCAAGCGTCTTTGGACGACGAGATAGCGCGAGCGGACGAAGAGATCAGTAAACAGAAGACCGGGATAGACGACGTGGTTGCGCGGCGCACGGAGCTTCGGGCTCAATACGAAAATTGCAGCAGTCTGGACGCACCCGTGCGCAGTCTTCCGTCGGAAGTTCTGGTAGAAATTTTTGCACTGCACTCAGTGATATTTCGCATGGCGGAGAATTTCGATCTCACGGATGATCTTGCTCTATTTTGTTTTCCGCAGGCGCCTCTCCTCATTTTATCCCAGGTTTGTGCGCGCTGGCATACAATCGCCATCAACACACCCTCATTGTGGAGCGACATCTTTCTCTCGAGCCTCCTCTGGGACACACCCACCAGTACCGAAACGGCGTCTAAGTTGCTTCAAACCGCGCTGGAGCGCGGAGGGAATCATCCGCTCAATATTTTCGTCACGGACTCCGACATTGGGATGCCTGAAGCTGCACTCGGACTCATTGTGGCACATTCGGAGCGATGGCGGGCGGTGGAACTCTTGTGTCCGTTGACAGAACTGGAGCACTTTTCCGGCCTGTCGCTACCCCGACTCGAGACAATGGGCATCAGTAGCATTGATCTCTTGGGAGAGGACACGGACCACTGCTTCAAAGCTGCACCGCGCCTCAGAAGTCTGTCCATTTACGATGCAGTCTCTCCGCCTCTTTTTACCCCCCACTTCGATCGGCTTTCTGTAGACTGTGGTCGCGTACCCGCTTCTACAGGAAGTCGACATCGCCACAGTGGTATCCTTCTTGCCCCAATTCTCGCTACGGCAGCAGTTCCGGCTTCAATTCTGGCTCGACAGGTGGACCGATCCTCCCGAAAAGGTTTAGGCTGGGCATTCATCCAACCTCCTCTGATATCTCTGTCCTGACTATCGAGGTCGCCGGGCGGTTTCACATAAAGCGTGTGCAGTACACATTAGCCCAGATCATGGAAAACCTCACACTCCCGCACCTGCACACACTAGCTTTCCACTCCGTTGATTTCCCGCACTACTCCCTCATGTGGTCAAATCGGCGATTCCTCGCCCTCGCAAGGCGCTCCTCATTCCACCTCCATCTCCGCACGCTCGACCTTTGCGACGTCGCTATCGCGGAGCCCCAGCTGTTACCATGCCTTGCGCTACTTCCGGTACTCGAGCACTTGGAGATAGCCGACCACGCACGTATTGATGGGCACGGCCACAGTATGGACGTCTTGCTCGTCACAGATTCTCTGCTGCGTGCGCTGACAGACGGCGACGGGACCAGTGAGAACACCGACGCCAACCCTCACATCGGTCCTGCCCTGGTCCCATGCCTCACGCATATTCACCTGCGCACCCAGCTGAAATTTTCCGATACAGCATATCTGGCATTCGTGCGTGCGCGCCGACCGTTCTCGAGCGAAATTGTCGTCATGTCGGGGGTGGAACGTGACTGGCGCCCGCTCCGTGCCCAGCTGCAGGCGCAGGAGGGACTGGTATCAACGGTGTGGGGATCATAGCGAGTAAAGAAAGGTCTGTTTGTGCTCATCATCGCCCTCATCTAGTATGAACCTCATGCATCTTCCCAGTAGTTCCACGTCATACTCTTCTCGCCGTCCGTACGCATGAATTCAACTACCTCTCCACATGATTCAGATGGAGGTTTCGCGACTACTCTTCAATTTTGCGACTGCGAGAACTCAAAATTTACGATTTTCAAAATTTAATCCCCATCCATCACCAACTCTCCTCGATGCGTTCTCAAAGGTTCTCAACACAAAAAACCTCGAAGGGGTTCCTGAGGGGAATTAGCTTGAATGGCCAGGTTCGAAACATGGCATTGTTATAAACGCTGCGACTGCCAAACAAATATTGACGATGGAACTGACTTTTATTCCTGCAAATTGAACAGCGAGTCATTCCTCCGACGCCGGAAAGCTATAGTCCGTGTGTCTGTTTGTTTTCCGCATCTTTTCCCTTTGCCTTCAGGATACACTCGCGTTCATCCATTTCGAACGGTCTCCAATGGATCGTATGGGTCCGTCACGGATATGTCAAGCCCCTATCAAAAGCGGCTGTCACGTCCGGTCCTTGTTCTCCACACCATTGCTGTGCGTGGCTCTTTCACACCTACCACCACCACCGAATCCGATGGCCCCAGCCACGGTTATTGTGCTCGGAAAGTCCATCGAATCATATTTCGTCGGCCAAGGGCGGCGGCACTTTGTCGAGAACGTGTCGCCATCGTTCACGAATCACTGATGCAAGAACGGAGCTCAATATTACGATGAGTATGTGGATAAGGTGCGCCGCGATTTCTTGTAGGTGCACGCTCACATCCAGAACCGGCCACAGTATGAGCAGAAATAGGGAATCCTGGATCGATCACAGACAAATGTATGTGGCGAGTGTATCCCCAATAGCGGAGACTGACACGCGCCACGACGGTTCACTTCAATGCGGATCTCGACCCCAGTATCCGCAACTACCTCTTTGGCACAGACTGCTTTGTGTCCTTCCCTGACTGCGACGGGCCCGGCCAGTACCTCGCGAAAGGCAAGAAAGCCGGCGCATGGAACGCCGTCCTGCCCGACTTTTTCATCCAGAGACTTTCCAATATGCAGCGCAACGTTCCGAACTTCGACGCCACGGTGACGGGGATGCTATTCGGCCAGGGGAAGACCAACATCTGTCTCTTCAAGTCTGGATTCGACGCGAATTTTGACAACAGGTACATCAATTCGGCGGACCACCCGCTGTATAAGGTGCGCGTTTTACCGACCATTCATACGCCAAAGGGAAATTAACTAAGTGAGATAGGTGTCGGCCGAGTTCAGCGGCACCGGAAGTTGGTGAATCCAGCGCGGGTCCACACTGTGCTTCTACGATAGCCGATTTTTCTTCCTCAAATTTCGGCAAGCCGAAGGCGGGACGACGGAGACGCGCTGGAACCTACCGACAAATGTTGCGGCTAAGCTGGCCGAGCTAAAGAAGATGATGCAGGCGCCCGAGGAGTAGATGGGTGCGCCGGATCTTTTTTATTCACGGGCACTCATCTGAGGCTCACCTTGGTTGGTTTCCAGCATTGATGCAGCAGGATCAAATGTGGATGAATATCGCGCAAAACAGAAGGGTGCGTTCTTCTAGCCCGTTTCGGTTGTATTCCAACTTCCACACTCTTCTATTTTATTCCATGCTCACCGCTGCTCGCTCCAGAATCTCCAGATGCAGGCTACCAACATGACGATTGGCATGACGATCGCCATGTACATGCCTCATACGACCACGGTCCGAATCATGGAGAACATCCACTATTGAAATTTCATGGCATTGGCTATTGAGGTTGATCCTAGTGTTGCAATTTCGAAAATCATAGTAAAGCACACTGCAGGGGAGAATGGTGCATTTAGTTGCATTTGCGGTAGAGACACGGTATTAGGGGGAGAATTGTTGACTTGTGCGCGCCCACAGACGATGAAATCCGTATTAATTGTACCTGTGGCACCTTTGGAAGGAAAGAAAAATGCCTTCACAAGCAAATACTTCGAATCTCCTTCTCTGCTTCTCAAGCAAATACTTCTGCGGACTGGATTTGCCTCACAAGCAAATGCTTCACATATCGACCGAGTCAAGAAAGTGTTTTCAAATCGATTGCAGCCTCACCCCGGGAACTGTTTGGTATTCTGTAGACAATTTTCCAGCCACTTTACATTTGGCACATTTTTTGTTATCGTGTCGTTCGTGTTGTTGTGGTAGGTTTGGTTCTATAGCATTCGACGCGTCACCCACGTGCTCTCCATCTTTTTCTTCCTCCCACCATCACAACAAAACGGTATGCATGAACACCATCCACATATGCGGTTCGAACCTGAAATCCATCCAGATGAACGATATCCGCGAACTGGTTCGCACCCACCATCCTAGGCTGGCGCCCTGGGAACTTCGAGCCTTCTTAGCAGAGAAGATAGCACTTGCGGACGCCGAAATCAGTAAACGGCAGGCTGAGCTCGACGGTCTCGTTGCGCGGCGCGAGGAGCTTCAGAATCACTATGATAACTGTTGCTTACGCGACGCACCCGTCCGCCGTCTGCCGTCCGAAATTTTGGTGGAGATCTTCGCACTGCACTCGGCGGCATACTTCTTGGACGAGATATTCGATGAATCGGCGTTCGAACGTCTTGCACAGTTGCCTCTCCTGATAGTATCCCAGGTTTGTGCGCGGTGGCATGCAATCGCCATAGGCACACCCTCGTTATGGACCAACATCTCTCTCTTGGGTTTCCTTTGGGCCACACCCACCAGTACCGAAAAGGCGATCACATTGCTTCAATCTGCACTAGAGCGTGGAGGGAACTACGCACTCAATGTGACGCTCATCGCAGACCTAGATTCTGACCTGGGGATGCCTGAATCTGCGTTTACGCTGTTTGCGGCACATTCGCAGCGATGGCGGGCGGCGGATTTCAATTGTCCCTTAACAGATATACAGCGCTTTAGCGCCCTCTCGCTTCCGCAACTCGAGACATTGCGAATCGATAGTTTTGGGGACTTGGGACCTGACATGGACGTCTCCTTTGAATCTGTGCCGCGCCTCAGAAGTCTATCCATTGGCGATACAGACTCTCCCCAAACCTTTACCCCCCAGTTCGATCGGCTTTCTGACATAGCATACGAGATGCTAAGGGCAGACGACATCGCCCACGTGATATCATTCCTTCCCGACTTCTCGCGACGGCAGCACTTTCGGCTTCACATTGACCTTGATCCCGAAAACTTGTACGAGTCTACTTATGATAGGGTCGTGCTGCGCATTTCCCCAACTTCCTCCGATATTTCTATCCTCACGATCGAAATCGACGGACAATTCAACCGAGAACACTGCCGTCAGGTGCTGGCTCAGATAACGAGCAAACTCACGCTCCCGCATTTGCATACACTCGCTTTCCACTCCGTTGAACACCGGCGCTTCCCCCTCTTCTGGTCACAATCGCGATTTCTCGGACTTGCAACGCGGTCTTCATTCCACCTCCACCTCCGCATGCTCTCACTATCCGACCTCTGTATTACCGAGTCCCAGCTCTTGGAGTGCCTTGCGCTACTTCCAGTACTCGAACGGCTAGGTATAGCTGACCATGCGCGAATCGGCGGGTGCGGTAAAGATCTCGTTCTCCTCACAGACAGCCTGCTGCACGCGCTGACTGCCAGTAACTCCGAATACAGTGGTACCGCCCTTGTCCCGCACCTGACGCACCTCCATCTCCGCACTCGCCTGCAGTTTTCCGACGCAACGTATCTCGCGTTCGTGCGTGTACGCCGACCCTTTACGAGCGAAATATTTGTCATGCCTGAGGCGGAGCGCGACTGGCTCCTACTCCATTCCCAGCTCCAGGCTCAGGAGGGGCTAGTCTCGACGGTGTGGGCATTGTAATGAGATTAAAAGCGGTATGGTCTCCCAAATCTATCATATTTATACATCCCGCTCATCATCTCGCGCAGAAATAATTGCTTGTCTCTTTTTTCATTTAGAGGATAGAATCTAAGTATCAGTATGGATTTAATTACATGCCGCTTTTCCCAAATCCCATTTCTTCCCTTTCTTCTGTTGGCTGGTCATTGATCCATCCCACTTCAACGAGATCGACTGGTGTTGGTGTTTCAAAGTCGATCCCCTGACTCCGTTCCCTGCATTAAACACCGACAAAAACTCTCTTCTCCTCATAATGCGATGCAGCCGTATATAACTTGGGATTTATACGATGTGCCATTCGGACTAGTACTTAACATTCGAGAAGCGTTCTCAGATCCGTCGAATGCGGGCCTCAGTGAGGTTCTAGCCAACAATCGATCGCTAACAAACAGTGCATATTTTAGCCCTGCAGACGCAAGAGATACCGTTTTTCTAGCCACTGTCCAGTACAGGATCAATCGAGGATTAAGTACGTGTCGCTTTATTGTGGTAGGTTTGGTTCCCTACCAGTTGACGCGTTGCTCACGTGCTGTTTCTCCTTCTTTCCTCCCACCACTGTCACCATACGACGAGACAGTACGCGTGAATTCCGACGTCCCTTGAAAGCTAAATTCCCGTTGAAACCTGGAATCCATCCAGATGAACGATATTCGTGAACTCGTACGCTCTCAGCGCCCGCTGACTCATGGACAACTGGCATCCCTCCGAGGCTCTCTGGAAGAAAAAATGGCTCAAGCGGACGACGAAATCAATAAACGGATGGCGGAGATCGCTAAACGGCAGGTGGAGCTGGAAGAACTTGTTGCACGGCGAGCAGAGCTTCAGGACCAGCACAATGTCTGTGTCAGCCTTGATGCACCCATACGGCGTCTCCCATCCGAACTTCTTGTGGAAGTCTTCGCACTCCATTTGGCGGCATTGTGCATGCAGCTAGATGACCATGTCAAGCCCTGCGATGCTTCAGCTTTTGAGCGCCTTGCACAAAAGTCCCTTCTTGAATTGTCGCGGGTTTGCGCGCGGTGGCATGCAATCGCCCTAGACACACCCTCGTTGTGGACCAACGTTTTTCTCTCGACCACCCTTTGGGCAAATCCCGCCACGACTAACAAGGCGCTGGAATTGCTTCAATCTGCGTTGGACCGTGGAGGTCACCATGCGCTCACGGTGTGCATTACCGACTATGACGGTGAAATGCCTGAATCTGCACTCGCATTGATTGTGTCACATTCAGCGCGATGGACGAAGGCGACATTCAGTTGTCCCTTGCCACAACTGCAGCGTCTTGTTGGCGCCTCACTGCCACGACTCGAGACACTGAAGATTAGTCGTACCCCCGTCCTTGTGCCGGGCGCAGAGATCTTGTTCGCAGCTGCGCCGCGCCTCAAAAATTTGCTTATCGCCGGATCAGTCCCACCTCGCGTTTTCCGCCGCGGCTTCGGTCGGCCTTCCACTTTGGCATATGAAGCAGTATCATCGGCGGTAGCGATCGTCAACGTGATTTCCTCCATGCCCCGTATGTTGCAGATACAAAAGTTCCGATTTCAATTTCGTCTCGATGCCTGGATCGGGTCTCCCAACAAGGTTGTGCTGGCCATTCCCCCAACCTCCTCTGATATTTCTGAGCTCGAAATCGAACTCATGGAGCGCTTCCACCAAAGACATTGCCAACAGGCACTGGCCGCAATCTTCCGCAGCCTCACACTCCCACATTTACACACATTTGCTCTCCATTCTTGTAAATACCGACGATACCCACTCCTCTGGTCGCAGAGACGATTTATGGCCTTCGCAACGCGCTCCTCGTTTCACCTCCACCTCCGCATGTTCTCGGTATCCGACCTCGGTCTCGCCGAGCCGCAGCTCCTGGAGTGCCTTACGTTCCTTGCAGCACTCGAGCACCTGGAGATTTCCGACCATGCAATTTTCGACGGACGCGGTGCGGACATCGTGCTCATTACAGATTCTCTGCTTCGTGCCCTGACGGAGCGCAACGACGCGAGCGATGACACTGACGCCAGAACTCGCATCGGCTTTGCCCTCGCGCCCCGGCTGACACGCCTTCGCATACGATCCCGGTTGCAGTTTTCCGACGCCGCGTACCTTGCGTTCGTGTGTGCGCGGAGACCATTTACAAGCCAAATATCTGTCATGCCTGAGGCGGAGCGCGACTGGCGTCCCCTCCATACGCAACTGCGGGCGCAGGAGGGGGTGGTGTCGATTGTGTGGGCACCATAAACGATATTATTGGTATGGCCTATAGCATCATTTTGATCGTACACCCCGCATGTTTGTATGTAGGAATATTTGCTTCCTGTTCTCGTTTAGGATACGTGAATCTGTATACCTCGGGTTTTTTTTTCAGCCACAGGCGCTTTATTTTCCTCTGGTAGCTGGTCGTTGAGTGTCCACTGTTGCCAACATTTAAAGCCGACCTTCCACTTATGAGTCGATTCGCGTCGTTCATACCTTACAACCTTCAACGGGATATCCACATCTTGGCTTTTCAATTGGCTGCCGATTAGATTAGATTTGACCAGATCTGGCGTTACAAGTTTGCCGCGATCAGCGCAGATAATCATCTCTCTCTCCACACTTGCTTCACACCGCCATGGCACCTCACCACAAGGCAATGGGCACAAACGGGAGTCCGCTGGATCTGCCGGAGCTAATAGAACAAATCGTCGTGTTCCTCCAGGGCTCGAAATCCAACTTGAGATCCTGCTCCTTGGTTTCCCATGCTTGGGTGTACGCCACGCAATCTCGTCTCTTCAGGACGGTATCCTTCATGTCATCGAATCGTCCAGCGCAAGAAAGGGCCTGGGCGCGACTGGTACGGATCCTATGGGCTTCCCCGCACCTCATTCGACACATTCACGACCTTCGATTCGCTCGACACACCGTGAGCGCGGAAACCTTTTCTGCGATTTGTCACTTTCCTTTCACGCACCTCCGAACCGTCCTCTTTCGGCCATCTTCTCAGCTTGATGCACCATTACTTCTGGATATGCAGCAGCTGTTTAGCTTGCCCACCCTCATTCGCATCACTTTCGGCTGCACTTTCACGGATATATCGGCATTTATTCAGCTGTGGCAGCACTGTTCTCGCACCGTCCAACATCTCGAGCTCTTCTGCGAGCAACTAACTGCAGACCTTCCGGAGGAGCCACATCCTGAACGCGTCTCGACCCCGCCAATTGTGCTCGAATCCCTTCGAATTAGTTCTGTGGGGATGGTTGGCGACTGGTTGACGCACCCCCTCCGCCCTTTCGACTTTTCGCGGTTGAAGGTTTTATCGATGGGCCGGCACGCGTATCTTCCTTGGCCAGAATATGCGTCTATCATGCAGACAATCCAGGTGTTCGATTTTACTCCAAAAGTGCGGATCCCACACATCTGTGCATCTTTACATCGTTCGCTGAACTTGCGCTGAACCCAATTTTAGGTCGACGAAACTGTTAACCTTTCGTTGCTACCAAACCTCGTCGTTGTTCGAATCATGATTCCCAGCAATGTTTGGCTAGGTGCGCTGGACGCTCTCCTAACCATCGGAGCAACCCAACGCATCCGCAAAATCATTATCAACCTTCGGGCAGCGCATGTCGGGGCGCTCGAGCGTCTCGACGCTGTCCTGGCACAGATCCCCATCGATCCGCCGCCCGTTGTCGAGCTCGAGATGGATCTTCTGCGATTTTTCTCTCTTAGGCCGCACTTTCGCCAACTGGCCTCTAAAGATATGGTGTGGTGTCTTTCCCTGATGTTTTTGGTTCCGCATCTGACTGGGCTGTTGTTGCAGCTCTCCCGCGTGGACGCGTATGATTTGGATTGGTTTGGGGTGCGTTCCACCTCTCAGCTCCGTAGCAGGTGGCTGATATACAAAATCACAGCATTTCTCAAATAGCTTCTAAAGGAAGAGGTGGATCGAGTTTGTCCAGATGTCATGATTAGGCTCGCTGACTCGTTTGCAATATTTTGCTGTGCCTGTCGCAGGCTTGGGTGTTTTTTCTCCAAGACTAGGAAGTAACTTGGAAGTCAATCACGTTGTAAAGGACTTGAGAAAAATGTGCCAAAATAAAATGCCGTCCAGTAGCGCGCGCAACAGAAGACCCAGACCGGTACGATGTTGTCACAGAATATATTGACCTGTACATGTCCGACTGTTGGGAAAGATAGATATCAGTGTTGTAGTTAGGCCGAGGAACGTATGTACCTCCCTACGCCCCCATCTTCGTCCTCCATAACCGTCTTGATCTGTTGCAGTTCCTCTCCCAGCAGCTGCTCAAGATTTTCGGAAGTCAAGATTGGAATGCGGGAGATAAATTTCCATGCATTCCTTATAATCAACTGTGACTGAAAGCGATAAAATTGGTCCATGTATGGACCTGGATCCTCCCTCCAAAATTGCTCCAACCTAGTAGACATCCCGCACTCAGACATGTATCAGCCAAGGGCTTCGGAGCCTGAGATTTGGACTTCCGCTTCACTCGTGGCTGGTTTCCTCGGGGCAGTAGACAAGTTATGCAGAGACTGCCTCGCCAGATGCGCGTACTGTAGTATTTCGACCAAGTCTTCAGGTGACGCGTGACGCGGCCCTCTGAATTGAAGACTTCCGGACTTCGTGACGGTGACAATCGATTTTGAGGCCCAAATAGGCCAAAAAACACCAAAATTTTCGCTCCGGCATCCGCCGGATGTCCATATATGGGGATTTTCTGGTGATAGCCGAGAAATGAAGACTTGAGAAAATGAATACTTGTAGTGACTCGTGACATGCTCTGAATATTTGGTCGAAATACTACAGTAGTTTGCCAGTGGTGAAGGTTGATGTTCCGATCAGCTGGGTTGCTATCTGGCAGTGGCAGTGCTGCTATCTGGCACATTTTCCCATTGCCTCAGTTTGAGCCCTCCATAAATCATGAAAATAATGCGTGATACATGAGGATCAGATTGGATGGTATTGTACGCTTCAGAATCGTAAAGCGAGGTTTCACAGTAACGTTGGAAAGGAAATGATGTTCTGCCAGATAGCAGCACTGCCACTGCTATCTGGCACTTCTGTTAATGGGCCCGGTTTGCGACCACGACAAATCGCAAAAATAAACGCAAGGATACTAGAAGCATAACAGAGAGTATTCACATCTTTAGATTTTTTTAAAATCGTAGCTTTAGGACGTGAAAGCGGTGTGCCAGATAGCATTGATGGGGCACGTGGCCATCTTTGCTATCTGGCACTTTCTCTCTCTTTCACTTTTTCGTCCTGCAGCTCAGCCTCTTCGCTTGCCGCTGGCACATTTGACATTTTAGCATTTATTCTGCTACTCTCAGCGCAAAACTCTACCTGAAACACGCTATCTTCCTTGCACGGAATCATCTGGAGCAGAATCAAAGCAACTTTGACGGATTTCATGACTTCGCGGCGGTGGGCGACCGATGTGACCCAAGCTAGACTCGTGACCAGTCTGCTACGGAATCTTACCCGAGGCGAGCACGGGTGCCGTAGGCAGACTGGTACTTCTCGGAAATATGCAAAGGGCGGGGCCGGAGTTTAAAATTTAACTAACTTTTGAGTGACGCCGATGACGCAATGATCCGCCGATCACAGCTTCTCACTCAAACACCCCCAAAAGCCGTTTCCAAAAGCTGCAACTCACTGAGGTCTGACTGGAACTCTGAGTAGACAGAGTTTTGAGGATTTTATTCATTTATTTTTGGGTGATTTTACCAGAAAAAACGGATGAGATTTGAGTTCAGGGTGAATTGATCGAGAATCGATCAGACTTCAATTTTAAACTCCGGCCCCGCCCTTTGCATATTTCCGAGAAGTACCAGTCTGCCTACGGCACCCGTGCTCGCCTCGGGTAAGATTCCGTAGCAGACTGGTTACGAGTCTAGACCCAAGCGTGCTCAGAACTCTGGATCCAACATAAATTCAACTGCTAGAAGGTCCCGACAGAGTCCCCAGGTCTGTTTTTATTGAATGTTTTATGCTGCAGAAGTACGTCAAGTTAGAATCTCGCATGGTAGCACAGTGGTTCTCAAACTACTTATCGTCAAATTTGGTCCGAGACTTCTCGGCAATGTTTCCCCATCACTCGTGACAGCGAAACCTTTATTGGGTCTACACAATCTGTGCTACGATGTGGTGCAAGGTGAGAGCTGAGATTTTGAACTTCCAACATCAGGAAAAATGTTTCCGGTCCATAGATCACGGCCTGGATTTGAGTCGCCGGTAGCCCCGGTAGCTGTCAGCTGATGATCTATTGCTTCTAGTAGCTCCCGTTGCCGAGGCTCGATACCAGTAGCTTGAGGAGTTGTGACGTAGAATACATAGCCCTAATTTCTCTCCATTGTTTCCTATCTGTGCAATATATGTTTACTCTATGAATTATTTTGCTTGTGACCTCAAGCTATTGATTAACATCACCACAATAGTCGAACGTTCGAACCCTATTAAAACAGGTTGAGGATCAGTTTCAGTGAGCGAGAATGGGGTACATGGTTTTCAACGTATTGCCCTTGCAAACCATCAACATCAGCACCACCAACGAATATCAGTGGCTGTGTTGATACACCACCCGTATTAATTCTTATCGTCCACTTCCATCGCGGCAGACTATGCCCGAGATTCATAACCCCCAGACGGAAGCCGAAGCGCTCATTGAGCATATACACTCTGTGAAGGATGCAAAACTTGACGAGGATATCGAGAGGCATGCTATCGAATTCTCAGTTTTGTAATCTAATCTGACATCTTTTCCTGCACCTAGTCATGGGTGGATGGAACTCGATTATGACCATGTCTCGACAGTTACCTGCGAAGAAATCCATGGCCTCATTTATAAACAAGCCAAGTACCGCGGGTTTTCCGCCAATGGGCCTGTGACCCCGCCGCGGGTAGAATTGGCACGGAAGATTGATGCTGTTATTACACAGCGTCGGGCTGATGAAAGCCGGCGGGCTTTGGACAGCCAGAATCTGGCGAAGCTGATTGCCAAAAATATTGTCCCCATCGATAATTTCCTTCGGGCTGCTCGTCGTGCAGACCATCAAGATGTCAACTTTCCGCTCCCAGCAAACCAGCTTTTAAATCACCTGAACACATTGCGCCAGGCGCTCATCAGGGTGGAGCAGCTGATTGGTGGAAATGTGGATGCGGATTTCACAGAGCCCGACACGCAATATGGCGATGAGGATGAAACCCGGGTGGAGAGATTTAACATCGAGGGGTTTTGACATCTAGCACTTTTGATAATTTTATACAGGCCGAGAATCTGGCTCGCCGTAACCAATGTTTCTATTAATTGACTGTTGACTTACTTGTAAATAAGTGTCTCAGGATTTTAACATTATTGTAATCAGCCCTCGGGGTGAAAAAACGGGATCTCCGAGGAAGCGTTACTGTTATTTAATTGTGGTGGCAGTGCTGGGCGTTTCCTCGGCGCCTAAAATGGAACCATTGCCGGTGAAGTAAATATTGAATTAGTAGCGACTACATGCACAGAAATGCTATCGGCCAGCACGCCCTGAGACTCGCATGCGAACTCTTCGCTCCTCTGCAGCCTTCTTGGAAGCATAGAGTGCAACCTGATATCGGAATAAATAAAAATCATGGTGGCGGAGGTAGGGATTGAGATAAAATGTTTTGGCTTTGTCGAGGACAGTTTCCGAGGTCCAAGTGCGATCGGCAACTCGGCCGAATACTGGGATTAAATGACAGGATCGCACAATGTCACCAATGGGAATAATGGATGATTTTTGGTGATGGTTGCGTGAAGAAAGAGAAACCCGATGCATTCCGAGGTGTGGGTCGGGCCGTTGAAGTGGTTTGAACCAGTCGACATAGAGGAGGGGTTCCGAATATGAAACCATGGTTTCTGGCAAACGAAAGATAACACGCACGCGAGCAACAGACAGACCTACAATTGTGTCAAATGTGCGTCATCCATTAGATGGAAATGCATACCGTCTGTTGGCCCGTCGATCTGAGGGTGTGTGCGAACGAGAACCGTATCAAATTGACCCGCACTTTCAGGTATGATGCCCCGCGGAGTCACCTTTAATGGGTGGCCCTTGACGGCTCGAATAGCATCGTGAACCACAGTTGGACCGACAGCAGTGATATGCGGAAGTGTGACCGAAAACCGTTTGTACACAGGAAATGTAGTGCTATCGCTGGGTTGGAAGCGCGGGATGAGCGATTTGGACTGGAGGAACCGAGCGATCTCGAGCAGGAAGCTGGGGGCACGGAAATCGGCTATGATGGATGTCGCAGTCAAGCTCGGAAAGCCAGGTGTTTTGGCGATGTTGAATGTGGGAACCAAGTGTTTTTCAGCTGCTGCTGCTGCGGGCCCATTGACGGTGACCGTTTCACCCTCGTCATCGCCATCGTCTGCGTCCGGCTCATGCTCTGAAGCGCTGGATTCTTCATCTTCCGCATCCTCGTCCACGGGCGAATTCAAACTCGCCAAATATCCAGGTACTGCCCACTGAAGATACATGCCAAATTTGTGAACGGATTCCTGGCGACGTAGCCAAACGGTCATCTGTCTCGTATATGCCTTCTTGTTGGAAGCGTTATAGCCGACTTTCGCCAAGTCAATATGCAGGCGTTCGGTACCTTCGGTGTTGAATCCATCCGCAGTACCCCGCGACCGAATAGAATCAACGTAATGCTTGAGTTTGTGAAGTTTGCTGATATTAAAATGTTTTCGGATGCCGAGCGTAATGAATATTTGTTTATTGTCATGGAATGCGGACCAGGCGGCGTCTAATTGCGCCAGGGATTCATCGCAGTGCGTCTCGAAGTGGGCGTAGTGGATGAAGTCCAACATTCCGCGAGCGGCAGATTGAACACCAGGATCTGTGGCATCCGCAAGAACTCCCAGAAAGACCTTCTCCATATTTTTACGCTCATTCCCTGTCCATTGAGTCGTCATAGAAATTCCCTTCTTGAAATGTCGGAGGGAGGGATGCGGTGTCATCGTGCGGAAGCGCTGGTCGATTTCGTTCTCCCCTCCTGCTGTAGCCTTGGTCGCCCACTTGACGGTATGATCTCCAAACGCCCCATTATGAAGCTCGTGGAGTAGATCGGGTGTCATACATTGAAATATATTGCAGTGAGGAAAGTCTGCCCAGAAGGGATTAATCGGTCGCATCCGTAGGTCCACAAATTCGATTGGATAGTCGCCAGCTGCCTGCTCGGCTAGAACGCGGACAGTTTCGGTCGGATCGCGCCAGGAATAATGATCGGTATCTCCACGCTGCCTAGGTCCGCACGAGCAGCCTGGGCAGGAATTCTCCATCGTGCATGCAACGAGGCATTGCTCCGGGTAGTCGGCTATGTAGGCGGCAAGAATTGGGAAGACTTTTCTCACGAAGCCATCAGCACAATCCATCTTCTCGCCGTCATGTCCTGCCACCTTCAAGGGCTCAAGCATCGTCCGCATGCAGTCATGGAAGAGCTGGTGGCCAGCTGCAGAGCGCGTTTTCTTGGAGTATATCTCCAGCTTCGAAACAGGAATGTAACCCAGAAGAACCGTTGCTCGGGCAGACGGTGTTCGACGGGTTTGCTTGTCGATATTGCCGATGGTAAGGTACACTGGCCATGCTTCCTTGTCGCCACTGAACCGGGTCAATTGGGTCTTGTCAGATGCTATGATTATCGGGGCAAGTGTGGCGCCAATTGGTAAAAGTTTCTGAGGTACAACGGCGACCGTAAGTTCACGTTCTCTTCAAAAATATGCACACCATACCTGAATTTCCCACCACCAGTCACCCGTCCACATCTCGTTAAATTCGCGATTGCTGTACTTCCCGTCCTCGAAGCGTTTGAAGATTCGGTGCGGCTCATAGACCTGGTTCGTAAACGAAGGGTTCTGGAGCAATTCCCTCACGCATTCAACAGGATTGCGACACCACATCTCAACGATCTCGGTTTTTTTCTCGCCATCCGCATCCACCTCGTTGCCGGTCAGCTCAAAGGGATAGCAAGTCCACTTTGGACCCTCTGGAAGTGCATCGATACGCTGCAAGAACGAGCGGTTATTGTGAAACGAGGGATTAATTCCCTGCCGGACCTGAAATTTAACGTTAGAGGTGATATATAATCCTGTGAATGGTGCGCACTTTTTGGAGCTTGAGAAAGCTCTCGGTCTTCGCCTGACTGATTCCCGACGTCGCCATCCAGCGTGCCAGCTCCCACTCATCTTCGCTTTCAAATGGATGCCAGGGCTCCAAATTGCTCTGCTTTTGCTCCGCCCTCATCTTCTCAAACTGTGTACGACATTCTGCAATGATGGCACCAGCAGCCCGCTCCTCGGGGAACGGCTGGATCCAGCCATCGTCCTCGTCGGCAACCTCTTCTACTGTTGCACGAGGCCGCTTTGCCGGGCTATCTTCCCTTGTCTCGATCGCAGCGGCAGGATTGATTGTATCTTCGTCAGATTCCGAGTCTTCAAAATCTTTGCCAAAAAACGAGTCCTCGGGTCCTGCAAAATTCATCTCTACATCTGCCGCTACATCCAGCTCTGCCGATGCTGGTACTGAATCTGGCTCTGATCTGCTCCAGTCTGAATCTGACTCGGAGTCGTCATCGGATGCATCAGAGTCGGCCGCGTATTGCTCGAAATGCTTTATGCGGCATTTTCTTGATTGCGCAAGATGCGAACGGAGTCCCTGGGATGTGCGGTATTCGGTTCTGCAGTATGTGCAAGGGTGCATTTTGGTACGTCGAAAGCAGGGCGATATTGTGTGCTCATCACTGATCACTATTTTTTTTTCAAATTCAGGCAGCGGGTCCGAGCGCACTGCGCGATCGCGTGCTTCATGTACAAATAAATGGAAACAAGTTTGTGTATTCCTCCTCTCTTCTCTCCCACCATGGTGCAGGATGATTCTGAAAGTTCGGACTCTGACAACCAGGAGCAGCCTCCCCCTCCTCCTAAATCGAAGCCACGCCGCACCCGCGATGATGTCTCTGGCAACAAGACTTTTGACTCTCGTACCCGCACGTCGCGTCGCCCTTCGGAAAGGCAGGACAATATCAGTACGTGGAAACCTCTTTTCAGTCTTCCTCCTCACGTACGCCACATATCAGACAAGGAGAACCTTCAGACAACTGAGCAGAAGCTCTTGAAGGCACAGAAGGACCTCGAAAAGGCAAAGCGGCAGCTGCGCAAAGCGACTAGTACGTGTTACCGTTACACTATATGTGCTCCGCCCATTACCCTGTCCCAGATACCGAAACAAAAGACGACGATGATATGGAGAGCGAAGAACAAGAGGAGGAGGATGTAGACCCTGGTGTTACATCCTTCAAATCCTCGGTATGTACTTCCATTGATTTTATTCTAAATCTATTGATCGATGACAACGGCCTCACAGATCCGAGCCATGCAGCCTCTTCCCGCTGAAGCTCCCCGCCCCACCACAGTTCTGCGCAAACGGTCCGACCCCAAACCGCCGCCGAAGATCTCGTCTCGCGCATACCTAGCCCTTCCCGAAATTGCTGCCGGGCCAGACACATCCCCACCTGCGAGTCCCCGGCACTATGACGACCGTGTGGACGACGTCCCTATGGACCTCGATGACGTCCCGCCTCCGCCCAGAGGCGCTGCTGCCGCCACTCCTCGACGCGCTACCGAAAGTCACGGTGACAGTCACAGTCACTATGACTCGACTCCTGCGACCTCGACGCACGACCACCGCGGCCGCCCGGCAGCGCCGGATACAACGACACGTAAACGTCACCAACAGTCGTCGCCGGCGCCTGCCCCTCCTCCGAAGCGCAAGCGCAAGGAGCCCAAGTTCGCCGAGGGCTTTATCATCGTTGCGGGCATCAAGTCCAAAGCTGCGGACTATGAGCCAGAGGTTAAGGCATTAATCCTCCGTGCTTGTAACGAGTATGCGGTGCGCATTCTCATCATGAACGCCTTCCCCGACTCCGCTCTGCAGACTCAGTGGGGGAAGGAGTGCTTCAGGAACGCCTGCCGAGCCGCCCAGCAATTTTACTCCAGCACCACCCGGATAATCACACTGGCAAGTATCTCCCCATCCTAGTATTCATGTGTCGCTCACGCATCTGTAGATCACTCGACGCGGATCGCACACACGCTCTCTTATTGTCCAGGCATGCCGAGCTTGCTTTGCGGCACATTACACCTTCAATCAGAGCTCTACATCGGCGGCCGTGATGGTGTCAAACAGCAAGCTGTCGGAAAAGCTTAGAGCGAGTGCCGCGTTCCATTACAAGGTATAGTTCCTCACACTAACCTTCTTAGCGCTAATGTATTATTGTCAGGATACGAATGAGCGCACGGGCTATGGGGGTAATCCCATCCTCGCCCAGATGCGCCACAGCAAGCTGTTCGAGGGGAAGAAATCCCTCGGTGCTATCTTCGCCACAAAGTTTGACCCTTATCCGCTGGCGACGTTAGCACTGGAATTCGCCGCGGTACGTGATGCATATCTTTTACCTGCCTGTGCCCTGACGATCAATTGATTTCAAGATCGAGCACTGCGCTAAGGAGTGGTCGACCGGCAAGTTCATCAGTGCCGACTTCTCGGAGAAGGAGACACTCGAGCCGTACAAGACTCATCTTAAGGATATCCAAGAATGGCACAGCCTAAACGAGCAGGTCGTACAGAATATCCGCCACAAGTGGTTCGTCCGCGCTACGTACGTCTATTACTGTATTTTTCCCTGTGTGTGACTGATTAGATCTGCAGACGCAAACTCGAGCTTCCGACGACGCCGGATGGTGCATCTCATCTTGATAGCACGCAGAAGGATGCGCTGCGTGATGAGCTTGCTGGACGGACTGGAGAGACGGACAGCGAGCCTGAGCTCGAGGGTGGCGATCCGTAAGCAGCCGTATTCAGTATTACAATTAGACGATTATGCCGAATATATTATTCCATTTACCCAACACTATTATATTGCCCTGAGGAAATATGAAACCCATAGCACTCAGTAGCTAGATAGCTGCCATGCTATGGTGCTCTACCGGTGGCTACGGTAGCGGTCAGCCAAGCTACTGGGGGATATGAGAGCTTGGCACGTGAATACAGACCGCTACCAAATTGGGGACTTGGCAATCAGGCAATCCTAGATATGGAGGCTACCAAGCACTCTGTATCTAAGCCGTTTTTTCCTGATGAACTCATTCAATCATTTGGATGACTTTCAATCTGTCTAGTTTGTGCAATAAGATCGAAAGGTACGCGCCTTACATTGCTGCCACGCGATCTGATCCATCCGGCATATTTTTAAATGAGATTGAAAATTGAACGCATATGATACAGCTATGTAAAGTCAGCTATCTTGCCTTAGCGGATGCAAGCCGATCCAATGGTTTCGAGGCCCTCCGCCGGCGGCAAATAAACATCGGGTGGCACCCATAATTGCACCTGCAACAAAAGCTACCTCCAGGTTTTCTCTGTGATGTTGTTCCTACTTAACGCACCATTCTGGCGCCCTGTGAATTCATAGAATTGTATATCTAGCTAGGAAAAATGTTACCCGAGTCCCTCTGTGATTCGTCTGAGCTCTCCTGAAATCTTTCCTTTTTGATTTCTTTTTCGTTTTTTTCCCGTCACGGTACCCAGTACATTGGAAAAAAAACCGTGGTGAAAGCAGAAAGGGAGAACACCGCCACCTTGCTTGTCCCTGTTGAACAACGTCATTGATGGTGATGCACGGCTGACTCAGACTTGATTTCGACCACCATGTCTCCTACAGCCCCGCAAAAAATCCAGAAGTTACAAGGCTCCTGTGATATTTGTCGGCGTCAAAAAGGTACGTGCGTTTCTCTACCAACTGTCCTGGTCTGATCTGTGCCATACTTAGTGCGATGTAAGACTATCACAATTTTCTCTTCACATTTTGAAACCATTCTTATTGTTGGGCCATTGCAGGCGACAGCGCAGCCATGCCCGGAAATCGCTGCTCAAGATGCATTGCTTTTGGCTCTGACTGCACCCATGATCTCCTTCAATCCGCCAAAGTTAGTTACTGGTAGCTGCTTTTTCCCCAGTCTTACTATCCTGGCAGGAAAAGAAGAAGCGGCGGTAAGACAAGAAATTTTCTCTCGGTCTCAAGTTCATACTTTGGTCAAGGAAACCACTCCAAACCTCATCAGAAGTCTTATGAATTCTTCAAGTCCTTGCTGGCCGCTAACCCGTTTTTCTAGATGGAAGCAGGAAGAATTCTGGTCAACCGAGTACTTTTGGGGACTTATAAACCACCAGAAGACCACGAAGCGCTCGTGCAGCTACTGCTGCAAGTGTCTCGGTATGCGAGGAGCCTGGAACGACATCCATCTGGGACGGCGTCGCGGACCTCCTCCAACTCGGATGGTCAAAAAGAGGACGCCGATGCCGAGGCTGAGATTTCCATCCATTCAGAAACACTCGAACCCAAGGGGGACAGAGCTGATCACCAATATTTTGGGAAAATTGCGAGTATGGTATTCATCGGAGCTGCCATTGAGGCACGCAAGAAGGACGCAATCGTTCTGCGTGGCCCACGCTTCAAGAGAACCGCCTTCTGGAGTAAATTACCCGTAGGTTGATCCCCTACCGCACGCCGCCGCAGACGCTCACGCTTCCCAGTGGGAGGCATCCGAGTCCCCCCGCTCAGAGCCGCCTGTCAGTCAGACATTCCCTGCAGACGACCTCCTCCGCGATCTCGTTAATCTCTACTTTACGGAGCTCCATACATTCTCCTTCGTCTTGCACCGGCCGACATTCGAGATGGCGCTGGCGGACGGCCTGCACTTGAGCGACCACCGATTTGGATCCATCGTGCTTGCGGTGTGTGCACTGGCGAGTAAGGGCTCGTCCGATCGGCGCGTGCTGTTACCTGGCGAGGGCGAGCTCAGCGCAGGGTGGGAGTGGTTCCGCCAGATTCCACGCCCGTTTTCTGGCACGCAGACAACCGCCTCCATCTACGACCTGCAACTCTGTTGTGTACGTGACGAAACTTTCTAAGTGCTCGCTTCTCACTCTCTACTCGCAGCTATACATCGCCTTCCAGAAACTCGGCGCTAATCTCGAGCCGTGCTGGCTCCTGAGCGGGGTCGGCATCCTGCATGCGCAAATTATCGGCGCACACCGACGCCAGAACAAAGACGCGCCATGGACCGTCGAGGCGGAGCTGGCCACTCGGATCTGCTACTATCTCTGTATTTTTGACACTCTTTTCAGCTCGTGTTTCGACCGCCCCCGCGTTGGGACTGCGTTAGAGCGCGAGCTGGATTTGCCGACTGTGTGCGGTGAGGATTACTGGGAGTCGCGCACGTTTCAACAGCCGTCTGGACAGCCCTCGCTCGCGGCGTACAACATAGCGTACATCAAGCTGATGGGTATTTATTCGTCCTTCGGGCGAGCCGGAGTGCGTACAAGATATCTGTCTCCCTCGAAGTTAACGTTGCTACAAGCTGAATCCCAACTTCCCGCAGGACGCGGCATCGATGGTGCAAATCGAGTGGGTCCCGGCTATAGACTTCTTCTAGTCGCTTTCTCATCCATGCCAATTCAATCCAGCTCTCGTTTAGATCAGTGGGCCACAGAAATCCCCGAACATTGTATGTCAACCATCATGTGTGTTCCATGCTCCTGTACTGATTGACCATGTCTCCAGTGCTCTGGAACCCGTACAAGGAGGATGACGCGTTCTTTGCCCAGAGTGCAGGTATGTACTTCCAGCTTTCCTTATCCGCCGCCATGTGGAAACATGTGTGACTGTCCACAGCTTTGTATACTCAATATTATCATCGTGAGCATCTCAAACCTGGGACGCACTGGGCTTTGCTTTACATCCGGTTCGCAGTTCAAATTCTACTGCACCGGTCACTTTTGCAGTCTGCGAGCAACGAGCCGCGCCCTCCCTCCGTACGTCTCGGCTATACTCACTTGATCCAATGTGTATTATGACTGACACTTCATGTCCGACAGGCGTTTAGATCCCTCGCCATCTGCGCCAACGCAGCGCGGAGCACCGCGCATGTCACTGACGTTCGAAGTCACCGAGGGATTTTTGATCCGACGCACAATTTGGTGCGCACGATTGAGATAATCAGAGACTGTCTAACTCGCGCAATTTATTATACCATGCATGTCATGTTCAGAAAGCAGTTTTTGACGCCGCGGTGGTGCTCGTGCTCAATATCTCCGGTGGCGCGCGCTCTGGGCTCTCCATCGACACCGACCGCGAGCTGGTCGCCGTGTACCAGTGCATGGGCTTCCTGCGCCGTAGTGAGAACCGGTGCGTGCCTGCCTAAAGCTCATTCCATTTTCAATCTCCGCTAATGCACTGCATAGAGCCCAGTATGCTGGCCAGTTTTAGTATGTGGGTTTGCAGGGAATCCAGTCTCGGTGCTGATCAATACGTATCCGCCAGCGACCTGCTTTGCGAGTTGCTGCATGCGAGCGAACTTCCGCTTCCCGAATCGTCGGCGCCCCAGCTGCAGGTGCCAATAATTCAAGACAGTCAGGAAGGCAATTTATGGCCAGATCACCTACTCTCCCTGCCCATGGGCGGTGTTGATTTGGGCAGCCTGCCTGTCTACGACTCGCGGGAAATGAACACCAGACTAGCTGAAAACGGTGGGGCGTTCGTCGAGCCGCATATATCTCGACCTGGTGACGCGGCGGTGGACTGGGTGAACGGTGAGACACCCGGGCAGGCCGGTGCGTTTGCCAACTTCAATGATGTGGAGATGGACACGTATATGTGCGTCCATTATCATCTCTCTCACCGTGATAAAGATGGACTGATGCATATGCCTCCGACAGGTCGCAGTGGATCCCATATTGGTCGGGTGCGTCCACGTTGGTGCAGGCCATGGGGGACACGTCGCCACGGTAGTCTCGCGGGGTGGGTCATTGCCAGCCTGTGCAGGTTATTCCATTTGTCGAAGAGACTCTTGTTCAACCACAATCTACTCAAGTTCATTCGGATCAGAGAATGTTAAAAAGCAATTGCCCCTCGAAACAAGGCCCAGGCTCGATTCGAACGAGCAGATCCCACAGGATTTGAGAATATCCACGGACAACAATCAGAAGGTGTGGGTGCAGGCCATCCGCTACCGGCCCTTTCCATCTATCCGTTGAGGCCTATCTTATCCGGCGATGTCCAAATTGAATCTCAGCCAAAAATATTCAGCACGGCAAGACAAGCCCCCCGGCTCGATGTTCGATTTAAATCTCTTTATGACCAATTGTGGACGTCCGCTCAACCTGCTGGTGATCGACAACTTGGCATAATTTCTGGATTGTAACACTAGCCATGGCTCGAATCGTCGTCCGGATTCTCCATTGGTCGCTTATTCAGACTTTATGAAACCCGTCTTGAGACGACACGCCTCCCAGTCGCCTCTCTGCTGGGTACGCCCATTTTTCGAAATTGTAGGATGATTCGTGCCAATTTGCTCTTCGACCAAGAGTCAAGACGCGAGGATAATCTCCATGAACTTTAGCAAGCTGTCTCGCATCCGAGACCCTTTGTCCAGTTCTCGGGTTTCGCTTAAAAACTGGGATTCTGGAATACGCTTTGGCTGCATCCGCATGTGGATCAATGAAGGATTACCGAAAGCAGGTTCACAATGTCGTCCACATCTAGCCAGAGGAGCACCACAAGGCCACACTAACGAAACCTATAAAAGCCACCGTGCCACAGCCTGGTGGTCTGCTCCGCCCCCCCAGAGTACCCCCGCCGAATTTCGCATTTCCGCACCATGTCAATCTCCAGCATTCCCTCCACTGACTCATCTCGGCCTTCCAGTGAGGATGCCACCCTCACCGACTCCGTCGACGATGCCACCCTCGTCGATTCCACCATCTTCGATCCCTCTGAGCTCGCCTCTCCCACCAGCTCTATCAAGGGCGTCTTCGTCCGCTCGCGGCCGACGTCGATGGATGGCTCCATCATCGACTTCCCCACCGAGCCGGACTTCTCTCAGTTCGGGCTAACCCCTGCGCCGCCTGCCCTCGACGCCGTCTTTCCGAAGCCGCCTCTCATCGGCGCCCCTCCCGTGTATAAGAAGCGGCGCTACGCCACCAGTACCAAGTCGCTCTACACCGGCACCGGGACGGGCACGAGCCTGAAGACGAACCACTCCCCCATCGTCCCGCTGCGGGCTGTTCGGCGGGTCCACACCGAAGCCGACTACGAGGAGATTGAGGAGGAGAACGTGCAGCCCAAAGCGGGGCACGGCTGGTCGTTCAAGAAGCTGAAGAAGAAGCTCGTGCCGGGCATCTTCCACCGCCCCGCGCCGTCGACTTCCTCGCACACCCTACAGCCCTTCGACTTCAACATCAATGCCGAGATCCCCACTGTTGCTTCCACACCCCAGTCGTCCCTGCGCGGCGGAACGATGAGCACCGCGGCCACCTTCGCTTCCAGCCCCCAGTCGTCGCTTCGCGGCCGGACGATGAGCACCAAGTCGTTCAAGGGCGTCAAGTCGAAGAAGGGAGGGAAAGCGCACACGACCCGCCCTGCGATTCCCGGGCACATGCGCGCTCGTGTGCACTCGTTCACGGGATACTCTGCTTACTCCGACACGGACCTGACGCTGCTGGACGAGGAGACGGTTGAGCAGAACCGCATCGCGGCGGAGAAGCTGCAGATCGCGCTGCACCAGCTCAGCCTGCAGTACAACTCCGCGCCTGTGGACTTGGAGGAGGTCGGGATTGCGCTGTAGTCGCGTGTCTGGGATCCTCAGACTTCTTCTTTCCACATTGGCTTGAACTTATTTTTCTCTTGGGTTTTTGTTTCTGGTTGTTTGCTACTCGTTGTATCATAGATCTCCACTCCCGTCTGCGCCACCCTCCCCAACTCACCGCCCTACCCATGCCACCCCATTTCTAACTATGCCTCCCCACATGCCACTCTATGCTCCATGCGTCCTTCTTATCATTCACCCCTCGCATTATTTTATTCCAACGAGCAATCTAAGTGGAACCCCGAGAGAATCCAAAAAGCAATCGCCCGAAACACGGCCCAGACTCGATTCGAACGAGCAACTCCCACGGAACGTGGCCAACACACCATCGTTGAATGTGGGTGCATACTTTACGCGACCGGGCCTGAACACAGGGTGAAAAAAGAGCAGTCACCGATTCTGGAAGATACCCTTGCGGGTTGTCGGCGCGGATTATCTACAGCCATACGACCGGGCCTTTTCTTTCTACTATCTATTCTGAAGCAGAATCTCTAAGTTGAAAAGTCCCTAAACAAAAGTTTGAAACCGAGATCACGACCCAGGCTCGATTCGAACGAGCAAATCCAAATCAGAGCTTGGGAAGAGCTATGAGATGTGGGTGCGGACGACAGGCCTTTCACTTCTAACCTTTGAATGACCATGAGTTGAATTCCAACCACTAAAAACGAAACATTCGACGTGCTAAGGCCCGGGCTCGATTCGAATTCGAACCCACAATGGGCAAAGGTATTACACTACGCGGCCCAACAAAGCAGTTCACTTAACTGTTGCAAAGGTACATTCCATGGGGCCTCATGATCTTGAAATCCTAACTTCCAACGGATTACTGACCGGGAACCGGGATCATGCTCTTATCGAAAGGCGAACACCTGAAGGATACCCGTTAACCACAATATGGAGTCAACAGCGTGGAACCAGGCGAGACATATCTTGTTCGTTGAAATCCGAGTCAATTTCACGCAGAAGCAATCGCCGCGAAAAAAAAGGATGATAAAGTGAGACGGAATTGACCGGAACGGGCGAAGCCGGCATTCCACACAATCTCACAGTCACGTGTGTTGTCAACGCAGGTCCGCAACTTGACTCTTACCATCATCCACAGAACACAGATTGGCCATGGATGAACCCACCGATGAACCGCAGGTTCCTTCTCACAGATACACCTTCCCACCCTTCCCACCCGCGCCTCCAGGCTTCAAAATCCCCGCCTTCAAGGACTTCCAGGAATTCGGTACCCGGATCGTCAAGGATGGAATCGAGCACGATGGCCTCGGAATCCCGACGATTCGGCTGCCACCGCCGACGAAGAAAGGCAAGAGCAAGAAGAAGAAATCGCATGCTCTCCAAACCGGACCAAAGAAGGAGTGGTGGGAAGAGTGGGAGGCGCAGAGTGCGCAGCTCCCTGTCATCGCGGATGAATCGTACGTATATCCGTTCGAAAAATCAGGGGAAATTGAATCTGAGTGCGCTTCAGAAGGCTGGATCCTGTTGATCGCTTTCATCAGGCTGCTACGGAGTTTCAAAAGTGGGGGTTTCGCACCAGGGTGTATCGTGTTTGTTGACTGATATTATTGGCGCAGATATTACCCGCTGCCGCAGCTGAAACATATGCAGCAGCTATGGACCGGCGTACGCTATTCATATTTCGTCTAGTCATCTCATGGGACTAACGATACCCGCTAACCATGCAGTTCCAAAATTTCGCCGGTCTGGCACCGTCGTCTCTCAAAACTAGCAATCCGGTCGTAGACGAGGACGAAATGATGTCCGACGACGACGACTTTCCCAATGAAGAAGCGGTGTTTAACAACCCCGTGCCATCCGACGGCGCCAACATCGATGATGCTGCAACTGACATAAAAGACGACCCGAAGTCGAAGGAAATGGCGGAAGATAACCAGGACTTGAACGAGTCGGAACTCGAACCGGTCGCCATATTCCTCTCCGACCCCCCACGCGCGATGCAGGTCTTCCTCTCCTCGTACATGCGCCAACACGGGTTGATGTGGGACCCAGCCAAACTCCTCGCCGCACCCCGCCTCATGCGCTTCTTCGCGAATTCTGTGCTGCAGCCGCCAATCGCAGACGCCCCCATGCTCGCGCGCACCCTCGCCGTCATCGACACCGCCACGCGCGAGCTCCCCGCCATCCCTACCATCTCGAATGCGCTCCCCGACGCTTTTGGTGCCGCGTGTCGGGCGCGGTTGGGGAGACGGGCGGATGGGTTCGAGTTCGTGGTGAAAGAGGATGAAGGTACCGCGGATAAAGATACAAGTGTAGCGAAAGGACTCGCGAAGGAAGAAGATGCCGCAAAGACTTTGCCCGCGTCGGATGCGCATACGCACGAGAGAGATGCAACTAGAGGTGCAGCAGAAGACGCAGACGAGAGTCACGAACGCGACACCAAGCGCGCGAAGCTGGAGCACACACCCGCCCCCGACGCGTCGATCGAGGAGCTCGTCTCCCCCGCTCTCGCCGATGTGCCGGCTACAATCATCAAGGAAGACGCGGCCGCTTTAGCCACCAACGAAAACGCGCCCGATGCAATCACCAACGGAACCGAGCCGTCCAACGAAGACGTGCCCATGGATGATGTAAATGCGTCAGGTTGGGGCAGCGGCGGCTGGGGTGCGGGTGGATGGGGGGGCGACGATGAAGTGCGACTCGCCGACGGTGCCGTTGATGGAAACGCGCCTCTAGCAAACGGAAGCGCACCTCCCAATGTACAATCTCTCCCCGCCCTACCGGCAGCAGCGACACTGGAGACGCTGCTGGGCCACAAGGCAGGGACCGCGCTCCCGCGCACGCACGCCCCTGGGGTGGTGGAGTGGTCGGTGAGGCGCGTGGTGGAGGTTGTACCGCCGGTTGCGGCTGTGAGTGTGGACGCAGGTTCAGCGAAAGTCGCGGATGTGGATGTGGATACGACCACCCCAGAGGCAGTCGAGTGCGCGCTCGAGAAGCGTCTATGGCGCGTGGTCCTCGCGCCGTGGCTCGGATGGGACGGCGACGTCGAACGGGAGAAGGGTGACAAGGCGGCGGGGGCATCGCGCATCTTGCGGAGCTCGCGCGGGGCGGTTGTCGGCGAAGTTGCGACGACAGCTGAGACGGACGGCAGCGCAACGCCAGCACAGTCGAACTTGAAACCACACGACCCGCTGGCGGACGAGATTACCTTGCTGTTGGATGGCGCGGCGGCGAAGACGCTCGTTGTGGGGATGGGGCTTGGTGGGACGTGGGTGCAGCTTGCGCGGGTTGGGGATCTGCCAGGTGTGGGTGTCGAAGACAGTGTCGTGAAGGAGGAATTGAGCGAACCGGAGGGGGAGAAGGAGGGGAGAGTGAATGCGAATTTTGCACAAAGATACTGGTACATGGAAGAGCTGATCATCATTCTGCCTAGCTATTGGGCGGTTTAGTGTATATAGTTGGATTCCTGCACGAAGAACCTCCAAACCGTCTAACTAACTATATCTACTCACATCCCTCACTTATATCTCTTCTGAATGTTTTTGTTCCATTTTTATCCGTATCCCTGACTACTAACAGTTTTGTGACGCAAAGTTCCATCTGTACGATTTTGGTTGAATGTCATTTGGTTGAATGTCATCGTATGGCTGTAATAGTGTAAAATAATTCCACTTTGTAACAACCTGGTTTTAACATCAAAAAGTCTCTGGCTCAAACTGCATAGCGAAAAAAATCAGCAGGTTGTACATTTCGAAAAAAAAAATGTTGACCGGGTGACTGGTAGCCCTGGGATCATGAGACCCTTTATGTAACCCTGTTAGGCTGGATGACACATGGGTTCATTGCTATGCCATATATAATCGGAATCCCGATATGGATTCTGGCATACATGCAAACCCCTTCTCCTCTGCACCCCTGGATTTTATCTTCCCTCCCACTTGTAGAGAACACGGTGTAAGAGTAGGTCCTTAGTCGCACACCAGAAAGGGTAAGACTGAGGGCCGTTGTTGGGGAGCCACCTCCTTTATACGTTGCGGCCCCGATCGTAAGTGAAACAGTATAATAAAAGAAAACATAAACGACTCCAGAAACGGAGCTGTACGCCAATATGCCAGGAAAGAGAAGTCCCGAATCAACACCACTGGCTGGATATCCCATTCCTGCAAACAGTGCTGGATCTGAGGAACAGGATTGGCCATCCCTGTTGATGCAGTCTCACCGTGCCCTTGGTCCACGGTTCCATTTCTATTCACTAAACTTTCCGAGTTTGGGTTGTTCCCGTTGACTCTGAAACACATAGGCTGTGGGAAGTGAATAACAAGGGAACTAAGTAGTCTAAGCTCAAACTTGTTGATCCTTTGGCCTCGAGGGCAAACTGATGAGATTGGATACCCACCTGGGGATGTCTGACCCATTTGTATGATTTGGATAGAGTACCAGACTTAGACCTCCGGCAGTGCGACTTTTCTTCCATTCAATCGTTGGTTGGTACTCTTTTAATCAAAGCCATCAAGGTTGCTACTTTTCTTTCAACAAATGAGGGGTGTGCACTTTTTTAAACACAAATAATATTTTTACAGTATTACAGCCATATCATCGATGTCATCTGCAGTTGAATACCTGTCGTGCAGATATCTGGCGAACACATTGTTAATTCGGAATTTGTGTAAGCGTGAAAGCAAATCGTCAATTAAACATGATTTCGTGGAGTTTTGGGTAGTTCGAGGGGAAATGAGGGCTAATGTCTGGCTGTTATAGCTCTTCACCTCAGATTTTGAGTCTCATCCGTTTATTACTGTCCAAATTTCCGCGCGTTGTTCGTAGGAATGAACCGGGAGTCCATGCAATTTTCCTAAACGCTAAAATTCCATCTTCCACGTCCATAGCAGCTTTCAAGTCTAGCAGCTCGAAATGTCTTCTCCTCATTCTTCCTCCCGGAAAGCCACTGACTCGGATGCGGCCATTCAATCCTTTGCCGTTTGTGCTACCAACTTCCTTCTATTATTACACAAAGATGTCCACCCCGTTCCGCTTAAAATTGGACGCAGATGCATTATTCACGCCAACTTCGAAATTTCGGGAGTTGCATCAGTAATATTTGTCGCGCGCTTCCAGCCCGGAAGCTCTATGCATCGCGCCTCCTTTTTTTGCCCATATAGACGCCTGGTACCAGCCGTCGACTTGTCGCGATTACTGACGACGCGATGCTTGCTCCTGCTTGGTCGATGCCAACGCGTCCATTGCGCACCTGATTTATCCGCACACATGCGGACGCGACGTGTCGAAAATGAACCACAACCACATACAAACCAATCCACGGATTTGTTTGGCAGCATGGAAGCCGGTGAACACGGGAAGTACCTAGGCACATAGAAGCTGGGCTATCTGCATGCATGTCCAAACTTACAGGATACGGATCTTGTGGGTGCGCCACTGATCTCCGTTCACACTATAGACGCCCACTCACGAAACTCGGGACTCCGTGTGAAATTGGCGCTGGTCCTACTCCACATATTGTAGCGCTGACAGATGTCTTCAGACCTTGCGGGAAATTCTCCTTGAAATTTGAATTGTTTGAAACCCTGCACCGCCTCCAGCCGGACGTCTTCCAGAAATCTGGCTCACAGCTTCCACGGCGAGTTTGGCGCGCGGCGTCTCCTTCGATGATTTGCTACCAACACGAGGCGCTCATGTGTGCATGCGTGTCGGTATACGCCAGGCTTGTCTTCACCCACCATGCAGCAGTACTCCCCACCCACCCATAGGCCTGTGCCGCCGCCGATATACGCCCCAGCCCCAGCAAACACCGTGACATGGGCCAATTTCCCTCCACAGCGACCTCAGAATACGCAGAAGCCCCTCCGCTCAGCCATGAAAAAGAGCTCCTCCACACGCACCGTCTGGGGCGGCTCGACAGTGAACGACTGGGACGATAGCGCCACGATCACAGGCCAAACCACCACCAGTATCGCATCTTCGCAGTCGCGGGCCCCGGGGAACGAGCCCTCCACACAGCGCCGCGTCGAGCATTGGGTGGACGACACGAAACACCATACGTCGGATTTCAGGGACCCATTCGCGCCGAAGACGGCGTACAGCACGCCGAGCTCCACGGGCACGAAAGCGCCCCACTCACATCGTGCGGAGCCGAGGCGGGAGCGGGAGCTGCCGCCTGTTTGGGTACCACGCGAGAGCCTGCCTGCAAGCCAGCTGCAGACATACCCGTCCTCGCAGCCGCTGGTTCCTATGCAGCAGCAATATGCCCAGCCGCAGCTGCTGTGGGTTCCGGCACCTGCTGCCGCACCACCGATGTCCACGAGTCCTAGCCAGGGGTACTTCGTAGCGCCGCCGGGAGCCAGCACCGTGGGGCACGCAGTAAGCATGATCTGTATTGCTGGCGATCTGAACTGACTCAGACTTTCTTTTTGATTTAGGCGCACGGACATTCGAAGAGCACCTCCTCCGGAAAGGGACATGGACACGGGAGCCGGAAACGGAGTCACTGATGAACGCGTCGTTCCGAAACTTCGAGAGGCAATCGTGTCGAATGATATGTTGAGAGATAAGCGTGCTGCAGGATATTTTGAGAAAGATTCGGGGAGAAGAGAGCGACAAAACAAACTCAATCGAGACTGGAGCGGAGGAATGAACGAGTGGAATTATCTTCGCAATTTTTTTTTGTACTTGTATCCAATTATGCCACACTGTATGTACCGTACCGTAGGATTTGCGTTGAAGCGGTTGGCCGTGATGCGCGCAGTGGGAGCCAATCTGGACGAGTGACGGTATGGAGTGTGAGTGCGAGTGCGAGCGAACGACACGCAAGTGTTCAAGAAAAAAAACTGCTTTCTCAGCTTTGACTGGAGATTTAGCAGTCGCCGCGCTGTGGTGTCCCGGCATCACCTGCTCAAGAATATTTACTTCACAAAACCTGCGCGAATCTTGGTTGTCGTGTAAGTTAGTTTTTTGGAAGCATTTTTTGATTCGGGGTAACTCACCACAAAACAAAATGCGTGGACATTTGCTGGGAGCAGAGTCCACACACAGACTTGACCTCTGTGGATGTGGAGAGCTTTTAACTATGTTACCAACGTATACCATTGGCAAAGACTCACCCAATCGAGATCCGCCAGCTAGTCTTCAGGCGGCGGCGGGAGCATAGGTTCCCGGTTCGGCAAGCTTTGGTGGACTAGAATGTGGTTTGGGGCGGGGGAGCCTGAGCGCGGGCAGCGGTTTAGAGATGTCCATTGGTCTGTCCTTGTACGGACTCGAGCTCTCCGTTCGTCGACGTTTGCACGGAGTAGTATTTTCCCTGGAAGTAGCCGTCAGTGAAAAAAAAACAAGTTTGAGAACATGCGATTGGAGGGCACGTACCCTCAGGCTGTGTCTCGGTACGGGAACAGGCATCTGATGAAGAAAGCAGTTCGACGATAGCGCGCGGACAGCGGTTATAGGTACCCTTACTTGTCACAATATCGTTTGTGGGCGTCTCCGGTCTCGGGCGTTTTGAAGGGCTGTCTATGGAAACCAGGAGCACCACGCTTTTTAGCGAGTGTTCCGGTGTGATGCGAGTGATGGCACATGTTTTCGACTGAGGACCCCGATGTACTGTCCCGAAGGAGCTCGTACGGCGTCTCCGGTGATTACCCCGTTTGGCCCTTGTAATTAAAGTCTTGTTATCCTTTGAGACGCGAAGACGATGAGCAGCATTGGGGCTATCCGCAATAACAGAGAGTGTTACTGAAATAAACTGCTTTGAATTCAGGATCTCAAGTACTACAACAAACTCAAGTCCCAAATTTCAACTTGAAGTCTCGCCGCATGGAATGTTCTGCCACTGCCGTATCCTCGGATTTTCATGGATTCTTTCATACATACAACTTAAAACCTTACATGCTGCTTGAACAGACCTGCAAGACCCGGCAGCAGATGGTCTTCTGAGGAACTGCTCCCTCAAGTCGAGCCTGGGTCATGAATCATGTAGGAAACAGGCTTTTTATTCTACAGTTGAAATTTGGAATTTCAAATCCCTCTCGCAAATAGACGGCCCGCATTGGAGTCTTTGCCTCGAAACTCATCCTTCCCCCCCAATCCAATTCGCGCTATGGCTTTGTCCCTTGTAAGCCGGAATATGAATTGAACTTCATGAGTCCGGGATTGCCAAATGCTACCAAGTGTGGGTGCGGACCATCCACAAGCGGATATTGCATTCCTTGTGTTCAACATCACCATAATGCGAATTTCAATTCGATTTTTGAGCAAAGCTGTCGGAGAAGCACCAGGTGCTTTGAAGAAGGTGTGTTCTCAGTAGAAGTTGAAAGCATTATAAGGACCTACCAGATGCAAAGGAAGAATGGGTTTGGGCTCTAGGTTGGAGTTCGGAGATGCTTTGCTAGTTGGCCATACAATCTTCCATTCTTGCAAGCTGGAGGAAGTCCAGTGATTGCTGTGAGCAGAGTTTCAAGGTCCTCCTTGAGAGATGGAGGCATCAGAAAGAAAAGTGAAGCAATAATTGAAAATGCGCAAGCAGCCTAATCCAGCGGAAATGAGTGATCCGAAACTTGGCCAGAGCCCACAAACAAAAATATTCTACAGGACCCGAGCTGCTGACCTCCTGGTAACTTTCAACCAGGAAGATGAGACGGAAATCCACCTACACCAGAGAAGCAGTACGAAAGGGTCCATTGATCAGGATATAGTATGGAGAACGCATATAAATATATTTGAATACGCTCGGATGCATATCATATTATATTCATATTGTATCGTATCATGGCTCATTAATATTCACGACTGCAGCTCGAGACCATATTGTATTCATATTTTAGTGAATATATTCGAAATATATCGGGCGTATTATATTTTTGGACAGCACTAGATCGAGGAAGCGGCAGCCCTGTCACAGCAAAATGGTTGCCAGAAATGCGGGTAAACAGTCAATCCAGAGTGCAGGGTTTGGGTTTCAGTCAAGCAGTTGAAGTGATCAGTTTGAGGATGCGAGCCACAGTGTTGAATTGAAGCATCAGTTGATCTAGGTTCCACTGTTAGCGTCAACTCAACATCAACTCGCATTATTTAGTGTTCACTTGCCCCGGGACCGCTGCTTCATACACTTCAACCTTCTTAAATTCACGCCCCATGGATACAACATGGATATGTACTCGTCCTCGAGTGCATTGTTTCTTCAACATTATGGGGTTATACTTACGGCTCAGCAGGATGCCGTGATCCGGTCCCGGAGGATGATCAACAGCGGGCACTAGGTTCGGGGTCTTGAACCAAAAGGGGGATGGCAAAATCAGTTGGCATCATTCGCATCACACCGGAACACTCGCTAAAAAGCGTGGTGCTCCTGGTTTCCATAGCTGTCCTCCTCGACTGGGGAAGGATTAGAGCCGCTGTTCAGATACAATAGCTAGCTGGTACGCACCGCTATTTTCCTCAGCACGTCGGCGCGAAGGAATGGGGAAGGTCGGCGGTGGATCTGAGGACGAGATAAGGTATATTGATAACCATTAATTTTTGCGGAGATCATGAGAATACTTACCGGAGCTCTCGGTATCCGATGTCGCTAGGCCATCGGCGGCAGGAAACAGGTCTGATTCGACGATCTGGATAACGCGCTGCAAGTTCTGCGCAACGGACATGCGGCAAGCGAGATTCGCTTTCTGCGCCGTGTCCCGCTCCTGCACCAGGACACTGCGCTCAGTCTCCCATGCAGCGCGCTCCAGCTTGAAGTCTTCCTCTGCTTTCAGTGCCCACGCCCACTGCATTTCGATCTGCGCACGAAGATCCGCGCATTCCCGCCCGTGCAGCCCATGCAAAGTCGTTAACTCGCGCTCCTTCACGCATAGCTCTCTCCGGGCGAGATCCTTGTTTTTGGCGGTGTTGTTAGCGCGGGCTTGAAGTTTCACCAACGCTGCTTTGTGCTGTTCGCACGATTCATTGAGGGCTCGTATCTCCTCGCGGAGAGTCTCGGATTCCTTCTCCGCCACGGCGAGAAGGATCGTAGAAGGCTTCGGAGCAGCTCGAGCGTCTGATAATGCGCGCTGAGCTTGTTCCAGAGCATGCGCCGCCGCAACGTAGGGGTCGTTTTCACTGTCATAAATTCATAATCAGCGATTTTTGAGTCTGCGGCATTCTGCCGCCCCTCCTTCGTCAGCGAAGCAACCGCAGCGGAATTCATGACCAGCAGATTTTGCGATTTAGAACGAGGGCTGAGGATGAACAGTGGAGCGTGGGTCAGGCCTACCCGAGTAAGTACGATGATGGTTAGGGACAAGGTGTTTGCTGTGTATGGCCTTGCTTGCTAATGACACTCGATGACAACAACAACAAACCAGGTTGAAATTACCTGCAGGCCGCTTCGAAATTCATTTTTTTTGCGTTCAATTTCATCCGATGTGCCAATAAAATGGGGGATGGGTGTTTTGAAGCTCTCGTAATGTTCTTCAAATAGTAATACAACATGAAAAGCTAAAATCGTTTGTGAAAGTACAAGTTGAGTAGTAAGGTTGCGCTCAGTGAACAAGACGTATGTTTTCCATTTTCCAAGTCCCTCGATGTCATTTGGATACCGGAGTTTTGAAACTCCCTTTGAGCTTCTTCCAATCTGTTTCTCTCCCCCGTAAAATCTCCCTCGGCCCGGGCAATGTCAGCGAACCCCAGCAAACAATCCCCCTTACCCCTGTGCACGTCCATACGTGTAAATTCGTCAAGTGACACGGTAAAAAGGCTTTTAGGTGTGTCTTGGTCTCCTTGTAGCACGGCCAAGTCGGCAAAGAGGCGCAGGGCCGAGCTCAGCCACAAGGGGTTTGCCGATTTCACCGCGAAAGCGAGGTAGATCGTGGCCCAGCGCGTTGTGAAGGGCACGTCGCACAATCCAAGTCGGATGTCGTCTAGTTTCCCATAGCATGCAGCTCGAACCTTTTGTGAGGCGCCGGGAGATCGGACGCAACATTCATACTTGTTTTTCGCGTCGGATTTCCTTCCCGCGTGAAGAAGGAAATCAGCAAGGATCCGGTCACACATGAGGAGTCCTCGATGGTAGCCCTTCTCCGAGAAGATTTTTTTTGTTTCTGCGAGACGAATCACCACCTCTTCTTCCGAGGTGATTGCTCCCAATGCAATGTCGATGGATAGAATGTTGGCGAGAGAGTTGGCATGGTAAAGACTCGATTTGCGAAGAGAGGACGACCGTACTATCACCTCGTTGAGCCGACGTGACTTTGGATAATCGCTCTTATCGAGATAGATATCTGCCTCCATATCGACAAGATCCAGCTCGTCAGGAGCGGCCAAGCTGGTAGCAAGCCGGAGCCGCTGTCCTAGGGCACACAACTCCAGGCCACCCACGAAATCCCCGAGTCCAACAGATGCCATGGCTGCCTGTATGATGGCCCCTATCTCTAAACAAAAGTCGCCAATCGTGCCGGCGATTTTTTGCGCGGAGCGTGCAAGCACAATCGCCTCTTTGAACGAACCCTCCGAGTTTTTCACCGATGCCAACCTGCACAATGCAGTATATTTCCCGATTTTGTTTTCCGTATTTGATGCTAAAGACAGGGCCATCGTATAATAAGATTTCGCACGGTGGATCTCCCCAGCCCGGAAATAATAGAGGCCCAAGATGTGTAGGAATTGAACTGTCCCGTCATGAACATCATGGTCAGGACCGCAGCAACTGGTCTACCCACCTTTGCGTGACGAATCATCCGCTTGTTCGAAATATCGCATTGCTTGGGTAATCAGACTTTCCGCCTGTGTTTCAGGCACCGTACCGGCCGCGAATCTGTTTGCGATGAACAGACCCCGAAGTGCTGGATCGTCTGCCTTTTCCGCTACTTTCAAGGCGCTCGAAAGGAGATGGCAGCCGGATCCGGTGCTCCATCCGCTGAAGGCATCGAGATGCAAAACTTGATAGACAATCTCCCGCAGACACTCCCAGTCATCGAAACTGTTGTGCAACTCCCACTCCAGCAGGTTCGTGAGGTTGCCAAGATTCAGAAGCAGATGACGCCGTATGTCGTTGGATTGATGCTCTTTCCAAACCTTCAACCCTCAGATGCCTAGGTAAATACGAATGTCTCGGACCATTGAAGGCGAGGGCCCGTGCATCTTCTTGACGTATTCGCGGACGGGAGGTAAAGACATGAGTCTGCCGTCGCTGTCATTGTAAGCAAGGGAGGTGCGAAGTAATGTCGTTTTGTGGGGTAAAAAGTGCGCGGAAGCCTTTGCGAGGACATCATCGGATGCACCATCAGGTAAAACGGAGAGTAGGCTCAGCAAGCCAAGAACCTCCGGCGCCGATCTCACCCGTGGACTTGAAAGTGAGAGACGGAGTGAGAGTTCAAGATTTGAATCCTTGGAATATCCCCCAGAGATAACTGAGATATTATCCAACTTCCACCGAGCCAGAGTGCCCTCGCAGCCTTCAACTGAAGCGACACCGGCCATGAGTGTTACGGCCAGCGGCAAGTTTCCGGTCAGGGTCAAAAGATCTGAGGCCTGCGCTTCATCGTCTATGTCTGAGATGTCGCTGAGAATCTGATGCGCTGCAGATTCGGTGACAGGTATGAGGGGCGCAGGGAACGGGTGAGTCCAACGAACGTTGAGAGGACGCTCCACGCCGCGCATGGTAATCTGTGGCGTGCATTTAGATCACAGACTCTTGATTTTGGCGCTGAAAATACCCACCAATAGTGTAACATGTAGTATGTCGGCCACGAGCGCCAAAAATGCCTCTGCTTGACTGCGGCTTTGGCCTGATTCCCATGGTGTCTCGAAGTTGTCGAGGACCAATAGACATGGACCGGTGGCGGAAAGAGATCGAATGACGGCCTTAGAAAGGCCACCGCCGTACGCGTCTATTCCAAGCCCCAGCGCAACTGCAGAGACAAGATCTCCAACCGTGGAAGCCGATTCACATGATACCCAATATCGACGGCAATACTTCTCGGCAACATCGACTTGGTGCACTGCCGCTCTGGCCAAGGTTGTTTTCCCAATCCCGCCCGGCCCCAAAATCGCGGCTCTGCCACCATCTTGGAGTAATATCGCGACCAGGCCTCTGAGTTCAGCATCGCGCCCATGAAATATGTGTGGCGCGCTCGGAAGCATTTCCAGGGACAGCGTGCTGGAACTGAAATATACTTGAGTAAATTGGGACGATTTTCCTTCGCCTCCAACTGACCTAGCTCCGAGATTGAGGAGTCGATTTCGAGTCTGTTTCGGCGTCAATAGGGTAGGGAAAACAGGGAGAAAAGCGAAGAGGCTGGGATTCGAAGCTTAGGCTGTTACACATATCTATAAAAGTATTTTTCGTTACATATTATTGGTTCAAGATCCTGCACCCAGATCCTGGATATTTCGATATTTTTAGCTCGGTGTTCGTGGTTTTCGATCAAATCCTCGGTCGTGGTTGTGGGTTGGTGATTATCAAACCTTACTCGATAACAACATGGATCCACATTGTGGTTCACTTTGCAGGTTTCTGTATTCGAGGTTTCGAAATCTGTGATCGAGGTTTCGAAATCTGTGATCGTGGTTGTGGTTTGTGATCGAAGATTCCAAGACAGAAGAATCTTTATAACCAATGTACCCGAACCATGATCAAAACCCATCAAACTAACATCGACCAGCCAATGAGAAGATTAGACCACCATTGTATCATCACTCGGCAATTATATCAACATCAGACAGCCGATCTCACATCATTTCGGATCCGAAGACCGAATGGTACTGAATAATTGAACAAGTTGGCGACAGACGAGCACACCACACCGTTTAATAAAGTTAGAATGCATCGGGATAAAGTACACGAACATATGCTAGAGCATTGGTCCATAAGGAAATGATATCATCCTCGTCGGCACTCCCAAGAAGGTTGGAAAAGGCATTGTTAAGGTCGAGCAACTCGTGCTCAGAGAGGGTCCCTGCAGGTGGCTGAACAACGACCTCACTGAGATCAGGGGGAGGTCCAACACGACCAACCCAAGAAGTGGATCCCTCGGCCATGGAGTTGTTCTGTCGCTGCGAGTCAAGAACAGCTTCGTCGCGAAGGCCCTGCCAGTCAATGCCATACAGCTCCAACTCGCTGTCACCGAGCCCTTCTTCCTGCTCTGGAAGTCTGTCGCCCCGAACACCATTTACAAACATGTCGAAGACGAACATGTCAGTTGGGGAACGGTTCGGGCCATTGCGAATTTGGATCCGATGCTGGTTCCAGGACTCTGCGAAAAAAGCGAGTTCGCTGTTGATTGTGGCGAGGAAGAGAAAATGGAGCAGCCATATATGGGCGATGCTGTTAATATCCAAGCCATACCTCAATTCCAGAAGAATAAATCGGTCAGCCCATGCTGCTCCGACCTGTGCAGTGACATCTACCCAGAGCCGTTCAATGCGAACATTGTGTACACTCCTGTAAAGAGGGAGAATCAGACAATGAACCCCTTCAAAGCAACCACTCACCGCCCCCATATGTAGGAACCGCGCCGAACACCGCGATGGCTCTCCATCCAGGCTGCGACATATATGTTCTCGGTGCCATGATCACCTCGCAGCCTCGAGGGGACCCCATAGACAGCAGCACCATCAAGGAAAAGTTCAAGGACTGTCGTCGCTGTGTTGTTATTGCTAGCACGAAGCCCTGTGATCAAACGCGAATAACCATCGATAAAGCCGTGAATCACAATTCCCCATCGGATTAAACCTGTGTCATATAAAAAGCAGGCCCAAAATTAAAACTGAAACGACAGACCATGCTGTCCGTCATGATGCCAAAGAGAATTGGCCCGAGGACACGGTAGTCGCGTCGCCTGATCCGAATACGCTCAAATATGCGACGAACTGGATCGATGCGAAGAAGCGACTGGCGCACTCGTTCTGTTGGAACACGGTGTCCGAGTCGACGAAGCATTCCATTGAGCATGCTGAGGCCAGCTCGTCTGTAGTGGGTGCGGAGACGAATCAGCAGGGTGTCAAGATCGTCATCGGAAATACCCGAGACGGGTCCAGTGAACGAGGTAGTGGTTTGTGCAAGATTTTCGACATCAGGAGGGAATTGATGGGGAACAGGTAGATCGGGATCGAGGATGTCGTCAATTCCATCTTCTACCTCGGCAGCCACATCTGGTGCATCCACAACAGTGTTCTGGGGGAATGGATTGGTTTGTTGTTCGGCGATTCCATGCTCAAGCAAAGCATTTCGGACGACTGATCGGCTGACCCCGAGATAACGACCAATACTCGCTGTGGATCGCTGACCATATGCCCATCGCAAGAATTCAGGGTCAATGTGAATGCGAGGGCGACCAGGTCCATCTGAGGGCACGATCTGAACAAGAGATGGATGGCCATGATGCGAGGCATCGACAGAATCCTGATATTCCAGACGAATATCATTCTGCATCGAGGCTAGGCTCAGCTGGAGGATGGAAAATTCCTCGTCGCTAAAAACATTTGGATGCTAGAATGTTGTGAGCAACAAGTCCCTTTGGCACTGGGTACGACTCACCTCCTGCACAATAGTTACGAATTCGTCGAGATCATCTCCGAGCCGAGCAATCACAGTAGCATCAGTCGGATTGTTGACAATGTTGGTCACTGAGGTCTGGAAGCGATGGTAGTGGGTTCGAAAGGCATTCAAAAGAGTATCCTGAGCAAAGGTAGGAGGTTCGGGATCCATAGAGTTTTGAAGAGAGGAGACAATAACGATTGGATTGCGATTGGATTGCGATCAGATTTGATGAGTAATACTCACATGACCATATTGATTTGATCCCGCTGCCAGCACATCGTTTTCGAAGTCATCCCAATGGATAGCCACAGCCCGGAAGGTATACTTTTGGCCTGCCGAAATGAGAGAAATCTGACATATGTCATCTGATCCAGGGTTGGGCCCCATTGCCCTGCTTGCTGAGCTACTCAGCACAGACACCGAAACCATCAGCTGTCATGTTGTTGTCAAAACAGGCGGAGACAGCGACATTTTCGAGGTTTTCACTGGCATCAGATTTCCGAACATATTTCTCCGTCGTCGACCAGCCGCATTGGCTACTACCATTCTTGCTTTGACTGCTGCTCTCCAGCACCATCTTGCTTCCAGGAATCCTCCTACCGACCCAGTCGTCGCCAGCATCATTTCTGGTTCTCATCCCCGTGCAAACCATATTCATGTTGCTACTACCCGTATTCCCGACTTCAAAAATGCCACATACACTCATTCCGACAATGGCTATCGGAAGCTTGACACTCTTCTAGGCCTCTCTCGGTCGGATCCATCCCGCATGCTTCCATCTCTAGAGTTTGATGGGGACACCGATGTCATAGCTGCAGCGGACAAACCAGCCAGCCAGCATTTCTTCGAAGTTTGGAAGGACATGGCTGTCATCTGCGACCGCCATTTCATTCTGGTGTATACTATCCTGCCCGATGGGCCTATTTTGCCAGACCCACTCCTTTCGCTGGACGACGTTGCTCCTGGAACTTTCTTTGGCTTTGACAATGGAAATTTATCCCATCACCTATTATCATCCGGTCCTAGCCAGCAGTTGTCACCGAACCGCTCGGCACGGACTGCATCATTATCGCCAGCGCGATCTTCCCCATACCCTCGGTCACTGTCTTCAGCCTCATCCCGTTCTTCATCTCAGTCTGCCGGTGCCATTACCAGTAGGACCCCGGCCTCTGTCGAGACTGTTGTGGACCTATGCCGAGCCAATGTTGCTGGTTACAATTCAGGTAAACAGAGTCGGGCGACCTATCAGCATGGCACCCGCTCGACTTCATTCTGCACTCTCGCTCGAAACTTCTATGCAATGGAGGGTATTCTCGCGGATCTACACATGCTGGATGCGGTGCTGGAATGTCCATTCAGCCTGCCTGGATCTGATGGGACAGTGGTGTCGGTGACACCAGCCGAAGTCCTTAAAGCTCATCATTGGAGTAAAGACACCTATCACAATAAGAGCAGCAGTTATTCTGCAGGTAAAAAAGTTGCAGCTCGCTCTTGGATTGGTGCTCCTCCTGGTATGTTCATTTTCACCAATATTTGTCGCATGAAGCTAATCAACGACATAGATATGGAAGTGGCAAGCGAGTCTGCAGCAATGTATCGCACCTACCTTGGCATCAGATTTGCATGGCAAGCAGGAGGTCCACTCAATCCAGTCTCGGGAGCCTCAGTGGAACCTTCGAAAGAGTCCACTGACCCACAAGAGCAATATGCAGCTAAGCTAACCCAAGCAGATCTCAGAAAATGCAAAATACTTATTGACCAATTCACATCGCTGTAGGTCAGTCCAGCCTCCATGGAGTGTTTTTTATTTACTTTTTCTTTCCTCTTTCTTGCTTGCTGACCCATCTACTGTTTTACAGAACACTGGGTCCTTGTGGCGACCAGCCGATGTCACTGATAGGCTCACATAGTTTAGTCGCAGGTATAGTTTCAGTACCGATGTACGAGAACTTCAGTCAGTGTAATAATTTTGGCTGTCGACGAGAATGATCCGAGCAATCCACACTACAGTTTCAGCTCAACATGTAACCGGGTAGTGTCTGCAAAGCGACACACTATACAATGTTAATCGAGATTCTAGCTATAACTCAACAGGTTTCAACTAGCGATTGAAACCTGAGAGGTTCGACACAATATTCATTCTCAAACCGAGAATATTACTAGCTGCAGATCTACTGCAGGCTAAACTAAAGTGGCAGGTGGCTGGCTCGAAATCATGGCATAAAGCTGTCAAAAGCTTTGACAAGGACAGGGCAGTATTAATTCTCCAGCTGAGCATGTTACTCCCGCACTGTCAAGCTACTGTAGGCTAAAACGACAAAGTCACACTGTTGAATCATGCCATAGTTTTAAGCTCATAAATGGTGTGACAGGGCAGTATCAATTTTCGAACCGAGAATATTACTGCTGTCTAACTGTCAAACTATATATTGATTCTCGAGCCCAATGTTACTATCTGTCATATCAGAATAGTGTAGGCTAAATCACCATAGTTTGAAGCTGTTCAAATGGTCCGGCAAGGCAAAATTTCCGGCACCCGAACTGCAGCTCAAAACGAGTCCAGACCAGAAATATTCCCATTGGTTGGGTTAAAGAATGAATGCCGAGCCAATAGGAAAAATTTCGGGCAGGTGTCAGGTCGCACTTCGGACATGCCGAAACTTGAACGACTCCGGTGTGACCACCTGTCAAACTGACGAGCTACTATAGGCTGAGTCGACAGCAGGTGCCATGTTATAAAGTTTAAAGCTGCCACATGATGCAGCAAGGCACTATTAACTCATCTTAGAAGCCAATCGGATTTGTATTCCCTTAGTCTATAAGATGGCATGACTGCCAGCTCATCAATTGCCCCAATCCCCGACCTGCTCCACTATCGCACTCGCTCCCTGCCCCCTTACCATTTTCCCTGCATTATGCCTAGAAATGCTGCAAAAGTCCGGGCTATTGAAAGTGGTATGGCTATTGTCTACTCCTCCCGATGGGAACCTGACACTGTTTATAGCTAAGAAGATACTTGTCACCAATCGACAATCTACGAAATAGCCAACATCGAGCCAGGAACTCCTAGGGCCCAAGAGTTTGTCCAGAGGCTGCAAGAAGTCCACCCTAGTCTCAGCTCTGTGAGTGAATGATTATCATTCCAAACAATAACGAAGCGAAGCGATAACTAAATCACTTCTAGCTTGATGCAATCTTGGATTTTATCTCTTCAACTTTAACAGAACATGCCTCGCTTATGCATGCATACCAGATATTGAAAAGCAGGGTAGTAGAGGCTAAATACCAGCAAAAGCAAGAGACTGGGCAAGCAAATCACTCCGAAAAGCGGAAGCTTGTGAGTCTTTTGCAACATAATGGTACATCCGTTAATGTAGGAAAATTACTACCAGTACCGCGCTCTAGGCTTCAATGCACTACCCCGAACGATCGCAGAAATCTGGAAAACACAGCGCGAGGCAGATGTCGGCACTATTTTCAATCCCAAAATTGTTGTGCGGCAGCGCCTGACTCGCAATGATCCTGGTTGGATAGGCAGGGGCTTTGTTCTAGTTGACACTGTGTGCCGCCCCGAGCAGGATATCATTTGTGACGAGGCCCATGGGTTTTATGTGGTTGAACCAGGCGAGACTGTTATCTTCATCAGTTATTGTGGTCCGTTTGGTCAGTTCTTTTCTGCACACCATGTTTTTTTGTTTTTTTTGGGGGGGGACTGATGACCATCCATAGATATCAACAAGATTGTAGTCGAACTGGCTGCAATTCGTGGGGTTGCGATGGACATCGACGCTTCTTCGCACCTATATGAATGGGTGAAGAGTGTGGTCAGACATGCCTGCAAAGAGCGGCGAAATACTCGGGTGAGTTCAATGCAGTCATTTGCAGTAGTTTTCTAACAGTGCTGGAGCCGGAACATTTTGGTACGATCGTCCAGGTCGGCTGGAATGCAGGGCCGCGCCATGCCCGCGTCTTTGGGACTGCCAAGAGCTATGCAAAGCGGGTGGATCCTGGCACTCAGATCGTCCACGACGAAGATGTCATCGCTGCCATTACACTCACATGGAACTTATGCAAATCCCTCCTTCCCTGCAACATTACAGACGAAATCGAAAGGATTTTGACAGAGGAAAACCTGCCCAGGATGGCCACGCGGAATGTGTCGGAAGGTGGGCCAATCTTCTTTTCTGCCAGGATGGATCATTCCTGAAATACTACTGCAGATACTGGTTTCAAATTCGAATTAGCAGGAAAGGTTTACGAATTTCCGAAAGTCGTCCGGGCCCCTCCAGAGGGAATGTTTTCTGAGGACTACTTTCACGGGTCCCATACTGATGACAGCTATACGGGCTGGTGTTTATCGTGGAATGCCGAGCATTACACCGATAATCCTTCTTCATCTTCCCGCCCCCATCGCATGCCAGTCCCAACAGCCCGGACGCGTTCAGCTGCCCAGAAGCAGGCTCCCATACCTGCAGAGGATCCTAGTTTGTGGCCTTCAGGAGGTGGGGGAAACTTTGTCGATTTATCGCTGCGGGTGAAAGTCAAGCAGGCTGCTGGAACAATCCTAGCTTTCAGGCCTAATAATCCTCATGGAACAACCCGACTCTGCGGTGCACACAGCAAGGGATGCACTATCCCCTTCTGCACCCGGCTGCTCGATGCATACAAGAAGGCCCAGGAGGGAATATCAGTGGAATCGGGCCCCGGCAGCTTTTAGCTTACCTGTCTTTGCGAATTTCTCTCTATGTATCCTGCCTGCGCACTGCCTATGAGAAGTGTTCTTGATAAACTAGGGTAGCCGGTTGTATTCACAGTTCAAAAGCAGTGTAAACAGATGTTAAAAGATTGCCGATAACATTTACATCCATATTTTGGATTAGGGTTCTTGATAAACTGGGTTTGTCGAGTGCATTTATAATTTAAATGCAGTGTAAAAAGGCAGTTAAAATGTTATTGACCGTAATTGCATCTAAATGTCATTGTTCTTCAACAGGCTACTGAGAAAAGAAAAGGAAAAAGAAATTAGGAACAAAAGACCGGAAGGAAGGAATGAAATAATGGGATACTTAATGCGGGGATTGAACCGTCGACCTCCCGACTCTCTCACCCCAACCTTCTTCAGAGTTGACGCGCGACAATCATCCAAGTAGACTATTCTGCCAAGTAAGGAGAGCCTTTGCAAGCATCTTTTGATAGGACCTCCACAAAAGATAAATATTTGCCAGGATGATCGCACCTGCTTACTTCTACCCACAAAACAAATATTCGCACTGAACTGATAATGCACTCGGGATGATCGCTCCTAGTTTGTATTCAAAGACTAGTACAAAAAAACAGGTATAGTAAGGGCCCAATGCAGAGACTAAGTCATGCTGTGGAAACCGATCGCACCGAGGATTTCCATAAGCAGCCAATGTTGAATCGCCTGGGATGTAGTAAAGGGCTCGGTGTCGTTACCCTCCTTGTCTTTCGCAGGGTATGTCTGCCGAACCAGCCCGAGAATATGTGAAGCAGGAATGCGAGCAGTGCGAAAGCAGGTTCGGAAAGCGATCTTACCGAGAGACATCATCTCTGCTCGGCGAGAGGCAACTGAATCGTATCCCACATCGTTGGGACCGACAAAGCAGATATCGATTCGCTGGTGATCCTCGAACTCGACATGAGGGCTCCCAGTGACTGCCCAGCAGAGGCACCTGCTTCGGAAAGCAGGCGAGTCCATGTTGTCGATAGGGATCAAAGCACTAAGGCTACCCTTTGCTTCGGCAAAAAGATTGGGACAGGGGACCCCATAGCCAGCGAGGAAGCCCTCCAAGATAGAGCGAAAGTCGGGGATGGTGCTGCCAGGGCCTGGAGGATGGGGCGAGGAATCGATTCAGCTCAGTATGAAACAATAGAAGGATCAAGTCGCACCTCCAATTGGAATCAGGCCCTCGGGGGAGACAGTACGAATGGACATGTGTGGCCGAAGCGACTCGTAATCTTGAATAACCGAGGTCCAGATGCGAGAAAGGAAAGTGGTGGAACCACCAGGATACGATCTTATGACCTGAAAGGAGTTGAAAATATAATGAAGGCTGAACTCTTGAACTTACTTTGAAAAAGTCGAAGCCATTCGAGCAACCAAGACGAAGCCCCTTATAAAAAGCCTCAGGCTCGGTATGCGATGGAGGCTGGCTCCCGATAACAGCACAATACACCATCTCATGGCCGAGGGCCCTGTGCTGGGCAATACTGCGATGGCGAAGGGCAATAGCCTGTGATGTAAAAGGTTTTAGCACTGAATATTAGATCGCAAATGAATGACACTTACCTGCATGTCATGGTAGGATGCGAAGAAAGACTGGAAAGCACCAACATCGCCCTCAGGACCCATAGCCTTCCAGTCGTGCAGCAGGGCGACGAGGTCGGGGTGCCACTCACGAAGAAACTGCTCGTCCAAAGAAGCAAGGTCGAACCCATTTGCTGCAAACTGGATAACAGCTGGACTCAGTGGCTCAGGAGCAATACCATAGATGAGCAGGAGTGCGATGATGCATCCGAGCACCGAGAACATAACAATACGATCAGGACCAACAAAGGCCGATGATGCAAGCGACATGGTAGTAGCGATTGAGCACATGCCATCGAAGCGAGGGAGAAACCAGGCCCCCTCACTGTCTGTGAAGATGCGAAAGGCAGAATAAAGAACCTCTCGTTCAATCCCAGCACCGAAGGAGAGAATACTTCCATCGGGTCGCAAGCTAGATAGCTGTTAATAATAGAAAAGAGGATGGATAAATGGATAATTACATCTGGAAAGTGCGATCTGGAGAAAGGATATGAGTGAAGTCGCGATCGGCAACAGCTGCCTTGATCTTGTCGATGAAACTGGTGGTGAGAGCCTCAATATTGAACCCCTCGATAAGGAGTTCCGAGGGACGACCCCCACTGGAAGCAGTATCGAAGATGCTCTTTGCAAAGTCGGACATGTCGAACAGCCCTCCATAGCTGCCAGGCTGGGGAACCCACCTCTCCTCCCATAGTTCGCCATCCCTGATAGCTGGGTATACGACGAGTTGCTGGTGGATGAGGGGTGATAAGAGAAATAACGAACAATCAGCCAATGAAGTCGTGGAAATGGGAAGAACAAACTTACTTGAGTCGTGGGAGGAGCTCCAGATGCACCAGGATTCTGGTGCAAAGATTTAAGATAAAACAAGGGGGCAAAAGCGACGACTTCAGTACCTGGATAACAGGCAACAAAACTCCACTCCAAGTCTGGTTTCCACGAGAGCGAGGCTAGTGTAACTCTTCGATGGTGGCTCAATTCTATAAAAAAGAACACTCACAGCTGATCGGGTAGGAACAGGAGTTGGGGTCGCAGGAAGGTTCTCGACCTCGGATTCCTATCGACAAGAAAGAAAAAGAAAAGATGAGTAAATAGTCTGCCTATAAACATCGCACATACCAAGAGGGTTCGCTCAAGTTCCTCCATCTCGCTCTCATTGTCGCTCTCGCCACCCGAGTCACACTCAGGAGCACTCCATTCAGAAGTGTTCTCCGAGTTCTCATTTTCAATCGAGAAGAGCGAGTGAAAGAGGGTGGGTAGACACGAATGACGACGAGTGGCTCCATCCCCAGAGTCAAAAAGGCCTGTAATTCCCGAATGGGCGACAACTGTCGAATATCAGGAGCGAGCGAAACAATAGAAAGTTCAAAACACACTGAATTTAAGAATGAGTCTTCCCTCCCGAATACAAAGCTTGGACTTGCTGAAGAGCTTCGGATCGGCAAGGAGACCAGCGAGAGTGAGGCTGCGATCAGCAGGCTGTCGTCGCATGAAGATGACTCCATCAGAACGAGGAATGCCCTTGTTGACGAGACCGAGCAGCTGGAGAGCAAGACTCTCATGGGGGCGAAGGTGTCGGATGAGAGATGGAGAGGACCTGGCAAACCTCCACTTTGTTTCCGAGGTTTCCATATCGCCAACAATCTTTGCGATGAGGGCCACAACTGTAGTGTCCTCAGGAAGCCTGTACATGAAGCGAAGGCAGTGCTTCTCGAGCCAGGCGACATATGAGTCCCAGAAGAACTGGACAATATGAAGCATTGTATTCGGCAGCTCCTGTGAAGAGGACTAGGCTCAAGACCGAATCGACAAGTGAGTGTAATCAATTGCTTACCGAGGGGAGAGCGACCTGGACATCGAGATGGATATATCGCCTGCCAGAAGCATGGTCCAAGTCGACAACAGACTCGGGAGATGTAAGAGGAGGAGGCAAGGAAGGGAGTGGCTGGGCAGGTCCCCGAGGGCGACGACTCTGACGAGGAACCAGGGACTGCTGGGGAGGCAGATGAGCCTCAATAGCAGCTCGCCGACCAGTATTTGCCTGGGAGATTTGCGACCGAGTGAGCCCCAAGCCAGAGGCTGAGGAACGACGACGAGGCTGATTCGAATTTGCTGCCATGCTGACTCCAAGCGACTGAGTACCGAGGATAGGCTGGAAGAGGCCCGATCCTGACCCAGATCCAGGGAAGGAAGTCGTCGGATTAGGATGTCCCCGAGCAGAGGGTCGGGTGCTTGTATAAGCAGTGACTGGGGCAGATGCTCCTTCGCCACCAGCACTACTGCTGGCAGAGTTGAGACCAGAGACAGTCTGCTGCAGATGAGGGATAAGAGCCTGCAATGCCGACAGCAGATTGTTGGGGTCCAGTTGATCCATGGCTGCGAAGTCTTGTTGAACGAGTCAGAAATGTCCAACCTTGAGAAATTGTGTGCTTACTTTAGGACGAAATAGAAAATTGGAAAATGCTGTAATAAATTCCGAACTCGTCAGAAGAGGCCTCTGCATAGTGATATCGCACTTACACTAGAGATAGAACCGAGAGCACAATGAAGAAGTAGGGTTGAGCAAAAGGAAGGGACCTGCAAAGAAGAATAAATTGGGTGGCGAAGAGGAAAATTTGGTGACTCGCCTCGAGCTTGAAATTCAGAAAGGCAACAGAAGTGGAAGGCAAAGTTGGAGCGACGAGACAAAAAAGCTGGAAAATGATGAGGGTAGAATAATATGTCTTTGATACGATTCCAGATAGAGCGAGAGTATCTTTCTGGCAGTAATGAGTATCCAAAGGAAGACTGAGTGATTCGCTCTTACCAGTGGATGTGATTCGCTATCTTCTGCAAGGCAAGAGAGTGGTCTTTTGTGAGCGAATGGATGATCGAGTCGCACTTGAGTGGTCTGCTCTGTTTTATAATTCCCATCGCCAAGAAAGATTATTATTGTAGTCTCGGTAAATGAAAGCTACCCTCGGGTAAAATGTGGTTTGATCTAATTCTTGATGATAGTCTCGGCTAGAATTTCCGAATATAGCATTGTAGCATTCGCATAACTCGACCTTGATGGTAAAGTACAAAACTTCATTCGGGTACCTTGTATTTCGGAACCGCGAACCTCAAACCACCGACATCATGATCACGAGACGGTATGTTCAACCACGAAAGGCAAGTGGTGCACCACAACAGCAAACCACAAATCTGATCAATTCCTCGGCTCTGGACCTCGGAGTTCAACCGAATAATAAATAACGATAAAAAAGGTCATACATATCTTCGAGTTTCGCAAACAAGTGTCGTCACGGTTGCTGTGGACATAGGGTAAATGCAACACTGCTCTCGAGTCTGAAAAACCGCACTAAACCGCCCTGCAGGTGGACCAGCAGCTGGGCAACAGAATCAGTTCTTCTGTACCAGTCACTGTACCTTTGAGTCTCCTGCCGTTCTGGCATTCGTCCTTCGTGACACCTCGTCAACACCCACGACACCCGCCGCCGACACCCACACCGGCAGATCCCCCACCCGCACAATTTGCACCCACAATAGCGTCTCTCCGCCGTGCCGTCGAGCCACAGTGTGATCTCGTCCGCCAGCGGGTCGTGTGGCTTCAAGCAGCAACATCCGGTAGGAATCTCATTCGACTTGAGGCCGAGCCTTAATTGAGGTAGACATAGATTCGTAACATCTGTTCCGCAAATGAAATAAACTGTACAGCGCTGTCAGCGCACTCCGCTCCACTATCGTGGCGATGTGTTCCCCATAGCCTGCACCAACGTGGAGGCACCTGACCAGTACGGGATCCACTGCGACCTGTCAGGGTCATCAGTCTTTCTGTATCAAGCGAGCGCAACGGAAAACAACGGACATATACGTGTCCATCTCCACATCATTGAAGTTCGCAAACGCGCCGGCCGTTCCGGGTATCTCACCGTTCAAAAAGTCCACCACCGCGTCGGTAGGTCCAGGGATCTGCGGTACGGTGAACGTCCCACCGTTTTCACTCGGTCTGGTGGTCATTTCCGCGTCGATTTGCACCAGCGAGTCGTAGACAGGCAGGCTGCCCAAATCAATACCGCCCATAGGCAACGAGAGCAGAGGATCGGGCCATTGATTGGTTTCTTCATCACCGTTTTGATTTGGACTCTGCAGTTGAGGGGCCGACGATTCAGGAAGCGGAAGTTCGCTCGCATGCAGCAACTCGCAAAGCAGGTCGCTAGCGGGGTATATGTAGTTATCAGCACCGAGACTGGATTAACTGCAAATCGACTTACTAAAACTGGCCAGCGTTCTGCGCTCTATGAATCGCATTAGTGGGTATCGAGAGTAAAATAAGCAGGCAAGGAGGCGCGCACCGCTTCTCGCAACGGCGCAAGAACCCCATGCACTGGTAAACGGCGACCAGCTCGCGGCCGGTGTCGATTGAGAGGCCCGAGCGCGCGCCCCCGGAGATGTTGAGCACGAGCACCACCGCGGAGTTGAAAACTGCTTTCTAAGATTTGAATGGTATAATTAATTGCTAGAATCGGAGAGTGTCTATATGGATTGATCGGTACACACCAGATTCTGCGTCGGATTCAAAATGTCCCGGTGGCTCCCGACGTCGGTTACATGTGCGGTGCTGCGTGCAGCGTTGGCGCAGATGGCGAGGGATTTGAAGGCCTGTCATACATTTAGTTTAATGATGCCCATGCCGGAATCCAGTAAGTATAGTTGAGACGCACGGAAGGGTTATGAGGCATGTTACTCGAATTCTGTAAAAGCGACCGGTGCAGTAGGATTTGCACTGCGAACCGATAAAAATGTAAAGGAAAGCCCAGCGCGTCCTAATTTTGCAATCCTCACAATGATAATATTGAGTATACAAAGCTGTGGACAGAGCGTCACACATGTTCCCACTTGGTAGGCAAGCGAAGCTGGAAGCACGTACCTGAACTCTGGGCAAAGAACACGTCATCCTCCATGTACGGGTTCCAGAGCACTGAAGACGTCAATTAGTGCAGGGGGGCATGCAAGACGCGCATGATTGTCGACATACGATGCTCGGGGATTTCTGTGGCCCACTGATCCAAACGGGAGCTGGATTGGATTGGCATGACTGAGCGTGCGACTAGAACAATTGATTAGTGAGACTCACTCGATTTGCCCTATCAACGCCGTGTCCTGCAGTGGACCGGCATTTAGCGCGCAGCAAGGTTAACCAGGGAGAAAATAGAGTATGTACGCACTCCGGCTCGCCCGAATGATGAATAGATACCCATCAACTTGACGTACGCTAGGTTGTACGCCGCGAGCGAGGGCTGTCCAGGCGGCTGTTTAAACGTGCACGACTCCCAATACTCGTCATTGCACACCGCCGGCAAAACCAACTCCCGCTCCAACGCAGCCCCAACGCGCGGGCGGTCAAAGCCCGTGCTTCCAAGGACGTCAAAAATGGAGAGGTAGTAGCAGTTCCGGGTGGACAGCTCTGCGTCGACAGTCCATGGCGCGTCTTTGTCTCGTCGCCGGTGCGCGCCGATGACTTGTGCGTGCAGGATGCCGATCCCGCACACCATCCAACACTGCTCGAGATGGACGCCGAGCTTCTGGAAGGCAATATATAACTGCGAGTGGGGATGAGAAGCACGCACTTATCGGTAACTGATGGAAAGAAAGATTCATCACGTACACAGTAGAGTTGCAGGTCGTGGATGGACGCAGTTGAGAGCTTGCCAGAAAACGGGCGAGAAATCTGACGAAACCACTCCCACCCTGCGCTGAGCTCACCCTCGCCAGGCAACAGCACGCGCTCGTCGGACGAGTTCTTACTCGCCAACGCACATACCGCAAGCACGACGGACCCAAATCGGTGGTCGCTCAAGTGCAGGCCGTCCGCCAGTGCCTCCTCGAATGTAGGGCGGTGCAAGACGAAGGAGAATATGTTGATTTCTGTAAAATAGATATCGACGAGATCGCGGAGGAGGTCATCTGGAGGGAATGTCTGGCTGATGGGCGGCTCGGCGGGCGGGGACTCAGATGCCTCCCACTATAAGCCATGAGCGTCTACGGCGGGACGAAGTAAAGCGATCGACCTACTGGTGATTTAGTCCAGAAGGCGATTCTCTTGGAGCGTGGGCCAGCCACAACAATCGTGTCCTTCTTGCGCGCCTCGATGGCAGCTCCGATAAATGCCACGCATGCAAATTCCCCGAGATATTGGTGATTAACTGAGTCCGCTGTGTCATCTTTGTGTTGCTCGGGGAGTGTCTCCGGATGGCCGACGATGGCAGCCTCGGCATCAACGTCAGCGCGTTGAGCAGAGTCCGAGTCGGGGGATGGCCCCGACGATGTCCTAGATGGATGTCGTTCCAGGCTTCTGGCATACCGAGACACTTGCAGCAGTAGCTGCACGAGCGCTTTATGATCTTCTGGTGCTGTATAAGTAGCCGAAAGTACTCCGTTGACCAGAATTCTTCCTGCTTCCATCTGGAAAATGGGTTAGCGGCCAGCAGCGATTGGGAGACATTCACAAGACTTCTGGTGAGGTTTGGACTCGTTTCCTGAACCAAATTATGAGCTAAAAAACAGGCGAACACTTCCTCTCTGACCTGCGCGTCTTCTTTTCCTGTGGCAGAGTAAGAAATCGTATTTGGATAGCTTGTAAGTTGTAACTGACCTTGGCGGATTGAAGGAGAGCATGCGTGCATTCAGAGCCGAAAGCAATGCATTTCGAGCAGCGATTTCCGGGCATGGCTGCGCTGTCGCCTGCAATGGCTCAACAATAAGATGGTTTCAAATCAAGAGGAGATGGCGATGATCCTACATCGCACTGAGTATGGCACAACTCAGACCAAGACAGTTGGTAGAGAGCCAAACATACCTTTTTGACGCCGACAAATGTCACAGGAACCTTGTAGCTTCTGATATCTTTGGGCCGCTGTTGGAGCCATGGTGGTCGAAACCAAGTCTGTCACTTCTGTCACACGCATCACGATCTTACCGTGACTTCGGGCATCGTTCCGAGTCGTTCCGCAAACCAGTTATCGTCAAGCATCTACCCTCCCGAGACAAACCGATTAAATTACCTGACCCAAACCTAGTCTCAGTGCCAGCCTGCCACTGAGACTAACACAAACCTCGACCTATTGACTTGTGCTGTTTTCGGGTCCACTATTCCCACTATTTAGCAATTTTGGCTCGGGCACGCGTTATTATTTACTACAACGTGACCGCGTTTTCGACTTGTGGGCTTCTGTTGACACTTGTTGTTTTCGGATATCCACGTTGTCTCTATCGTCGGACCGTCCTACCGTGACCAATTTTCGCCCAATGGATGTTCCCAATGCGCCATCACACCCCGATCAACGCGTCCTCAATCTCTGATTTTTCCTGAGGAGGATTCATGTTCCCGAACTTGAAAAGCTTCGTGTTCGTCAAGCCGTGTATGAGTTCGGAATTACAACCTCTAATTCTACGTTCGGTTATTGTTGACATTGTCCTGTTAAACAGCCACTAACCGCGCCTCCAGAGGAGTTCAAGACTGCCGCTTGCTGAACGCTCGCCCGAACGCGGCGGGTGAAATGTATTAACGTGTCATCAATTTTGTCTCAGGTCCACGATCCTGAAATCAAAACCCAAAAGATCAAGTTCGCAAGACGTCCATACATACATTATTACAACCAAAGTGTGTCCATTGTTACTTCCATCATTATCCTGTTCGTTCTACATTTACTTCATTTTCAACCACTTATCGAGGCCAAACCCCTTATAGATCTTGTCGAGGCCGGTCGCCGCGACGATGCCTTTAAGGAGGCTGTCGAGACCCAAGCCACTGAGGAGGCGACCGACGAGGTTGAGGACGCCAGCAAGCAGGAGTCCGACGCCGCCAACGATTTGGGTTAGGGGTTCTGTGTGCGAGATGGTAGATGAGCAAAATTACGAGTATGCAACTCACGGCCAAGAGCGTCGAGGAGCGGCCCGAGATCCCGCTTCGACTTGGGGAACGAGTCGAGCTTGTCCTTGGCCCATTCGATGGTGCCGCCGACTTCCTCCACGAGCTGCATCGTGTCAACGGGTGATCTCAATCAACGAAGCATTGCGAAGAGACTCGCCACTTTCAGCGCCTCCGCCAGCCTCTGCTCCTCCGGCGTCGCCTTATGGTCCTGCATATGCCGTTTTGCCTTGTTGCTGAGGCGCTTATCGGGGTCGGCACCACGGATTGCGCCGTTGGTCTCGTTCAAGATCTTCTCCGCCTGCTGGAGGAGCGGCTTGACGTTTTCCACCAGCTCGTTCTCGTCGCGGTCCTCTTCTTTGCGCGCTTCTTGGTTCTCGAAGTGCTGTTGACAAGCATCACGACGGTAAACGGATGGACAAATATCAGAGCAAAGACAGACGCACCTTCCGAATCATCTTGCAAATCGGGACGGTCTTCTCATTCGCGTTCTCGATCAAGGCAGAGAGCCGCTCGGCGAGCTTACGGTCTGTCTCTTTTTCCTCGTCGGTGCGGTCGTCGCGACTGCTCGCAGTGTCGTCGAACTCGTTTCCATGTTTCGGAAGATCGTGAGTGTCAGTCATGTTTGTGAAGCAGAGTTAACTTGTTGCAATTGTAATGAAATGGACTGATTGCAAAGTCAAGTCATTTATATACGCACTGTGTGGCGACATGATGGAGCCGCAACGTCAGACCTGATGCGCAAAATGCGTAAATTTCACATTTTTGTTTCGTGAGATATTTATTGTTGCGATGACGCTGAATAATATTTTTGGAAGCTGACATCATACCGAGGGCGGGCATCCGCTGGTTCGATTACCTGCCTTAAAAGTTCATTCCTTTGCTCCGGCTTCTCTGGTTCACGCTACTGTAGTCGGTTTCTGCCCTGCAAGCCCGGATTGGGTCAACGGTCTGATCATTTCGTCCGAGCTGCTCATACTAATTCCTATGGGCGATATACTGTGCAAAAATTCAAGATATTTTGCAGGGTTTTTGCTGACAACTTACATCCAATTTTGAGGTTCAGCTGGTAAGCCAGGGTCTCTGCTGACATCCATTCAAACTGCTTGCATCCTTGCACCACTTACATCTCTACATCTGCATGCATCGTCCTCTGTAATTGGCATCAGTGATACCATCAGATCGGCCTCCGTCTATATCAGGGGCAATGCAACAATTCACAAATTATTGGGTTCCTTGGACTCAGAGTCGCTTCGGATGGCTTCATATTGAATATGGTTATGAAACCCCCTCCTCTGGGCATGGTGGTGGTATTATAAGGACCTTAATGAGCGGGAAATCTATATTGTGCCCTCGGTTTGAAATGGTTATCTTGAGGGTCGTTATCCTCTTCTTTATTTCATGAGGAGTAGATAGACAGCTTCAATCATACCTTCTTCTCATTTCCGGAGGTCAGCACAACCTTTCAGGGCAACCAACTCGAAAAACACTACTGTTTCTGTTTTAGGATTTCGGCACATTTGTTGCCATCAACGATACGATCAGACTTATCACCTTCTCTAAAATCTAACCAAGTCCGTACGATTGCCAGTGGATATATATGATGTAAGCGATAGCCTGAACAGCTTGTATGCAACCATGGATCCTTGTCATTTACTTCTGTGAGATGTCAGTGATGTTGAAAAAATGGCAAGTTGTCAGCGGAAACCCTGTGTTCAATGAGGAGATGTCAGTCAATATTTTTTGCACACTATATGTGCCATAAATTCCTACTACTGCCTTGGCCAAAAAAGTTCGGGAACCTGAAATGCCTTTCGGGAACCCTATCATCCCGTACATTCAAGTTTGCGTGCATGTGAGCCACTACATTGGATATCACCTCCTGCAAAATCTCAACTTGATATTCGGGCGAAACAAAAATCTCGTCCTGCTGAGTCCGCGATGCGTTGAAACACGCATAGAGCCCCTTCAAGGTCCAGAAAAGATCGGATGTGTGAGGGCTGTTGCGATCCTTCCTGGCTGCAGAGGACAACGTGAGAGTCACGTTCCTGTAGGAGTTGGGGACATGGATGGCGAAGTTGAACTGCAATTTGTGTTAATTTCGTTTGACCGCTGCAACCAAACGCGATGCTTACTTTCCAACCTCCTGCTTTATTAAGGTCCCATTTCATGCGATTGAGGTGTGGGTCTCTGTTCTTACTTTTTGAGTTGTCAAATGATGCTCCGGATTTGGTAGTCCCTGACACAGTCCATGGGTTGTCTCGGCATAACGGACGATTGAGAACATTATATGTTTGGGGATGGCCCTGTTGCTTTTCGAATTTCGCGACATATATCCAAGGATGCCGATTGATGATGTTGTGAGTCAGCTCAAACCCCGGAGAACTGTTTTCGCCAGAAACAGCCTTCAAGTTGTACTGTATGACCACAGGTAGAAAACGTGGCATATTTCCCTGTTGCCCACTTGAAACAGAGGTAACAAGAACCTCCCAGCAGTCATCTCGAGCGTTGGCCCCGGGCGGCATACGCATGCGAAAGTCGAGGTCACACTCACAATCCAGTAACAAGACGCGATGGAGGTCCCACACTACATGATCGCGAAAAAGCTTGCTGGTCTGTTGCGACATGTTGGGATGCAGAACCGAGTCCGAGAGCCTGCTTTTATACTCCAGGACGGATCCCACATTTGGGTTGGCCACAGTGAATACCGTGATGGATGGATGATCCCCTTGTCGGCGACGGCGGGAAATAGCCCGACGCGGCCACATTGGCCACAACAATTGCCTTTTTGTGTCCATTTCGTCGGATATCTGCGGCTTGAAGGGTGAATGGGGGCGGAGGAATCGTTACAGCCACCATCACTGATAATATGTGGCAACTTGTGAGCGTGGGGAGGTATCAATGAGTACATACGTATCCACCATGGCCACAAAGTAGGCTTGCAACTCGATGTCTACGAGTACAAAGCTCCCCCGCAGTGAGGTCTAACAGTACATGCACATGTACCAAATACGTACAGAGAGTTATTGGTGCCGCGGGCGAGGTACATAAGTACTCATAGGAGAATGCATCTTCCAATTTTTTCCGGTACAACTGCAGCTGCAATGCTTTCAAGACCGAGTTGACAGGCTCTGGCTCAAGAGGGCGCGCTCCGTTCCGTCGTCCAATCCGCCAATTGGCCTCCCGTGACGATATCACGGGATCGTGTTTACGCATCAGCGATGTTGAGTCAGCAACAACGTGGCGGTGTAACGTGTATCTCTTCTCTCCCTCTACATACCACGCATCCAGGCAAACTCCAACCTCGTTCCCCGGCTAGCTTCTTAAACCTTCGGTAAACAATCACGAGCCCAGAACTGCCCGCCGACACACAGACCCCTCACGCGCTGGTTCACCCGATATACTTAATCCAAGGACAAAATTCCCTACAGTTACAAGTCCCTCGTGCAATCATGGCTGCGAACTCCACTGTCTTTCTTTCGAGATATGGGGCCGATGTCGAGGTTTCCTGCGGGCGAGGTATGTGGATTTGCTTTTCTAAGCCCGATCAACCAGGCTTAACAATCGTTGCGCTACTTTAACCAGGCCTCGAGGCCGGTTCCGCCGTCGTTTACACGCTTGTCTCACTACTGAACTACTGAACTCTATCCTGCAATCATCCTCAGCTTCGTTTTTCTTTTCTGCTTTTTGACTGCGTCTCCGTCTTGAACTGGCCGCCTACTGGAGCCTCAACATTCGATTGGCCATTATCCCGTTATGTTTCACCAAATTCAAAACCTAAATAAATCATATATGTGAAGACTCGACTACAGCCGCTATTGCACAAGTGTGTGGTCTCACTTCCGAGTTGCATCCTCTCACAATCCTCAGCTGTGGCCGTCCTCCGGACTGGGCGGTCCGTCTGCTAAACCTTGACATCTGAACGCTCACGCTGTGACAAACGACAGCATCTCTTGCCTCTCCCGAACTCGAGCGTAAATAATGTACATGTTTGTCCATTCATTACCTACATTTTGTCCTAATGATACATGTTACAGTGCAGCCTTCTTTCCGCCCCTACATCTTCAACCAATTCCCCAGCCCGAGGCTCTTGTAGAGTTTGTCGAGCCCGGTGGCGGCTACGATGCCCTTGAGCAGACTGTCGAGGCCGAGACCGCTGAGGAGGCGGCCGACGAGATTGAGCACGCCGGTCAGTAGGAGTCCGACGCCGCCGACGATTTGGGTGAGCGGTTCTATAGATGGAACGTGAGTAAATTGAATTGGGTTCGTCATCGCTCCTCCTTCGGGAACTCACGTCCAAGCGCATCGAGCAGAGGACCGAGATCCTTCTTCGCCTTGGGGAACGAGTCGAGCTTGTCCCGCGCCCACTCGATCGTGCCGCCAACTTCCTCCACAAGCTACGAAGACAAAACAAATCGTCAACATTCTGCTGCCAGACGCGAATATGGGATGGGACGTACGACTTTCAGCGCCTCCGCCAGCCGCTGCTCCTCCGGCGTCGCCTTGTGGTCCTGCATGTGCCGCTTGGCCTTGTTGCTGAGACGGTTATCAGGGTCGGCACCGCGGATCGCGCCGTTCGTCTCGTTAAGGATCTTCTCGGCTTGCTGGAGGAGCGGTTTGACGGCCTTGACGAGCTCATTCTCGTCCCGGTCCTCTTCTTTCCGCGCTTCTTGGTTCTCGAAGTGCTGTTCAACGAGTATACGACGGTAAGTGGTTGAACATATACCTAAAGAGACAGAGAGACGCACCTTGCGAATCATCTTACACAGCGGCACTGTCTTCGAGTTCGAGTCCTCGATCAGTATTGAGAGGCGCTCCGCGAGCTTGCGGTCCGTCTCCTTCTCCTGGTCCGTACGATCGTCGCGGCTGCTCGTCGCATCGTCCCGGTCAAAGTCGACGTCAATGTGGTCGCCGGTGCGCGGGGGTGCGGGGGTTTCGTGCATGTCGGTCATGTTTGTGGTTTCGTGAGTGGGTGAGTTGTTTTTGTGGGTAAGGTGAGGAGCAAGACGAGCAGAAGGAGGGCGAATATTTCCTGGAGGTGTTAATTGACAGGCTTCAATCCAGGGCGGTTTATATACGACCTTGTGGCGACATGACGCATTCGTGGTGCGGCTCGTCAGAACTGATGCACGGCGACTTAAAGTAGCTGCGGAAATGCGGAGAGAGACCAAATCCGGGTTCGTGGTGCCTGGTGGGTACTCTCACACTCCCCGTACAATTTTGGAAATCTGACATCATACACAACAGCTCGTTTCTGTGTATTGCAAGAATCCATTCCACTTGTCACATGCGAACCACCATACTTTCATCAACTTAAGCTTGTTTCTGTACTTCAAGTGTGGCCCTGAGTATTCGACTTGTATTCGACCGCCGAGCGATGAACTTGGCGAATATGAATCGTTTTCGGAACCGCCGGCAAAGTAACGCCGGCTATAAATGGGGAGGCACATTTTCGTGGCGCGGCCGTGGGTTGTTCTTAGCTAAGTGACTCCGTGGAATATTTATGGGGGACGAATGACATCATACTGTCGATCCAGAGTAGTGTTGTCGGTGACTCGGCTCGAAGCCGCTAGCCGTGTGAGCTGAGCCAAAAATAAGCCGAGCTGAGCGAGTCATGTTGCAACGGCTCAAAATAGCTCGGCTGTGGCTCCAGCCGGCTGTAAGCCGGCTCAGTCGCGACTTGAGACTAAATTTAGAAAAACTTGTAAATCAACGCTTTCCAAGCAGCCGTGTATTCCCTGCACATCCAAATGCTTGAACCTTGCGTGTCGCTGTCCCTTCGACAAACCGTACACCTGGGTTGCCTCCGATTTGACCCCGCGCTTGGCAACGACTTGATGAGAGATCCTCAAAAGAATCCATCTTGTGTAAACTTTTCAGGGCTGCAAGTGAATGCGAATTCCATAACTCTGGTGGTCAGGCCACCGCTTTTTGCTCTCTTCCTTCTCCCTCTCTCTCCGCCTTCTTCTGCCCAACCCCTGGCTCGTTTATCGTCGCGACTCGGAATCCTGCGCGTGGAGGGAACGACTCGGAGTTACCTCCACGCGGACTCATGCGTACAAGAGCACGCCGTGGCCCAGCGGAGACAACCCGCGACCTTCCGGGCGGCGCTTTGGAGACTACGTTTCAGGTTTTGGGTTTGTACTTTCTGCATTCATTTGGTGAATGGCACTAAAATCAGTGTCGTACAACTGCAGACATTGCCAACAATTCCGAGTCTCAACGTACACCTCCTGTGCCACGCCGTCGGACGAGGACAAGACAGCCTCATGGCGACGACAACAGAGGCGGGGATGTCAGTCCCATGCGCACTCGCCGGCGAGATCACCAAGAACCACCAACCCCGATTCGTTCAACTACTGGCTTGCATTTCGAACACCCAAATCAACCACTAGGTATGGACTGAGTGCTTCTTGTTTCTTTAACAACGAAGCATTGATTCTTGGTCAGACCAGGGCCCATCATCGACCTCTCGGTCCAATCGACTCGACTCAGTTCCCCCGCTCGCCGCTGCCTCCAGCTCCCGGGCAATCCCTCCGAGTCGACAAATTTCTCAGCCAGGTAATTATCGTACTTCGTGTCACCTCCGATACTCAAGCTAGCTCTCTCAGAGCGTATCCGCGATCTATTCGACCCTGATCCAGAGGGAAATATAACTCCTCGGCGTCTCAATGTTCGTTTCGCAGACGATGCGGAGTCGTTCGGCCCGTCGCCCCCAGCAACGCCTAGCCCGAGTCCCTCCTCTCCACCTCACCCAACCCCGTCCCGTCGCCGTCACTCTCGCAGTCGCAGGACACCGGAAGCAACCTCCGACAGTCCAGTCGCTGGCGAGCAAAGTCGCCCCCGTGCTCGGCCTCAAGGACCTCATACCAAGAAATTTGCGGACGATGTACACAAGTTCTACGACGAAATGCAACAGAAAAATCACTGTCTTTTTTGTCGGTGAGTGTTTCTTTGTCGGGCGCAGGGTTATCGTTGACATGTCATTGAAGACACCAGCATGCTACTCATCCCCACATGCGGGCGACACAATACAGTCTCAGAACCAGCACCGGTGTTTTGCGGCGGCACCTTTTCGAACATCATGCCGACGCTTGGATCGCTGCTTGCGATCAAATGAAAATATCCATCACTGCAAAAGATGCTCAGCCTGTCATTGAAGAGTATCGCCGGCGTCAAGGTCAACCTACCAACGAATCCAATAACCACAGCAGCAATAACAAACGAAGCTTCTCACGCGAAGCCTTTGTAGATGCGATAGTTGAGTTTATCGTCGGCGATGATCAGGTGGGTACACTTTCCATATCAATTTAACACTTGCCTAACTCTGAGAGGGCATGTAGTCTATAAATGTCATCGAGAACGAACACCTCCGGGCCATCTTTCTTATGCTGCGATCGGATCTAAAGGACTCGGATATTCCTCATCGAACAACAATCCGAAACAGAATCATGGAGCTGTGGGACAAGCATCTGGATCGACTTGAGGCAGAGATAGGTGTTCGTGAACTCCCCAGCTTTTTTGTTTGATACTCACTGGTTACAATTAGGATATTTTGGGCAAGATGTCTGCAACAATGGATATCTGGACCGACCAACGCCGTCGACCCTTTATGGCTATCACCGGCCATTGGATTGAGACAAAGCTAGTTCAAACATCGTCCGGCCCTCAATATGAATTGAAACTCCGCTCGGCCCTCATTGGCTTCATCTGTGTGCCTGGGCACCACGACGGCGAACATCTGGCCGAGGCATTTTTGTATGTTGTCAACCGCATCAAGGCCGCTAGCAAGGTAAGTAAATCTAAGCTTACAGGTATATCTTTATTCACTTATCGAACACCTTAGCTTGGCTGGATCACCCTCGACGGTGCCTCAAACAATGAAACATTCATGATGTGGGTTGAGATCGCCCTTCGACGCCGGAATATTCCTTTCTCCAAAACTGAACGCCGCATTCGGTAAACATATCTATAGTCTGTCTTATTTTCGCTTACACACTCAAGGTGCTTCCCCCATATTGTACACCGAGCCTGCGTAGACATCCTCAAAGCCATCACCGACCTAGATTTTGATGAGAACGACGTCGCAAATTTTGAACCGGATGGACCACCAGCAAGGTGTTTCATGAGCGCAATTGAGCGGGATCCAATTGCGACACTTCGTGCAATCGTCCGACAGGTTTATTACATTTTCCACTTCTCGTTCAAATTCTATCTGACTTCTACATTCGTAGATTCGATCATCGTCGCTTAGACGTCAATTCTTTTCCGAGATCCTTAAAGCCCTTCAACTGAAGGACCTTGAGCTTCTTCGAGATGTCGCCACGCGATGGTCATCAACGGTACTCATGATTGATCGTGGGATAGTTCTCCAGCCTGTGCGTTATCTTCTGAGTTCACTAATGCCTCTAATTCGTAAACACCCACTGCTAGGCTATCGATAAATTTCTGTCGAGCACCCAGTTTGATGACCTTAAGAAGTACAAATTGGGTGACCATGAATGGGCCGCACTCAAAGCATTCAAAAAGATTTTGGACGTCAGTTTCTACAAATTCTGAGTTTAATACATTTCTTACGGAGTTCAACAGGTCCCGCACGCCTTCCAGCAAAAGCTGTCTGCTGAAAAAACTCCCACACTTGGACTCGCTCTCCCGGCCTTTGAAGCAATGATCGGTGTTTGGGAACAAATGCAACGCGACCACCCCGAACTCGCCGACATAATTCAAAAAGGTCTCGACAAACTTGGGTCTTACCAAGAACGTGTCGAGCATGTTCCCGGATATGTTTTGGCAATGCGTATGTTCTCCAGCTCTTTATCATTGTACTGAGCTTATAAGTGCCTCGAGTCATCAATCCGCATGTGAAACTCAACTGGTTCGTCAAGTACCGGCCGGCAAGGATCGAGTGGGCCAAGCGGCTGTTCAAAAATGCGGTGAGTATCTTATTTAAGGCAGTAGTTTAGTAGTACAACCTTAACGGTGCTTGATTTGAAGGTCCGAGAGTACGACGAAGACCCTGCGAACTCACCCACACGTCCAACATCCAACAACTGGGCAGATGAGATTCTTGGTCTTGGCGATGATGCCCCATCACGCAATGCCGGGGAAGGTAGTGTAGACGATGAAGTGGATGCCTACTTGGTCGATCCACGAGTCGGGCTTGGTTCGATAAATTACTGGCAGGTCAATGCTTTGTTCGTGATGGTGTAGTAGTCAAAGATTCTAACTTTTTGACAGGAAAATCAACTCCGCTATCCACGAATATTTGCATTGGCGCTCGACATCCTGCCCATTCAAGGTTCTTCGGTACCGTGCGAGCGAGCATTTTCATCCAGCGCTGAGACCGACAGCCGCCGACGTAATCGAATCAGTCCCGAACTCATGGAAGCGCTTCAAATGCTCAAGTTTATCCTTAAACAAGGGTACGGCCTGGATTTTACGGCTGGGACAAGCAGAGAGGACGAGATAAAGTGGCTGGAGGGACTGACGGAGGACCAGAGCGAGGTCCCAGAGGATATCAATGCGTTTATAGCATCCTTACTTGCAAACGAATAGTTTTTACCGCCAACTTCCTTTTTAGTCACTGAGCCGAGGCTAAAGCCGGAGCTGAGCGGAAGCCAGCCGAAGCCAGCGGCTCGCTTTCGGCTCGGCTCTCCCGATTGGGCAACGGCTGCCGAGCCATCAAAAGCGGAGCCGAGCCAGCCGTAGCCGAACCGTGGCAACACTAATCCAGAGCGTCTAGCTTCCAATTCCGTTGGCTCTGATGCTCATATCATGAAAATAATCCAGCTGCACGGTACATTATTGTCAGCCAGTTGGTCTGTTCAGAATTTTGGGACAGTCATTAATATTGCAGAAACATTCGTCAAATCGACCTGAGTGGACAGCGAAGGCTCGGCTTCTCCGAGTCGGCTTGCTGCACCGGCATCTGCACCGACTACCCAAAACATCGTGTTCATTGTTGGGACTCAGACATTGAATGTTTAGCCGAAAATCGACTCCCAACTTAAAGGGAGCCCGAATAAGATTACGACGGGAAGAGGTATAGTAATGCACCTAAGTAGGAGAGAACTGAACCGGACAAACTGGACGGGAAGGAGAGGAAACTTCAGGGGAGCTGCGGCTCAACGTCTGAAAGGAACTAGGTTGATCTGCAGCTAGCCAGATCGCACGGTCGATTAGACCAGCGTAAACATTCTTCTTCGACAACATTGATGAGAATCGGAGCGGCCCAGGCTTTTCGGCCCGTCCAGCGGACGACTGTGTCGCATCCAATTGGTTTCATTGAAAATATAAAAGCCATCGGATCTTAAACTTTCTGGTCGATAGGCGCATTTTGTGGATGTTGCGACTAACACAGAAAAATTAATTGGACGGAAAGAAGCTAAGGTCTCCAAAGTTTTTATGTTTACTCAACTCAATGCTGAAGTCATCCTCTTAATGTGACCTGGCGATATGTGCTAAAAATCCATGATGGATCCTCTCCGGCCAGGTCAAGGGTTCGGTCCTGGTGCCCGAACTGGAAATGCCGTTCGGATCAGTTCTGTGCCGTTCGCATCGCCTTTCACCCATCAACCTTTCCTGCTTCCTGCACCCACGATGGATGACGATGAGAAAGGGGAATGGGAAAAGGAGCATGGCAAGTGATTCTTACTCCTCAGGATTGTTTATAGTGAGCTCGCATAGCCGCGGATCCAAGTCACGAAGCAGCCGCCGCCAAGCTCTGGGCTGTCTATGTCTCTGAGGCAGAGAAGTACGATAAAGGCCTCGTGGAGAGCTGGAAGAGCGACATGGAAGGAATCCTCATTTTTGTGAGTCACACAAATGACCATGTGTCTCGCCCTGATGATTGCCTGGCAGGCTGGTCTCTTCTCGGCCAGTTTGACGGCGTTCCTCATCGAAAGTTACAAGACTTTGTCACCCGCTCCCGCCGATAAGACGGTGCTGTTGCTGGAGCAAATATCACAGCAGATGGCTGCAGCAGCGAATGGCACCAGTCTCAACATTTCAACCTCTGCACCCTTCACTCCGCTGCTGACTTCTATCCTCTGCAATCTCCTATGGTTCATCAGTCTCGGACTCGCCCTCACCTCTGCTTTCATCGCCACGCTTGTCGAGCAATGGGCCCGCGACTTTCTACACAGAACGGAGATACGCTCAGCTCCAGGCATCCGCGCCCGGATATTTTCGTTTCTTTATTACGGACTGAAGCGGTTCAAGATGCATGCTGTCGTGGAGCTTATACCTCTGCTCTTGCATGCTTCCCTCCTGCTGTTTTTTGCTGGCCTTGTTGCTTTTCTGGTGCCTGTGAACACTGTCGTCACTGCCCTCGCAGGGCTCCTCTTACTCATCATCACCTCGGTGTACTTGGTCCTCACCCTCATCCCACTGTTTCACTTGGACTCTCCCTATCGGACACCTCTCTCTGGGGCCTTGTGGCGTCTGCAAAAAATCCCGACGTCTGTCTGGTCCTGGAAGCACCCCCGTTCATCCAATGTGAACTCGGATTCCACAGTCAAAACCGACACCATCGTTGATTCCATCTTTCGAGAAGCTACGGAGGTTTCCGCTGAACGCGCAACCCGGGACCGACTAGCACTCGTTTGGACTGTCAAATCCTTGACTGATAACACAGAGCTTGAGCCATTCATTGAGGCTCTTCCGGACGTCCTGTGGGGTCCCCAGGGGAGGCGCTACGTATATGATGATCACATCCGGGAGGTAATCAACAATCCGGACGTTGATCTGACTGGCCGTATCACGACCCTCTACAGAAGCTGTGAAAGTGGTCTGATCTCCGGAGAGCTCTTAAAGCGTCGCGAAATATCCTGCTTGAAGGCGATCTGGGCAGTCGGCAGCTTATCTCTCCAGACCGCACCTCCTCTTCCGGATGTAAGACCTCGGTGGCCGGATGGAGACGACGAAACGATCTCGCACTACAAAGTATCGGCGGGAGCAATGAGTCGGTGGGGGGGGAATTTCCAGGCTGCCCAAAATCTATGGAGGGAGGCATTTGAACTGTTAACTCAATGGAGGTCACAGCCTGCCGATTTCTGTGACCCAGGTGATCATACCCTTGCGTCCTGTCTGCAAAAACTTCAAACATATCACCCCCACTCGGGATGGCACCCATTGATCTCCAGAAAGGAAGCCAAACTGTCCGACATCACTGAACTAATAGAGCATTTTGAGGAGCTATTTCACACTCAGCCGCTGCAGATATTCATGTCTTACCTCCAGGATGTTGGGGCCTTGAAGTCACCACCGTATCGATATCAAGAAACAAAACAAATCCTTTCTCCGGCGAAATTACCGCTCTCCAAACAATTGATGAAACAGCTGTGCCACACTTTGCACAGGGTCTCCCACTTTCTATTGTGTCAACCTCGACCCAAAGCCAATGAGGATAACCGTCGGAATGTCATTGTCCAGTTGATACAGTACTGGAACCCTGCGGAACAGGATGGACGAATCGGCTTTCCCGGGAAGCTAATGCAGTATATGAATGAATGCGATTCCGACATTTGTAATAATTTTCGCTTTGCGTTTCCTCAGGGGGCATGGTCAGCCTTCGCAATAACTATTTTGGACGGACCCAGGCAGTGGGGTATAACGGAAGCTGATGTGTCCACCCCACCACTCGAGCTGACACTGAATTTCCTTTGGAAACTTCTTGCACATCGCCCTGTCAGCGTCGATTTGGCAAATGCGGAGGCAATCCTTGACGCTATTTCGCGTGCCCAAGCTGCCTGGATGACACAATCTGTCATTGCTATGGTCAAACTAAATATGTTGCAGAAGATATGCGTCACCTATTGGGGAACGCCTTTCCCGGACCGAATGGCGCGATTTTGGCATTCCATTCTTCCTCCGGATACAGCCATTCAAGATGTCAACAGCAAGTTGAACATGGACGGAGATCAATTTGGCGAGGAAGGTCCAGATTCATGGCCGGAATTCATTGCACATAGACAGCAGGATAGGGCTCTGTTTTTAATGCTGGTTTATAAACACGTTTATAAACAGGTGTTTATAAACCGGTTTTTAAATGGTCAGCCAGAATGTCCTGTTTTTTAATCCAACGTGGCAGCGCCCGGCGACAGCCGGGACGTCCGTCGGTTGGTTCTTTTTTGACAGAATAGGATTCCTTTGGGCATTTTCCAGCCTCAAAATCCTTGGCATGAACTATGATCTTATCAAACCAAGCTCAAATGCATATAATTTTGCCAAGTCGTAGGGATTGGAGACAGTATTGGGTTGACTTCCCAAAATCACCAGTTCCTGCCGGTCCCGGCAACATTAGGGCGAGAATGGAGGTTGTGGGAGAAGCTGGGGAGTCAAAGGAGAGCCAAAATTGCTCTACAGCATGCTTCTCTTGCAATTCTCGGCTAATTTGGTGCAGTGTTTATAAACACGTTTATAAACACTGGTTTATAAACACGTTTATAAACACTGGTTTATAAACTGAAAATTATAAACTGTTTATAAATGGCCGGGGAATTATAAACAGAGCCCTACAGCAGGAAGCCCTGCTTCACATAATGACCGAACTTATCGAATCTTGTCTTTCAAAGGATTTGCCGTCCATGGTTGACCAAACATTGGATCGCCTTGGGTATTTCGAGGCGAGGTGGAGCTTCCTCGCAGAACATCAAATTCGTTTTGCAATTGCTACTAAAAACGTATTTGACATTTGGAGTGATGCGGGCCACGAAGGCGCAACGACAATGCTCCTCTCAATCGCTAGTCTCGGATTGTTCGATGTATACCGGCCGTCTGCTCCTTTTCGGGACTGGTACACATGGGAATCACAGGGATGGTGGCCCCCAGTTGCATGGCTGGACAATGCCGAGGCTCGCAGCCTCGTGAAGGAAACCTTCACAACGTACCTCGGTAAACTACACTCTGAACACGCCGATGTCTCGAAGCGTTTTCAAGAAATCGCCACAAACCTCGATGTCCTCCACCCTGAATTGTGACAGGACTCATCAGGTACGCCGGTGATAGATACCATAGTACCCTCCTCGATTCTGAATCCCTATAGACGTCGTCCCTGCCGGGAACGGTGTATTTTAATCTGGAGCTGGAGAACCGTCACTAGCAGTATAACATGCGTCGTTCAAGCTCGCACGATGTGCGGGTGTGAACCCATAACGAAACAACTATCGCTGAGAAGGGCTGACTAGTAACGGACGCTGGGCTCATTTCCTGTGTATGTGGTGCGGTCGTACAATTACATGTTTATTCGATAGGTACCTCTTTCTGTGTCGTATTCACGCGATGACACGCTTCTTACCTCGACTCCTGCCCCTCGAGGAGATCTCTCTTCATGCGACCTCCGGAATACCGCCGATTGGGCCTCCGCTCGCAATATCGCCGATTGTGCATGGAACTCCATCGCAGAAGCCTGTTGAAATTCGCTCCACGTCGCCCCATCGTACAGATGCTGGGTGCGCGACATGTCCTTCAGGTTGAGGAATATCCTCGTCGACTGGAGAATCTGAATCAGCGATGTGCCACAAGAGGTCAGTCTCGCCGACTTACCGAGACGGAATAAGTCGCAAGCAGCCAGCTAGTGAGGATTTGTTGAGATTTGTTCTCAAGCCCCGATGAACATCTGAAGACTCACGGCGTCCCAAGCTGCGCATAACGGTTGTGTTGTAAGATGAGGATTAGATTCAACAGCAGGACACCTAGCATTTGTGGTCAGTGATTTTCGTGTGTGGCGGACGTGACCAATGGAAGGCACCGAAGATGACGATGAAATAGAATGCTATAAAGCGTGTTCAACATTTTTCAACCATACACAGCTCGGAATGCAAACATACCGGCGTCACGTAGGCAAAGGTGGAGAGTCGGTGTCATCCGGGAGGATTTCAAGGCAGCCAGTAAGCCCATTTTGCCGACGCGCGGCTGTCCGTCAGCGGCATCGACGATCTGCATCACGTCGGTAGCCTTTTGAATTATGAGGCCGAGGTAAATGCCTGTGTAAAGTTGTGATCGGGTAACTCAGCATGCGAAACTGAACCTACATGCAACAGTCATGGATGTACACCTAGACTTAGGCGTCAACATCCAGTCGTGAGATGTAACGAAGATGATTGCCTACCACACTGCGGTATGTGGTTAGATAGATGCGACGCGTTTTGCAATTTGTTTGTGCTCACTAGATATGTTGACATCTGGGATATTTGCTTGGTCTGGCCCGCAGTTGAGAATCTTTGTACTTCCCAACAATCCTTCTGAACCTCCAAGTATCGACAAGATCGTGGTGACCAGGCCAATCTAAAATCAACGGTGAGGAAATCATCCCTTCCGCAGTGGTTGACATCTAACGGACCACGGTCTCAGCTATGGACGTATTCAGCTCCGAGCTGGAATGCAGAGGCCCGTAAATATAAATGCTCACCACAGAATAAAAATAAGGTCAATATGACGACTGCAGGAAGGAAGACGTCAGTCTATGGTGCGACGCGCGTAAATTACCGGACGAACTCTTCCGGCTCCATCCATAAACCGCATTGATCCTTATAAGGATTAACAGCTCCCCGACTAGGATCGACAGGACCTCCGTTAACCCGAGGTACCATCTAGATGCAATGGAACTAGAAGATGCTCAGTGAACGACTTCCCGGATCGACGTCCCCTTACTACTGCACAGAAAATTAGCGACAAAGTTACCAACCTGAAACCCAACTCACTTTAAGGTTTGCGAGACACGGCTGCGTAGCCATGAGACCCATGTACAAGTACCGGATAACTATAGCTTACCGCATACCAACTAGGACCCACAGGAACATTATGATGGTTGACACTGAGCGGTAGCGTAAAGTGCTTTGTCCCAACTGTCGCCTCTTCAGCAGTGCGCCAAAACGACGCTTCAACAACCCACTAGCTTCCATCAGGAAAAATCTGGCTCATATTAGCCGCATTTCGAGGCGTCAGGAAGGGCCGTACCCGAGGGCAATAATCGTGTGATAACGACTGAACAGAAATAGAACTTTTGAGAGGGACCATGAGGATCTGGAAGTAGGATTAATAACGCGTTTATGGCCAGTCAAAGAAGTGTCAACCTCCACACGGATATTATCTGTGAAATGGACTTGAGTGGCGAGAGTAACAGCACAGATCCGGACGCACCTCTCGGTCCAAGGTAAGACCCGCATCGTAAAGTACCCACGTCAACGCAGACACTATGTGTAGATGCTTAAGCATCAATGTGCGCGTCCAGCACAGATAGAAAACCTACTCGCACTGCCCTGGAGAAAGCTGAGCTGTGGGGAGCGGTTGGACATGGGTAGATGCTAGAACACGACGAAGTGGCGCCGACGACCGAGTACTGTCCGTAAGCCACTTATAATGACAACACATGGTGGAGGGATTACCTTAAATGAACGCCGCCCCGCAACTCCCAGTCGCAAAAGAGAGGAAGAGACACACAACGCGGGCCGCACAGTCAGACGGTCGTGAAAGAACGAAGGTTTTTAGAAGTCGAAGTACCACGGCAGCCATTTGGCAATGTCACTGTGTGGCAAAATCACCTAAAATCACCCACGTTCGGATGTTTCCAATCAGGTCATAGGTCGAAAATATATTAACATCGTGAGACATTTACAGGACGGTAAGGAACGAGCCTCGTGGTGCTACTTCCTGGATTACATTCTGGCTAAGTTCTTGGAAAACTTGAGCTATCTTAACTTCCGACCTGGCCAAATCATCAACGTGTTCTTACAAGATATAAGTATCCCGATATCATCCAAAACACCTCTTCCGGCGGAAATCAAGCGAATGATCCTTACAGCCCGAAAATACAACCTGAAATTCACTGGACTGTCGATCAACACCGATATAAAACTGAAAATGCCGATTTGGAAACATCTGGGCACCAACAAAAACCTCTACCAAATGGCTTGTCGCCGTGATGCTGCGACCTGTCTACGACTAAATCATGAAGTAAGGACAGTCTCTGATGCTCTTATTATCGCAAAACGGCGGACAATTGTAACACGAAAACCCCACCAACTTAACCCCTCCGGCATAGGCCGAAAGAACTGTGGTTGCCAACTGTGCTACCGAGACCGAACCCAGCTCGATTGTGCCCATCCTGGCAAATGCGTCGAAGTACGTAGCGACCATGCTGATTGATAGCATCCTGCCGAAATGGAATCCCACCCTTGAAAATGCAGATCTATGTGGACAGCTTGAACTAACACCTGAGGAGCAAGAATTGAATCGAAAACCGAGTGAAATAAATCAAACCATGGTCTTTGATCCCAACTTTACACTATCAAACATTGGGGATGGCTTTCGAATTTTTGCGTCGGAAGATCACCTCAATGAAATCGCGGCCCGGAGATGCATCATCCCTGGCCCGGAACCAAACTTGGCAACTGTTTACCTGCATACACGTATACTCCACCCCGGAGAATTTGAACCGAGCATGGAAATTAGGATTATAGTATCAACAAACGACGCGACAGAAAGGGAAACATTATCTGTAGCCTTCGACACCCCAAATATTCCCTGCACATTTGAATCAGCACTGTTAGGTGGCCTGATGATTATCCTCCAACGGACTCAGAAAAATGTGCCTCTCATGATATGCTCAAGTTCTGATTTTCTATCGAGAGCACTGATCCGTGAAAGGCAACAATTCGAAAATGATCTTTTAGACCCCAAATTCAGGCTCTTGAAAGCAGTTCTGGCGGCCTTGAACGAAAGAATAGCAAGAATTCAATTCAAACAAATTTCTGAGAATCCAGCCAAATCGTTACCAGCGGGCCAAACTCGGCGTATTGAAATTGACACTCAGATTGACCTCATGTTTGAAGAACCGGGAGTTCTCCTCAAGTATGGCTCACAGAGATTCTTCAGAAAAGCTATCCAATCGCTGCGAACGACGCCCTCTCGTAAATCCACGTTTACTAATCTAGACCGCATCCGTTGTTCCGTTGAGGAAATCTCGAACTACACGCCATCCGACGAAATGATCTGGACTTCGATCCGGTCCGTCACACTGCAGCGCTTGACACGCGAGTTTTATTGGAAATGTATACACAATACCTTTAGAGTGGGCAGCTTCTGGGACCACATCAACACCATGGAAATAAGAGGGCAGTGCCACGACTGCGATATGCCAGATTCATTGGAGCACATTGCTTTGGAATGTAATGCTTCAGGCCAACAATTGATATGGAGCCTGACGGAGCAGCTGTGGTCAATGAAATATGCACATTGGCCCACACTGAACTGGGGCTTGATTTTAGGCTGCAACGCTGTCAGATTCCGTTCCGGAAAGGGCACTATCATCCCTGCACAAGGCCGACTTTTTGCAATTCTTGTGTCTGTTGCATGGCAGTTGATATGGATGATTCGTATAACCCGGGTGCTCAAAGGAAGAGAAGTTTCGTCCACCTCTATTCATAACCAATGGTTGACAGCAGTAAATGCCGCCTTGCGACGAGACCGCATTTTGACCGATAAAATTAAATTTGGACCGCTCGCATTCAAAAAACAACTGGTTCTGAACACATGGAGCGGCCTGCTTATGCATGAAGATTCTCTGCCAGAAGATTGGACTTATGAGGGGGTTTTAGTGGGTATACAGCCCAAAATTGATAGACATGGGATAGGATAATCTACACAGGCTGGAGTCCCACACTCGGTTATTAATGTGCGTAATGGCATTTCCTCCTTGGACAACTGTTTCTGGCAAAGACTGGATCACCACCAGCATCATAAGCGGATGAGCTTGGAATGCTTCTGCAGACTAGGTATCATTATCCCAAACGCTCCAAAAAAAAAAAAAAAAAAAAAAAAAAACATCGTGAGACATCCGACGTCGATTACTATAGTAGGTGAGCCGGCTTGGCAGCAACTCATGACAGCAGAGAAAAACAAAAGCACCCGATTGGAGGGCTGGGAGAGGCTAGTAGGGTTTTAAGTCGTTTCATGAGAAACGGCATACTTGGTTGGTTGAAAAAGAGTTAATCATATAAAGGTTGGCGTCTCGCTACGTATGTCATGCCGTCGTAAACTCTACTCCGTCTTCTCAGTCGAACCCTTTCCTTCCTCGTCGTCGTGTATGTGAGGAGTACGTTCTGTGAGGTCTCCAGGTTGGAATGTGCCTGCGTGGGGTCATCAGCACTGTGGGTACGCGCCGCGAGGACGTTGACCCATGACGAACCTTGTCGGAGCTCCCTCTCCGCCGCGAGGCGGTCTCCCACCTTTGCGTATTGCGTTCCGGGGACAAACACGGGTGAATTCTCGAATAATGCGTCCATTTCTGTAATTATCTCGTTAGCATTGGAAGTCCAGGGTCGAAAACGAAATCCCGCCACCTTCGAGACGCCGCCCCGTCGTTTCCTGTGTCATGTCATGTCAGCGGAATCCGAATATTTGTATGGACGGAAGGTCCTACAGGATAAAATGCCCAAATGAACAGCGCGCTGGGAGCAAGATCAAATTTGTATCCAAAACAAATAGAGGCATGGACGGACTTTGTGTGGCCACATATCGCGAACACGAGGTCTACGCGAGGTGGATATTGATAACGTTAAACACCGCGGTAGGGGTTCCCTTGCAACTCACAATATCTAGACGATGGATGACGCATGCACATTTAGTGTCCGATTCACAAAGACCTGGCAAAGAACTCACTTCCAGCCGATGCCTGTGAACGCCGGGGGTGTAACTTGCGCGATGAAGCTGCGGAACTCTCCGTCAGCGACATGCGCAGCAGGAAGGCATTGAACACCAATCAGGAGTTGCTTGTTAGTTAGGACTTACAAGTTGGAGATCCAGGAAGCGGAGCTGGTGATCGCCGTCGCTTTGGCTCTAGTTCGCGTCGAGCTGTGAGAAGGCAAAGCGAAGTCAGAACGACGCTCGGGCCGGGTTTCGCGGCGGAAGGCGGCGTACTAAATTTCTGCGGGATATGCCCAGGAGAGGGGACCGATGCAGGCGCTGAAGAAGAAGTTGAAAACCCAGGTGCTGGAGAGAATTTAGAATGGATGATGGAAGTAGAAGAAGGGAAACGCACGTCACTGAAAAAGACACAGAGTCGTCGGTCAGGTTATATCTGGCGTTAATGAGATGATAGTTCCTCACATATGAATATCTGTGGTAATGATTCAGTAACGATAATCCAAATCGACGAGAAAAATACTTACGTAGTGTGCCTATCCATTCCCGCCCCAATCGGTCAGTGAACTGAAACAAAATCTCGAACAAGGATATGACCCACAGCATCGCTGTACACGCGTCAGCACCGGAAGATTTTTTTCAGAACAGACGTACTTATGGACCGTCCCCGGCCATCTTGCCATCAGGATCGCACCGACAACAAACGACAGCCCTGTCAAAATAAATAGAAAATCAACCCGCCGCCTTCCCCGACGTCCGGTGTTTCATACCAGAAGCAATATTCCCAATAATCATAGGCCCTCTGCGGCCAGTCGCGTCGATCCACATCACACACGCCGCCTCGCCGATAAGTGCGATGATACTGTTCACGGATTGGAACAGCAGGATTCGGGTGGAGCTGAAGCCCATCTACATAGTGAAGAACGGGTCAGCGTTTACTCATGGACGAGCTATAATTGGCTGGGACGGCTCACAGTCGTGAAGATCTAAATATAAACAATAGAGGTTAGCGTCAGCCATGCAATGATAAAAGCTTGGAGTCGAGCTTCACGCACCGTGGTGGAGTAGTACTGAATCGCGCTGACACCTGTTCATTATCGGATTGAGTTCATGTACTCCGAGATCCATTGGAGCGTGCGTGCCTGGACACTCACCAGTCATCTGAACGGAGAATTGCAGGATGTATCCGAGACTCAGCCGCCTAAAGTTGCTTGGCACAGTAAACAGTTCGCTCCAACTAACGAATTCACTTTATCAGGCAATGCGCCCACAAAAAGGCAAAATAGAAGGCGTACCTCGCAGCGCCAATATCCCTTGCCTTGAAGATGTCTGCTTCGATGTCTTTAACCTGTGCCACCACGAACGGGTCGTCGATGTTGCCATTTGAATGCAAGCGGGCGAGTGTCGCGCGGGCTTCTTCCATCCTTCCCTTCTCCGCTAGCCATCGAGGACTAAACGAATATATCCTCCATCAGCAAACAAGTCGCTTCTGCCAGAGAGAACGACGTACGATTCGGGGAGCAGGAGGATGAAGGAGATGAGAGGCAGGGCCGGGATGATCTAGTTTTGTTTGAGTTGAGTGGATAGCGCGATCTCGTGTTAAACAGGAATCTATGCTGCTTACCTGGATTCCGAGGGGGATTCTCCACTCAGACGGGTGGCCCTTGAGCCCGGCGGAACAGCCGTATGTCTGACAACGAGGATGTATCAAGTCACGATTGTATAAGAATATGGAGGTGTACGTACCACCCAAGAGGCCGTGAACGCTCCGATTCCGAGCATGAACTGAAACGCACATAAACAATGGGTGTTTATTCCCACTATACAGATAGATATAAGAAGTTAAGTACGTACTTGTTGCAACGTAGTCAACCGGCCGCGGATACTTGGATGCGCGATTTCGGCCTGGGGGAGTGTTTTGTTAGCAAGCAACACATCTGTGACGGTGAGCTACTTGGACAACGCAAACTTACTTGATAAAGCGGCGCCAGATCAGACATAATTCCAACTCCGAATCCAGCGAAGAACCGCCCAGCAAGCATCATGTCCATATTTTGGGCTCCAGTTTGAAGCGCACCTCCGAGACTGCATTAATTCAATTTCACGGTTGAAGGAGTTAGGTGTCGGCGCATCTTGAATTGGGGCTGGAGGGGGGGCGAACGCACATGTAAACCGCTGCTCCAATCTGAATCGTGATGCGCCGACCGAAGGCGTCGGCGGCGTATGCGACGGGAATCATCCCGAAGAAGCTATGTACGAGGTGCGCTGGGTGAGGTTACGGCGTGCGGAAACAGAAATTGGTCTGACCATCCGAGGACTGTACAAGGGTGAGCCCCGCAATTGCTATAGCTGATAGACAGACGCACCGAAGATACTGACAATCAGTCCCTGCAAGCTGGTGTTTTCGTATCTCGGGCCCATAACACGCTATATATTTCCGACCTCAGTACTCAAACGGGCGGCGTCAGACATTAATATCTACGCACAATAAAATCCGGCGCCGGGAGCACCCCTGCAATCACACCCAGGTCATATCTGCCCCGTGCCGCCCGTCAATCCTTCAGGTACACAACGGTCGTCGGCGGTGAGGCATCTCTCACCCGAAGATAATGCTTCCCAGACTCGCGAACAGCCCGCACAGCCAGGTGTACACTTTGGGGGACAGCGGCATGGTCTTGTCCCTTAGGCTTCGCGTCGGCGAGAAGACCTTGAAGTCACGTCGGTGGGAAGAAGAGTCAGGAGACTAGCCGCTGCGGTTCTGCGGTGTCCATCTTTTTGTAAGGCGGAGCGCCTGTACGTGAGGGGTCGCGTGAGCGGGCGGCCCGAGGCGGGAGGGAACCCGCGTCGGCAGTCATCATAACATCAGAGGACGGATTCAATTGGCGTGTCAAGAATTGCGACGCGGCGGATCGGCGGCGGAGTGTTGCTTTTTTTTAAAAAAGTTACTTGTATCAGCTTGCATCCCGCACAACGATGAAGGAAATGCGGCTTGCGAGACAAGTGAGAACGCGACAGTTTCTCGTTGATTGCATAAATATATCTTGCAACGAAGAGAGAGCGCGCGACGGGAGAATCTTGGCGATACCGTGATCGCGGTTTCTCCGAATTGGGTCCGAACGATTTGCTCACGGGCCCCGCTCGCTCCGTTGAGGCTCGGCGAGATCTAGGCTACAGGTTGGTTCGGAATTAGTGTCTCCAATAAATTCTTGTTGAAACGCGCGGAAGTGATTCTTGGGGGGACGGACTGAATTTGCTGGTTATGTCGAAGTAGAATAACGGGATGCAGAGAAAGCAGGCCAAGCGGCCTTGTGAATGAATTCTGAGTGAACGCTGTGTCGAAGGTCATCGAGACTAGATTTCGGAGTGCGCTGGGCAGCAGCTCACAGCGCTCGTAAGGATCGTAAGGCGAAGAGGGGAAGTTCCTTGGGCAGATGTGACTTTCTGTGCACCAGGCTAAGGAAGAATCAGCACACGAAAGTCGGCATCGCTGTGTTTTCATTCAGAGAAGGCCTTCGCGTCTGTTGCAGATCGATTCGGAAGATCGAATTAGGAAAGGTTAAGAATAATCAACGCGAAGACGCACGGAAATAGGTCAGTGCCGACACTCGATGGCGATATTCAATTGCTTGAAACAGAATGACCGGAACTTGGTGGACCTAGTCGTTTGGCAAGTTTCTTCAGCTTTTCGAGCTCCTCTAACCGACCTGGTAGCGGAGATTTGGTATGTTGCCACAGGTGGTGCGTAGAAAATTCGAGCAGAGGTTCAAAGTCCAACCGCGTTTCCGCGTGAGGAACAGCCCATAGGTTATAATAAGATTCGGAGATTTTGCGAACCAGTCCTCAACCCAGAATCAGCCACCAGGTACTTAGTACAAACAGCAAGGAGACCTGTCAACAAGCGAGCAGTGCTGCTGGCGCGCTCCCAGGTTGTGAAGTTACTTTTGCATGGATCGTCAGCCAGATGTATTTGTTTTCATTCGAGCTTCGCACGGGTCCACCGTCAGCAGAAGAATATGCGGGGTGGTGGAGGTGGAGGAAAAAGCAAAGCGTGCTGACAAACCTGTTTGTCATGGGTATTTGATCGGCATCAATTCGGCGTGTCTCAGGCCAAGTTAAACCGTTTCCCAACGTTTCCGCATTCCTTGCCCTTTCTCACCCCTCTGCTGAACGCGTGAAAATTCTGCCACAGACACCACAGGACACCACCCAAAGTCGTCCCAAAGTCAGCAGACCAACAGCAGACACATCGGCAGATCCGCTACGGTCCGCGGCGGTAACCGGCGCTCCCGTCCATGTACCTCGCTGATTTTCGTTCGATAGTTGGTTTTCATTGGGTCTTCATTAACAGAGCGCCGCGACTCGCCCGAGTATATGGAAAGCTTCAAACATCTCCCCCGTAAACGTTTGCAACCTTCGGCCGGCAAATTTTACAGGTAAACGAATTTTTTTTTCAGTGGTTTAGAATGTAGACAGTGCTGAGTCCTGGAAATCAAACAGTACAGAGGGATCAGGAGACCCAACCATTGACGACACAGGACCAGGTTGTCTACAGCAAAGTTGGCAGGCAATACCCAAAAACAATTCGCGGCAAGTAATTCCATGTCAAAGAATGAATGATGATCAGCTATACGGACAACAGAATATGTGCAAACTACTATGCTGAATGAAGCGGATCAGCCCCCGCCAGTGGCGAGGAGACGGAAACTCTCGTCTTTCCAGACAGAATGCTCATACGGAAGAACGTCGTTGAATAAAGTGGCGGCAGATAATTGGAGCGGCGAGTATTTCAGTCTTCAACCCGGAAGCTCTGGACGGATGAAGCACTCGCCATTCATATCCGTATATCCACGAAATGTGAACGGAGTAGTTTAAAACGAATCTTAAGCTTAATCCGAATCCATCCGAAAATGGGCCGAAGTCCTACGCCCTTGAACCACAAGTTTAAAGCAGTGAAATCAAGAAACTGGGAAATCTGCTGAATCCTGGCACATAATTCGTGGCGGCTGGTTCAAAATCTCTGTTTTTCAAATCATGTTTTGAACTTCATATGTTTCCATGTTTCCTTGCGAAGCTACGCGAAGGTGAGTAAGAAAGCTGTTCAAGTACGTAGTTCCAAGCGCTCACATCTTATTTCTGGCCTCCCAATCATCCATTACTTTCAGACAAGAATTCGCCGCCTCAAGTAGATCCTCATCCGTCGCACCCTGCGCGAGCCCCTCCACTTCCGGTCTCGCCCGTTCCCTCAGCTCCCCAGGCATCCCCTCAAGAAGAGACATGAGAAGATTTCCGGACCACCACGCATCGTCGCCCCTCAGAACCTCGCGAAGTGGGTCTATTGTAACCTCCGGAAATCGCATCAGCTGCTCCGCGCATCCAGAGTATGGCGGCCAATTTGGGTCCTGCAGCCACTCGAGCAGCCCCGGGACGAGGGGTCGCATTTCCTCCGCCGTGTGCACCATCTCTTCCAGACTCCGCTGTGCGAACTCGTCCGATTTATGAGCCGGGACCCACGCCTGCGTCGCGTTCATGTACTTGAGTACCTCGGCGCTCCAAAAGGTTACCGTCCCCCATATTCGCGCATCACTGGCTGCCTCGGGCTCGGTCGGGCGTGTCGCAAGCCGGCTAAGCGCGTCGCGGTACGGTTCCATGCGGTCCTTGTGTAGTCCAGGAATGATATTGCGTACGAGCGACCGTTTCAGCTCGGCCGCTTCAGGGGTCATGGCAGGTACATTTATGGCTGAGGATACCGCGGCTGCGAGTGGATCGTCAGAGGAAGGCGGGCTCTCGTTTAAACGCGAGACAAGCAGTTCAATCAAATGTTCTCGGATGGAATAGTTGAAGGGAATAGGGAAGACGAGCCAGGGGAGAAGCGCCGGAAATATGGCGGCGAGGTCGGTGGTGGAAAGACTGGTGAGTTTTTCTACCGCGTCATGGTCCTGGTTGTCTTTGGGTTGGAATATGTTTTGGTAGGACATGGTGGTAACGGGAGTGGAGTTGAGAAGGACAGAGTGAGCGTTGAATCCTTATATAAAACGATCTGAAACATATATGGCGGTGAACTCGGTGTTTGATGACTGTGTTGGCTGTACTTTCGGACAGGAAACGTGTGGTCCAGCCACGGAAAATCGGAACTCCGCATCTAGATTCTATGTTGAACGTTCCAAGCATCCCCCAAGAACTTACCATTCACATGCGCCACCTTCCAAGGAGACTGTAGTTGCACAACCAGTTCAAACTACGCAATTAAATTACACTGCCAGTGGACCAGAACATTGGCCAGGGTCATATAACACGGGGAACCGACCACGATTGACGCCAGATACTGTACAAAAGAAAGAGGTATCGAAATTTTTCTTCATGAAACGCAACCAGAAGTCAGTGCCACTGAATTCCGTCAGTCGGCGTAAGGTCAGGCGTAAGGTCAACCTCCTTCATCTGCTGCAATACTTCCCACTCGGGCAGCCCAAATCGCTGCGGTAAACCCTCCCAAAAAGCGATCAACGCCGCCTTGTGGGCGGTCATCATCGAAGCCTTGCAGGCTGAGCATACCCCGAGGTCTTTCCAATCGCTAGCCGTCCACAGTTTCAAAGGAAAGACTTTCAGCATCCTCTGGCTCTCGACCCTTCTCCGAGCTTCCAGCTTCCCTTTAACACATGCAGGCCCATGATGGCAGTTTGGATGGTTAAGTGGATGCCACAGAAAGTCTGCACATGCTGCGGATGCGGACTGAGGAATGGCGACGGACTGTTCGAGGCACAGGAGCTTGTCCTCCTGTGCGAGCACCAAGTGAACGTCTTTGACATTGATGCCGTTCAACAACTGCGCGGTCGTACAACTGGCGCATGCGCGATACATCGCGAGCGGCAACATCCATGTCAGAGACGTTTCTCTGGCAAAATTAACGACCCGAATCCACTCGGAATTAGGGTTTACTTCCCCAGAGGCCGTCGCAGGATATTGAAGCGTTGTGACTGGAAATGCCGATGACAGATGGTGGAGCGCCCGTTTACGCAGCGAGTCGACCTCGTACTTCATACTGAGTCGTATGACGCCGACGAGGATGTCAAACGTTGTCTTTGCCGGAAACGCCCCAAAAAATCTAGTAAGTTCCTATGAGAAGTATTTGAGTTGGTAGGGATGACGCACTCATAGTCAAAAAGTGCTTTCAAGAAGCACCTGAGATCGTCTTCGTCGTCTGCTAGAGCAACAACTGGGCATCCTTCCATGAAATCTACCTCTTCCGGTTGAGGGATTTGGAGCATGTCGTGAAATATATGGAATCTCTTTGCCAACAGTCCGCCATATACACAAAACCGGGACTTGTTCGCTTCGAGGATAAGAGTACCGTCGCTGACAAGTCGCTGAACCACAATTCTTCGTCGCGGTGCCAAGTGTGTGCAGGCGGTCCCTCCGCCGAGGGTGAAGGTGGCGGGCTATCGGGAGCTGGGCCGAGGGACATCGTCAAGGGTGCTCGGGTGGGGTGTCGACGTGAAGGCGAATGCAACGTGGGCCGTGGGAACTTCCCGTCTGAAAATAGTTCCATCACCGCTCGTGCCAAGCTCAACCAAACCTGGGAGGAAATCCGTAGATTAATTCCATACGCATTGGAAAATGGTTCTGAAATCGGATCGAAGCGGCAGGAATAAAAGCCGGCTAACAGAGCCAGTTGTGCACGCAGCACGGTGCGCCACGTCCGAGACGATAATGAGGCTGTTGCCATGCCAGGATTTAATCGGGTTTCAAATTTTCAATGTCATCACAGCGGCTGTGAACTGGTTTAATCTCAGACCTGGATTTTGAGTTTCGGGCTTTCAGCTCATGTATTATTTGTCGACAGAACTGGAGGCGCACACTCGAGGGTCCTTCCCACGTGCAGACGTTCAGTTTGACCGGTAGAGGTTATTAATATAAGCGGCGACACGCACCAAAAAAAAAAAAGAAGCTTCTCACAATTTAATTTCGGGCGCCAGGACTCGAACCCGAACGGTCTGCTGACAATAGGTAAAATCTCAGTAATTGCTGGCAGATGTGCGCCTTGCACGACGTCCGATGAATCGAGCTTGAACGATGTTGGCATGTATTAGCTTCTGGGGCGAGGTCTTATTCAGCAGAACTGAAATGGCGGGCAGCAAACGTGCGTTTTCAACATTCGAAAGAAACAGGCTTGCGGAAGTGGTAAGTGAGACTACCAGACTACCATCGAACAGCAACAACAGACCTTCCCGGCTGGAAGAAACTTGAAGAAAATCCACACACACCGAATGGAATAAGACGTAGACAACCTCACAGGGCCCAGCTGTGCACCGTGCACCACACCCGAGTCGATAACGATGTTTTGAGGGTGTTGGCATGCTAGAATTAAAGGTTCCAAGGGCTGTAAATATGGTGTAAGGAACCTCAGGCCTGGGTGTTGAGCTTCAGCTCCTGAATTATTTGTGCGCGTACTTGACGATCCTCCCCAGATGCATAGAGTCCTGCCTGAAAGAAAATAGACACAGAATAGAAAAAAGGGATAAGGATTTCATTCCAATTCGGAAGCGGGGAGTCGAACCCCGTTCTTCTGGCAGCAGAGGGTCAAAGGAGGACCTAGATAATCCAGTTGTGCGCCGTGCACCACGTCCGAGTCGATAACGATGTTTTGAGGCTGTTGGCGTGCTATAATTGAAATTGAAAGAGTTTAAAGGTCAATATGGTCTGATCTCAGCTCAGGCCTATTTAGCTTTCAGCTGCTGAATTATTCGTCCAGAAGCGCTCACTCGGGGTGCCTGCATGATGACAGTTCGTCAGTAAATGACATCGGCCGACAAGCTGTATCATTTTTGGCCCATGGCTGGCAGATGTGCGTCTTTCACGACGTCCGATGAATTGTGGTTGAACGGTATGGGTAACGAGGTCTCGTGCCGTTCACTTCAGACACGGAGCAAATTGAATCAATGAGGAGAATTGGAGTCCCGTGCAGCAGACGTACGTTCTCAACGTTGAAAAAACCCGGATTAGAGAGGTGGTGGGTTAATGAGACTCCCATCGAACAGCAACAGCCCTGCGCAAAAGAAAGCAGAAAATCAACGCACCGAATGAAAAACAAGAGAAGATCCTACGCACCTATGACCTATTCGGGTGCAGGGAGTCGAACCCCGTTCTTCTGGCAGCATTGGGAAAAGCGGATGAACTCATAACAGAGCCAGTTGTGCACCGCGCACCACACCCGAGTCGATAACGATGTTTTGACGCTGTCGGCGTGCTGTAATTACTGTTATCGTGCGAGAATTAACGTGAAGGGGTTTCGAGGCCAGGATAGCGAGCGTAAAGACGAGTGGCGTAAATATTAAGAATGAGGAAGGTGTCAGAGGAACGCGAACTTCGGAATTGACAATGAATTGTTGATGTCTAGGACCGGTTTGAGATATCTTGTAATCTCGGCCTATGTACCTTGACGAGTGGCAGAAATTCAAAATCCACAAAGAATCCAGACGCGCGAGGCAGAGCTTTTTGGGGCCTCGCTGCCGAGTTGTAGCAGCAAGCGATCGACAGACACCCCAGAGAAGCTGAAGCAATGGAACCCAGGCATACATATGGTGTGTCGACACTCGAGATTGAAGGTGAAGGTCTGGCGGTCGAGACCAAGGAGTCCCATCAGTGGCAGTGCATTATTGATCCGATTGATCCTATATGCAAAGCTCCCGCCAAGCTCGACCAAATCTTGTGGGAAATGCGCGAATTAAATCTTGTACGCATTGGAATTTGGAAGATGCGTTCCTTGCTCAAATAGAGCAGTAGAGGACCAACATGTAAGGGGAACGTTCCGGATGCAGAGTTTTTTCTTTTTCTCCCCAGAATCGCATAAATCGGCGATCGCTCTGGTTCAAAACTCACGGAAAATGTGCAAATTGATTCCGTACGCGCTGAAAAGTCACTTCCGTGTTTGAAGCAGGAAACAGAATAGATACGACGGGAAGAGGGCACGTTGCTGAAGCAGACCTTGAACCTGTGTGCGCAGACATCGCGTCAACTCGAAGCCGAAACCCATTTCCATTACAAGGCGGCAGATTCAACAACGCACGGGGCCGGACAATCATCGTAAGAGTCCATTATTAAGCGGTATGGTATACGCGTACAGTTATACAAGTACAATTCTTTTTTTCGTTACGTTAGAGTCCACGGTTCGTCAAGTCATAAAATCTACCGCCGATCCTCCCTCTTCAAATTAATAGTGGCGACGCGGTGCAAAGACCGCCCCGTCGATGCGCTACTCCCCCCACCCAACGCAGCCGGCCTCCGCCGGGCGATGCTCACCCTCCTGCCTATACTCCCTCCTCCGTTACTCCCATTACCGGCTCCGCCCCCTTCCCGAGCATTACTGCGAACGAAACAAATCAATCACTACACGCAAAAACGAATCAAGATCTGGTTATATTAATATCTAGACGAATATTGAAGGGAAACTCACAGTAGCGAGAGCGTCACGTCGCCATGGACGCGGGCTTTGATCTGCACGTCGACGTCGAGGTTGAGGTCGAGGCGAAGCTTGAGGGTGTCTTTGCCGCCGCTGCCCTGTTGACGGGATGTGCGTCAGACGAATGATACAAGACGGAAGAGACGGTAGAGTTGATTGAAGGGAGATGAGAGTAGGAGGAATTGGGCGGAACCAAGGAAGGAAGGAACGAAAGTAAGAAGAACACTCACCCCCTGCTGCTGCGCCTGCTGCCCCGTAACGCCCCCCACCGCACCCGTAACGCCCCCAAGCGTATCCCCCAGGCCACCGAGGCCGCCCTGCTGCTGCTGTTGTTGCGGCTGCTGCATCTGCTGCGGCTCGCGGCGCTGGAGTTGCTGGTCCTGCGTTTGTTCTTGGAATTGCGGCTGGGGCTGGCGTTGGCGGCCGCGGTCGCGGCGCCGGGACGGAGAGGAGGATTGTTGGGATTCCATTTGGGGCTCGGGCGAGGCGGAGCGGGAAAGGGAACGGTCGTCGGACATTGTGAGCGTGAGTTAAGTGTGGTAGTGGTGGTGATGTGTAAGAGGAGGTGGTGGTGGTGTGGAAAAATTGAGTTCGTTCAAAGTTGACGGTGCTGTATTTAACATAGGATTGCGAAAGCCTCCACTGTGGAGGGATTGTGGAGGTTATGATGTGGCGACGAGGTCATTGGCGTCATATTCCATCGATAAGGAAACTGTCGACGGATTGGGCGGGTGTGGATACCATACGCATTGTTTATTTCTGGAGCTGCGCGTCATTTACCCATATGTCAACGGTGATTGATGCTGAAATATTTCATTCAGTTCAATTGCTTCCGTACCTTTGCCCTCTGTCACTCCATTGAGATACTTTCACAACCATGCATTTAAAAAAAGAGAGTTCATTCCGTCTCTACATCTCATCGATCTCATCCTTCAGAGATATGGTACTGATATGGTCCAATTGTCGGAGGTTCAATTAAGGCTTGATCGCCGGGTTGACGGGGTCAACGCTCGGCTATCTTTCAACCCTGGGAAAATAGTTAAAATGCCGTTTAGCGCTCCAACTCGTCATTTCCTCGTCATAGGCCCCACTTCAATATTTTTTGCGCTTGCACGCTCTATAATCTCCTTCCACCAATCCATCCCGCCTTCCGGACCCCGTACTCGCATTTCCGAATTCCTTACTCGCATTTCTCAACCTTACACTACACTTATCTCGTCACTCTACATCTAACAATTAACATGGACCTCCTCGGAATCGTCGGCGTAGCGGCGGGCTCCGTCGCCATCCCCCTCGCATCCGTCTCCACCGCAACCTCAGTCGCCGGCATCTCGCAAGGCGCGTCTGCCCAACAAGCGGGTGCGCAAGGCGGCGGCGGCGAAGCGGACCCGAAAGACGATCCGCGGCTGAAGAAGTTTAGCTTGCGCGCGACGTGCCAGTCGAGCTTTGAGCGGGATGTGGAGGGCAAGATTGTCGTGTTGAGGGGGCAGAGGGTGCGTGCTCCGCTTCTACCTCTATCGATAACGGATACTGATACTCGTATGAATGTGTGTGTTACGCACACAGCTCTACCTCGACGATTCCGACCCCGCACACCGCAGCCTTCCAGACGGGCATCCCTTCTCGGGTTTTTATATTGAGTACCCCGTCGGGCCTAAACCCCTCGGCCTCGTCAGCACCATCTCCGTCGAGCCGCCCGAGCTTAACTGGGTGCGTTTGCCGTCTTTCTCCTCCTCTCATCGCATACCTCTCTCGAATTTCCACCTCGCACTCGCTAATTGCATTTTACTCGAATTATATTCAACTAACCTTCCCTCTCACTCGCATCCAGATCTACGCCGACTCGCGCACCCTCGAGATCAAATACGGGAACAAAACGCAATCGCAGAACCACATCCCCGGCCCGTGGGACTGGACGGACGACCAGGGCGCGTTGTTACTGGATGGGTGGGAGGGGTTCGTTGCGGTTGAGGAGGAGGTGTGTGCCTTTCGTTCTCTAATTTACTTCAAGTATCATCTATCTTCGACGCTATCATCTACTTCCTCTTCATGTTCTTGATCTTCGTGCTCCTACCATTTTCAACTTTAACTACTTCTTCGACTATTTTTCTCATCATCTTCGAACCAATTCTATCATCCTCCTCTTCGTGCTACCATGAACAATACTAAAATTACACAGTTCTCAACCCCAGACGGCAAGCGCGAAAAAGTCTGGGGCCTCTACTACGACCGCGACGACGACCACCTCGAGGGCGTCAAGGGGCGCGCGAAGGTTGTGGAGGTGAGCTTGGAGAGGAGGGTGTTGAAGGTGCCGAGTTCGTAGCGGTTTATCGCGGTGATTCTCTGTACTTCTACGGTGTCGCGGTACGGTGTCGGGTTTACAACTTATTGGTGGGGTGCGTGGAAGAAGTGAGGGAGGTGTAGGGTATGGACGGGGGAGGTATGGGCATAGGGCATGGACAGGTAGTGTACAATATTAGGTGTAGGATAGGTAATGAAACTGTTGAATTGTGATACCCAAAAGTTCAACCGAGCTGGTTTTTATTCCGATATTTGTGTGCCAATCAGTTCTACATACCTACATACCTACATACATACCTGACCACAGTGGAACTATGTTATGACCTTTTTTATCACTGAATATTATGTGGTCGCTGAATGCGAACATCAATACCGCAGCTCGTTGTACGTGGTCCGTGGTTTTGCTGCATTTCGTGGTGTTGAAACCTGATTTTGCCTATTTTTGTGGTTCTAAATTGGGGATTTGGTAACTTCCATGGTATTCAAGCCATGACTGTACTTTGTAATTGTACTCCGGCCAGCCGTGTTCAGGCCTTTTGGGTGAAGTATTCTTACTATGCAGGGAAATGCCGAAACGCCAATCATTTGATGCTGATATCCACATTCGGATGAGCCTCCGAGAAACTGCAAATTTATTTGAGAAGTGGTCTTGGTTCAAATTTCACTCGGAAACAGTGCTCCATCACGTTAATGGTATCATATGACTACTCCGGCCAGTTCAATGGTCTGTCGCACATCAAAACACAGAGTCAGCTTGACTTGAAAGTTTTGGGGCTTTTGCACCCAAAGGTAGCTTCAAGCAAAACTGACTCTGTGTCTTGCTTTGCGAGGATTTCGAACCGTGGGACTTTGGATCGCATCAGCGGCTGATTGCCTCTCTCGGCTAATGTCGGCTAACCAAAACCACAGACCACCGAACACAACCAAGTACGTAGATTCACGATCGACCGTGTACATTATATTCAATGAAAAAAGCCTTTATACTATGTTGATGCTTCAACTAAACTATGTATTACGCGATTGATGTTCAACTACGCGCGATTGATACACAGGCCAATTCCAAATCCAAATTGACGATGGCTGATTACTTTCCGGTTATCAACATCAACCATCTGCAAGTCTGAGTATCAACGTTAACCGTCTGTAAGTCTAGATCCGAGACTGATCATGAGACAGAATGGTTTTTGAATTTTTGAAAGGCGCCATGGCCAGCGCTAGCGTTGGAAAGCGTAATTACGTGTAATTTCAAGATCAATGGTTGCATTATTATGTAAAGGTCGTCCGAAAGACGCCCTTGGAACTCGGGAAGGAGTCGTTTTTGAAACGTGAGAATGGGAAACTACTCCTAGTGCCGGCCTTACTATCGAGGTGTTGCTTGAAGTAAGTTGATTTTTTGCTTGCGCAGTTTCTACGGGTAGGGTTGCAGGTTGAACCAGGGATTCATGCCAGTGAGTGGAGGTCGGCGAATGTTCGACCCGGTGCTTTTGAGATCCACGCAGCATCAACACTCGCAAGTGGGCATTTCATCTGGTTCTGGTGCTCTCAAATCATCAAAATATTCAGTCTTGTACGTTGAGTTAAAGCTAGCTGGTCTATTCAGAGCCAACAGAAACTCGGTTGTTGCGTTGTTAATTCACCACTCAACCGCCGTCTCGCATCGCCAAAAATGAAGGCACCTGCTCAAACTATATGGACTGTGACTTTAATTCGGAACTCCCGATTACCGGAACCCCTTCCTCCGAAGCGCAAGGACGTGGAAGCATGAAGGTCCATATCAGGATTTTCTCGATTGTCTTCAAAATATCGTGGAGTCCGGCTATGGGAGACTAGCATGAAGGCATCGCATCCGCGGAAGCGAAAGTTATCCACGTTGTCCGTATCGATACGCTGCTTTAACATTTGATCCCATTCATTCCCGTACTTCAATAATAGTACGCGTTTCGGTGGTTCACGGTACGACTGACTAGCACACGATATTCCCAGTCATCCATCTTCAACCCTACTATCTCATTCTGGGTTGGAATTCGGACGTGGCGCGAATTTGAACGTGATGCATGTTACACTGCTGGTGACGGTTCTGCAGCTGCAGAGGATTCAACTTCCAAAATTACGTTCTTGGCAGGGACAACGTCTAGAGATCATCAGAATCGAGGAAGCTGCTATGATATGAGATTTGTCAGGGGCGTACCTGGTGAGCATTGTCGAGATTCGGGGTGGAGGAGATCGAGGTTAGTGCAGATTTCGCGGAAAAGCTCCGAGTACTCAGATGGTATTTTACCGAGGTACGTGGTGAATGCTTCCTTTATAAGGTTGCGAGCCTCAGGATTGTCCATCCACGCAAGTAGCCGGGGGACCCTAACAGTCGACGGCCGGTATGCATTGAACAGTTTGAGACTAGGAATCGAGAGAAGTATTGTCGTTGCGCCTTCGTGGTCGGCATCAATCCAAGTGTCGGACAAGTTTTTAATAGCCATTGCAAAGCGCATTTGATGATTTGGGAGGAAGTTCGAGTTCGGCTCAAAATTCCCAATGCGACGCAATGCTTGGTCAACCATGGACGGCAAATCTTTTGAAAGACAAGACTCGATAAGTTCGATCGTTACGTGAAGCAGACCCTCTTGCCATCTCTGGTCGATGAACTTCGGGAAAGGATTTGGATGAGCTTCCTCGCCAAGTTGATTCTCATCCATATTCAGCTTGGTGTTCGCTTCCTGAATGGCTGTATCTGAAGGTAAAATCGGATGCCAGAATCGAGCCATTCTATCTGGGACAGCTGTTTCCCAGTAGCTGAAGTGTATAATCTGCAATGCCGTTAGCTTGACGACAGCAACGACAGATTGTGTGATTGAGGCAGCTTGGGCACGCGAGATTGCGTGAAGGATTGCCTCCATATTTCCCAAATCGCCATCCATGGGAGTGTTTAGCCTGAGACTTCCAAGGAAATTCCAAAGGAAAGTCAGGGTCAGCTCGAGTGGTGGGATGCCCGCATCATCTTCCACTATTTCCCAGGGTCCGTCTGAAATGGTTATTGTGAAGGTCGCCCATGCACTCCGAGGAAATGCACTGCAAAAACGATTCCAGATTACGGAATCATTGCATTCATTCATATACTGCATTAGCTTCCCGGGAAAGCCGATTTGTCCGTCCGTTTCCGCAGGGTTCCAATACTGGATCAATTGGACAATTAGATTCCAACTGTGGTCATCTTCGTTGCCTTTGGGCTGACGACGCGATGAGAGATCAGAGACGTCGTGCAATGTCTGACGCAACTCTGCCATCAGCCGTTTAGAGAGTGGCAATTTCACGGGAGAGATTATTTGGCACGTGGTTTGAAACTGGTACGGTGACGACTTCAACGCCGCAACACGCCGGAGGTATGACATTAATATTCGCATTGGTTGGGTTTGAGGTAGCTCCTCGAAGTCCACCATTAGTCCGGTGATGTCCGACAATGTCGTTTCCTTGGTAGAGTTAAATGACGGAATCGGATGGAATCCCCAGTGCATATGAGAATCGATTCCATATCTTTCCAGCCTTCGAAGGCGGGACGGAAGAGCTTCATCGGCTGCGTCGGTCAAATCGCCAGGCTGGGAGATCCACTGAGCCAACATTTTCAGCGCCTCCCTGAGAACGTTTTGGGCGGCATGGAAATTTCCCCACTGCTCCATTGCCCGGGCAGATGTTCTGTAGTGCGAGCTTGTTTCGTCTTCATCCGGCCACGACCATGTTACGTATGCGTACGGAAGTGGAGATGAACCAGGGAGAGACAGACTGCCAATTGCCCAGATCGCCTTGTAGCAGGATGTTCTGCGACGCTGTGAGAGCTCGTCAGAGATGAGGCCACTGTCGCAGCTTTCGTAGAGTGTGGTGATACGGGTGTTTAGATCAACATCTGGATTGTTGACCAGCTCGCGGATGTGATCGTCGTATATATAGCGCCTCTTGTTGGGACCCCACAGGACGTCCGGAAGGGCCTCAATGAATGGCTCAAGTTCCGCGTTATCGGTCAAGGACTTGACAGTCCAAACCAGCGCTTGTTTGTCCCGGGCGGCGCTTTCGTTGGACACCTCCGTAGCTTCTCGAAAAATGGAATCAACGATGGTGTCGGTTTTGTCTGTGCAATCTGAATCATATAATTTCGCATTGGAAGCTGGGAGCTTCCGGGACCGGAAAGACGTCGAGAACCTTTTCAGACGCCAGAAGGCCCCAGAGAGAGGAGTCCGGTAGGGGGAGTCCAAATGGAAGAGTGGGATGAGGGTGAGGACCAAGTAGACCGAGCTGATGATGAGAAGTAGGATTCCTGCCAGAGCAGTAACGGCAGTGTTCACAGGGACGAGAAATGCAACGAGGCCAACAAAAAATAAGAGGAGGGAAGCATGCAAAAGCAGAGGGATGAGCTCCACAACAGCATGCATCTTGAACCGCTTCAGTCCGTAATAAAGAAAGGAAAACATCCGGGCGCGGATGACTGGAGCTGAGCGTATCTCCGTTCTATGGAGAAAGTCCCGGGCCCATTGCTCCACGAGCGTGGCGACGAGGGCGGAGGTGAGAGCGAGTCCGAGACTGATGAACCATAGACAATTGCAGAACATAGAAGTCCGCAACGGAGTGAAGGGTGCAGAGGTTGAAATGGTGAAATTGGTTCCATTTGCTGCTGCGGCCATCTGTTGCGATACTTGCTCCAGCAACATCACCGCCCTGTCGGCGGAATCGGGGGATAAAGTCTTGTAACTTTCGATGAGAAATGCCGTCAAACTGGCGGAGAAGAGACCGGCCTGGCAATTGACCATCAGAGTGAGACACATGGTCATTTGTGTGACTCACAAAAATGAGGATTCCTTCCATGTCGCTCTTCCAGCTCTCCACGAGGCCTTTATCGTACTTCTCTGCCTCAGAGACATAAACAGCCCAGAACTTGGCGGCGGCGGCTTCATGACTTGGATCCACGGCTATGCCAGTTCAGTAGTATAAGAAATCCTGAGAAATGAGAATCGCTTGCCGTTCTCCTTCGCCCATTCCCCTTTCTCCTCGTCATCCATTGTGGGCGCAGGAAGCAGGAGAGCTTGATGGTAAAAAAGTGCTGTGAACGGCACATTCGGCACAGAACTGATCCGAACGGCATTGCCTCGAGGCTGAGCAAGCATGCATATGCAAATCACGGCACAAATGCTTCCATCGGTTGCATTTCGGAACCTCAATACAAGGCACGCCTTCGCTCCGCTCCGGCTGCAGGATGGACCGCTCGGGGCAAATGTTTATTTCATTGTATCCACGCATAAATAGACAACAGATTAATACATGATCCAGGTAGTAGTGGAACCAAAAGTGATTGTAATACCCCAAAAAATGTTGAGAGAAACAGGCAAATACTGAGCGAGGGAAACGTGCCAGTAAATCCACTGTCCTAGGTCGACGCTTTTGTCACTGCGTGAAAATACATGTAAGTATGCTTCAAGGCCACCATTGGTTATACCAGCCACAATCTTGAAAATAAGCCCAGAGTGAGAAATTCAATCGGAAAACGGGAAGCAGAAAACTCCAAAGTAGGTACTGTTCTGGTTACTTGTATTCTCGCTAGATCGAGGCCAACAGATCTTAGCTCGACTTTTGATCCGGTTTCGACACAGAAAAAGGCAGCAGAATCCCCACTGTGAATTGATAGTTGATGGTTGAATCATAGCAGACACAGCGGCCGATCCAGAATGCGAGTGTTTTGAACTGAGCTCGCTTCCAAAGGGCAGGTTCGGAGAGGTGTTCATGACGTTGAGTACAGCATTTCCGCGCTGAGTTTGAAATCATTGGATTTTGCAGGAGACTACAGGAAAAGGGGCGGGGAGTGAAGGACCAGAGCAGAATCCAACAGAACCACTGTTTTTATCGTCAGAGGGGTAACTGCAATGCACAGCTTAACAGCTGTTTCCTGCTGTGATCTACTGCGGCACAGCTACACAGCAGGGCATGAGGCATGCCCGTTTGCCTCAGTGGGCTATATCAGCACAAAAAGCTGTTGAACTTGAACGCTTTTTGAGCACCCAAGAAATAATGCAGTGCGAAATCAGCGGGCATTGTCTCGTATGGGGATGATTCTTTCCACAAAAGTGCCAATGCAGCTGTTGAAATCCACAGCTTTCTGGCGCCAAGAAGGTTTTCAGCCACAGGACGAGAATTGCAAAGATACGAGTAATGTATACACAAAAATTCCCCCTCACATCCAAGTTTCCTCTAATCTGTTGATTATCCGTTCTCTTAATCTTTACTGCCTCGTTTATGTACACTTATTTGTGCTGCTGTGCATCCATCCCTGTTCGGAAATATTATTCCCATCCGAGGCACACGTAGTGGACACGTCGTGCACACGTCCCAATTTTCCGCTGTTTTCAACACCACGCGGCCGCAAAATGCTGTCGACCCGAACAGCCTTGAACAGCTTTTTGACCATTGTGGATTCCTTGCACCAACTACCTTTCCTCGTGATAGGCTGTTCAACTGTGCCGCAGCAACCCGCAGCAGACGAAAGCTGTTGAGCTGCGGTGAAACGGTGACTCTCGGGTACGCGTGAATGATCTAATAGAAAAGCTAGTGCAAGCTGCTGGAAAACCAACACACAAAACACCAACTAAACCACTAACCAACCAACAACTACTCCTCTTAATGTGAGAGAACCGGGGTGTTCGGGGGTGCGGATCAAGTATTAGATCCCAGAACAGAGAATAGATCCCTCAAAATGTCTGATTCGGTCTTTTTGGTCTTATCCCGATAACGAGTTTAATCGAAAACTTGGCTTGTAGGCCGAGTAAACACAATGTTATTGCGGTAAGGGACGGGTTTGTATAATATAACGATCTAGTGACGGGCAAAAGTGGGTTTTATAGGTTTATAGGTCGAGGTTTGAGGTGCCTCTGAAGACTACTGTTAATTCGTCTTATGAATCCCGTAACTGAGAGTTTGAGGTGCTCTCGAGACTACTGTTACTTCGTCTTATTAACCGAAAATCCAATTCACACAGTCAAGTCAATCCAATCAAGTTTATTCCACAAGAGGGTGAGGGACAAGCACTTCCTAACTTTAAAGCTGCCTCCCCTACAACCAATGGCAAAATGAGATACTGGCCGGATCAGGGCGCAGCTAACTAACTTAAAACTACTCTACTCTGGTCCTTATATACACCTACAATACTGCTTACATGAACGCAATTGGTCTACCAAAACTAAGCAATGAATAAGCAGATCTGTATCAAGCATCCTATTGGCTGAGGCATGGGCCATTGACTCATTTCCTTCCACAAATATCAATCTCGCATGTGGAGATGCTCGGAGTCTTGATCTCTGAACGAGCTCGAATCTTCTTCGCCTGGTACACGGTCAAGTACCCTTATCGGGATAAGCCACTTATTCGAATCGTGTTGTTGCTGGCTTTCGAATGAACCTAAAGAGGGCATACCAAACTAAGGTTGATATTTCTGATATGTCACGAGGTTATCCGAGTGATCGGGTCCCACGCGGAAGAGTGACTCGGCATAATTGCCTTATGGAGTCTCGGATCCGGAATATCCGACAAGTCCGTCATTGCCTGTTCTAAACCAGCACGGTCACATGATCTGTCGCGTCGCGTCTCCAGTTGGCACTTAGGCCCACAAAAGTCAAAGTGGTGGATTCAGACCATCCTCGGTACGCCTGCATGCGTATTTTATATCTCCTTGATCCTAGTCTAGCAAACAGCTCATCCGTATGAGATTTCGGGTACTGTTATGATTTTAAGTCTTATCCCGATAAGCATTATATTAGCCCCAAGTGTGGAGGTACCGCCATAATGAGTCCTGGACTTAACCCATGCTATGCAACTAGAAGCTACTCATTCGGAGCTCATGATAGCTTCTCTGAGAGTGCGTGGATGCCAATGAAACAAAGCAAAATTGCAAAATTCCATGCGTGCAGATTTACACGGCTTATCAGCGGTCCTCGGCGCCTCCATCGTGGATAAAAGAAGCGGGAACGTATTGCCGAATTATCTGTTCCTCTCGCCCGGGCGCAGTCCCTCCCTCCATGTTCATATGCTTTGTTCCAATCCTATGGTTGAATCTCACCGCAGTCTTGATCTGTTCAAACACGTTCAAACCATCTCAAGACAAAACCAAGGCATTCCACGATATAGACTGTCCGCCAAGCTCATTTGACCTAATTCATCGTTCGCAATCATATGCTGGCCGGACGGCTACATACCCCTGTCTCTTCCTCATCCTGCCTCACCGTAATGTTTGCCATCTATATTTTATGGTGCTTCTTCGAAGGCTATCACGCTGGGTTTAATTCCGCTCGCCATGTTTATTCGTGTGCCGGGCTTTTGCGCTGCTAGCATCCGATCCTCAAAGCCGAAATGTTGTTCCGGTCTTTCTTGGGTCTTTCTGTCCTCAAAGCCCCATGGCTTGCTTTAACGCTGGATTTGTCCTCGCACCAGAACAGAAATTCTCTTCGCAAGTGTCGAAATGTACAGACCAACATTTTGTATCACATCCTTATTTCCACTATCATCCCAATTTATTCTCGTTAATTCACTGCCGGAGCGTAGCGAAGGCATGCCTTGTTTTCCTTCGTTATGTGAGTATCCGCGTTTGATCCGGAAATGCACGCCTAATTCATAACGAATTAGCAGCTCTAGCCTCTTGGGTAGATTCGTAACCAGTCTGCCTACGATTTTTCAAAGTGGCGGGCAAGCACTTTGCCGTAGGCAGACTGGTACTTTTCAGATCGACCGATTGGTTTGGGCATGGAGTTTGAAATTCTCAGTGGGGCGATCAAAGTTACCGGGTGATCTCGGACAGTGACTTAGTTTTCTTTTGTAAACCGCCATTAACGCTGTGGTCCCGTCCTCACTCTATGGAACATCTGAAGAGACAGAAAGCTAGATATATACATTCACTGTAATCTACCCGCTTGGATCTAAGCAAATGGACCTCCTTTGAGCCCGGAGCAACGAGAGGAAATAATTTCAAACTCCGTGCCCAGGCCAATCGATCGATCTGAAAAGTACCAGTCTGCCTACGGCAAAGTGCTTGCCCGCCACTTTGAAAAATCGTAGGCAGACTGGTTACGAGTCTACCTCTTGGGCGTCTTGTCACTTGTAGAATGTTTGCTTATTATCCGTTCTTTAACGAAATGGCCCTCAAGCTGTGCTAGAAGCCCCATTTAGCCCTGGTCCCTTTAGTGTTGCCGGGGTTCGGTTCGGTGCGGTTTTTTCTTAAAATCTTCGAACCTCGAACCGCACCATGGGTGCGGTTCGGGCATTTCCTCGAACCCCGCACCGAACCTTGGGTTCGGTTCTGCAAGGGTTCGGTTCCGGTTCGGAAGGGGTTCGAACCTGAACGAACCCGTCAAGAATTTTTTCATGTCAAAAATGGACAAAATGGGGTACCCAGAGTTAATCCGCTTATTGGGGAACATGCACACAAAAATCTTGTGAAATGCCACGGCAGGCAGCCAAATACTGGGAAGCTTAGCAAAGACAAAACTAATTTTAAACACCTTTCTGAACGACAAAATCCTATTCCTTGATGCAAGCTTTGCCCATATTCACAATTCAGACCTCGGATACCATACCTCAAGAAATTAGTTTGAGTCAATTTTTTGTTATAAGAGTTATGATGAGGAATTACTAAAATCTAGGCCTCATGAACAGTGTCAAAGGTTAGAAATAAGGTATGTTGTACCCTGTAAGCACTGGCAGCCCTTTTCAGAGTCAAATTTGTAGTTGGACATATTGTGAGTCCAAAAGGTCAAAAAATCCCAACCTTACCGCATCCAAAGACCACAGGATTTGTAGGGGTTCGCACCGGTGCGAACCGGTTCGACCAGGTTCGTAAAAAATCAGAAATCTTCGAACCCTGAACCGAACCTGGGGTTCGGTGTGGTTCTGTTGAGTCTCCCAAACCTCAATTCAGGTGCGGTTCGGGTTCGGTTCAGGTTCGGGAGCGGTTCTGGACCAAACCACGGCAACACTAGGGCCCGTCCCTTTGTATTTCTCTGCTCAACCTCTACGTGTAACTCCATTCGAGCCCTTCACCTGACCCTGTTTTACACTGCCCATGATTCACCTTATCCTGGGACAGCACCCCCATGACCGGTTACGCAGCAACACTTCTACTGCGGTTGTAGCCCAATCGGGCGTTCTTTGCTTTTCCAACCCATTGCCATGATCCGACTATGATCCACCACAGCTCTGCGGTCCTTCATTTATACCCAGCTGTCGAACTGCGTAGTCGATTCGCTTTCTTCCTCCCCCACATCCCAGGCGAGTCCTCAAACCATCCTCTATGCTACATGCTGTTGTTGGATTGTCAAGATGCCTCAAGTTGCTTCAATAGTATTTTCTCTCTTCCATTTTTGAAGAGCGTCAAGAACGTCAACCCCGTGCCAATCATCAACGCTTCAAGGTCAATCGAGGACGTTGATCTTGAATAACTACGAGAGCTACTGCGAGATTTGGCATGTTCTATCGTGCACTCACTCCCCGCTTCTCCCGATACAGACACAATCCCGCTCGCCATTTTTTCCTGCCGTTGGACTCACAATCCAGAGCTAAGGCAATCGGGAGCTTATCCCCTGCAGCGGCGACGCATAGTTCATTTATACCCGCACCTCCAACAAACCTGTCCTCCGCACCTCCACTACTATGCCCTTGCTAATAATAGAGAACTTGCGCAACAGCCATTGGAGCCATCTCGTGGCTTTTTGGCAGTGCGCAAGCAAATGGCTCCACGGCCAAAATATGACGTCGATGGCTTCATATGGCTCTGTGGAGCCATTCACCTGCCAATTTTGTGCACTGCCGAGAAGCCATCAGATGGCTCCAATGGCTTTTGCGCAACCTCGCTAATGATTCTTCCTTATCCTTCCTCGAGGTACGCAGCGTTTCTCACCGGTCTTCAATGAACTGTATTTTTTCATTCAGATCGACATGGGGTGTGACGCGGGACATACTCGGATCATTTCGACAATTCGATACCACCGAAATTTTTGCGTGACCACTGGAAAATTTTCGAAAATTTCAACACAAATATTCGTTTTTTGGTGGTTTTGGGAGATTTTGGCCTGCGTGACCCGAATTTTCGGTTCGATAAAGGCCTGAGTGACGCGTGACATCGACCAAAATTCGATATCGATACGCTGGTGCGTGACGCGTGACTATCGACCTGAATGAAAAAATACAGTACGCTAATCAAAGTTATTCTGATTCTGTCCTGAATAGAATGGTTTCCCCCTGCTGCAAGCAGCCCACCTTGCAAAAGCATTCAAATCTGTATGCCCATTGTCAACAACCTGACTTCTGCTTATCGGTTTGTTTTACGCGACACATCACTGGTTGAACATTTCAAGTTTTTCAGTGAAAAAATGGATGAATTTTGTTTTGAATATTACACCGCCAAAGTGCCCGCATGTGACCTCCATCTGGCACGGTCATCTGAGCCACGGCTGTCTGGTATTCTGGATCCAGATAGAGGTCAGCTGGTGCCCAGCTGAGTCCTTCAGCCCGTGGTTCAGCCAAACGACAGCTGGGATTGCATCTAGCCTCCATGCTGCTGTATAATGTGGAGAGCGGCTGAGGGTAATTTGGATATGGACATCGGGAAACACTGTACAAAGGATTTGTATAAAGGATTTGAAAAATTTGACGCGACACGTTTGTTATGGGCGTGAGGTGACAAACCACCCGTTTTGTCACACCGTTCTCAGCCTGCGGGCTGAGAACGGTGTTACACGACACGTGTTGTGTAACCCTTCCGTGACCATATAGAACTCGATAATCGTAGAACGCGATTGCAACAATTTGATCACAAGAAAAGCGTGTTTTTTAATCAGAATACTCCCCATCAGACCCATAAAAGTCACTCTCGTGCTCGCTGGACTCTTCCGAATCCGAAAACTCTTCCTGCTCCTCTTCCTCCCGATTTTTTTGAGCTTCCACGGCGCGCCCAGACGGTTTGATCGTCCTCTTGGATCGACCTCTTACCAAACCTTGGCCTTCCAACTCGTCTGAAGCAGCAGGAGGTTGAACTGCATCTACAGTCTGTTTGGCTCTCTTTCGCCCCCGACTGGGTCTGGCCCCCTGCTCGTTGTCTTCCTCGTCAGATTCCACCGGCAATTCCTTTCTCTTCCGGGCCGTGACTTTCTTCTTTGCCGGTCCAGCCACACCCTCGCTATCTTCATCATCGGAGTCCGCCAGCATTGTTTTTCTTTTTCGTGCTGTGGTTTTCTTTGCAGGCTTCTTCGTGGTCTTTTTGGATTTGGTCTCCACGGATGCAGCTGCCTTCGCCTTCCTTTTCGCGCTCTTGGCTGCTTTGTTCTCGCGAAGTTTTGATGCGAATTCATCATGTTTCGCTCTGCGATCCAGGAAAAGGGGAATGGGGGCGAGCAGTTCTCGAGGGAGCGTTGCACGGAGAAGCTGAGCATTGTGGAATGCATGTGAATTGATGATAAACCGGTCAACGGGCTCGTGGACAATGTAACTTTCCGTGTTGTCTGACTCGACACGTTCTTGCATCTCAGGACGCTCCCCGCTGGCCTCGCACTTTGCAGTGTAGCAGTCATGCTGCACGTTGAACTCGAACTTCGCGTTCTGTCCCCGGGAATTAGAAATTTAACGGTACACATTGAACGTGAATTACCTTTGCTGGAATGATCATAAACGTCGTCTCTCCGTCGCGCCGGACCAGTACAGGCATGCCATAGATGTCATCCCGAACCGATGGGATTTGGAACAATTCGAGTACAACAATTGCAGTCCCCGTCAAGTCTGTCAGAATGTCTGATATCCGGCCCGATATTGTCACTGCCTGGTTGAGTTTTATTGTCAATAAACGCAAATATAAAACCATATCACTCACGGCATCCATTGCGGACTGAGCAAAAATCCACGAGCCAATGAAGCACTCATCCAACGATTCACTAACCACAAAGTCACATTTATTCCATTCGGATTCCGACACGTAACCTCCATAATTGAGTGCCCGTGCAGCATTGGTATCCTTGAGGCGATATTGCAGACGTTGCTTTTGCCCTCGTTTGAGCGCAACCAGTTTTGTATGACCTCAAAGTTGAGTTGGGATTTTAGTAGAAGCGGTAGGAGTGAGCTTTGGAAAAAATGTGCACCATGTTTTAAAAATTTAGTGTCACTCCATCCGAGGAGTTTTTGCAAGACCGGATGGGCTGCCATGAAATGCCTCACTCCTGGCCCCGCCCTCATCCATTCATCCGCATCTTTACTGAGCCACCATCCCCCGGTTAGACGGTGCTTCAACCCTTCCTGGTCACCAAGTTGGAGTGCAATATCCCGACTTGGTGCGAGATGATTTGAGAGAATGGAACAGTACCGGAAAATGGCGTTGAAACATTCGAATATCTCAGTTGCAACACCCACAAGAGGGCCAAACCCGACAGCATCCTCATCTACGTGTGCAAGTAAGTGATACTTGACCTTCGTTATCATTTTTGACGGATCAATCATCGCAAAGATGTCAAGGACATTCGCAACTGCAACTTTGAGATCTCGCTGTTGAAAATATTAGACAGAGATAAATTATGGCAGACGCAAATACCCTGTATTCCTCAAGCTTAGTTATCTCTGGAAACCAAAGGAGTGCCGACAGCTCCCCGGCCGCTTTCCACGCCATAAATTGGTGGTCCGTGACAATCCCGCGGACATGAAAGACATTTGTCTGAATAATTGTCTTGAATTGGCGTCCTATCAGTGAGCCAGCGTACTGCATAATATACTTGGCCCGAATTGCATGGATAGAAAGTCCATCCGTTGACGTGGATTGCAGTCGAACCGAGTATAACTTCTTCTGCTCGTTGGACCATCGTATGTGCGAAATGTGCCAAATATACTTCACAACACCGAGCAGGATGGTATGCAATATTTCTATCGGTGTATCCTTCGTCGGGTCAAAGCCTGACAACATTTAGTAGCCAAGATTTAGCTGGATGCAGTCAACCGGTACCTTTTGTGGTCAGAAATGCACTGTATATCTTGTCACGATTGTCAAGTGTCCACTGAACCAATTCAGCCTCGATTTCATCGTCGGGCCTATCTGGTGCTTGCGTCTTGAGCTCCTTGAAGCGCAAAATCAAAAAATTAATCCAATGCTGTGTGTACATATCTTTGACCCCCGTCGCCCGTTGTCTTTCTTGGATTGGGTTCGGGGCACCGGCGCATGCCATTCGAACTTGTTCCTCTAGCTCTGCTACAATTTTCTCCTTAGTACGAGGTACGCCCGCCTTGAAAGGCCACAAGTGAGTGGATTTAGATTCGAAAGATTCAAAAAAATGACCTCAAAAAGGGCGTGATAACCCTCATTTGTCGCCTTGTGATTCTGAGTTCCGCCGACTTCACATTTGCGGCAGAATCGGTTGCCCTTCGATCCGATATGTCCTGTCACCTCGCTTTGCATCGGATTGTCCGAAGGACCAGCATTGCAGTGGATGCAGAAACGGGTTGTGTTGCCGTTTTCATCTTGAACACGGACCGGTTCGGTATGAGTCGACCTGTAGAAATTATTGTCACTGACATAAACAGTCGTACAGTATTAAAAATACAGACTCAACGGTGGCTTTGAATTCTCTGTACTGCTCTGACACGCTAGCATTGGGCGAGGTTGATACAAAATGGACATGATACTCCTGTTGCAGCAATTTTCGGGGTAAATTACGGTGAGTCATGTAGGCATTCCAATGCTTGTTCCATGACTTGGTGCGGTTACCAGAGACATCATCTCCAAAGTAATCAACAAAGCTGGTGTAAAGGGGATCGCCTCCAGCTATTTTGCGCTTGGGATTAGGCATCCGAGTTGGGTGCCCAGCCTCAATAGTGGTAGCTGCGGTGCACGAAGATAAATATCGATTTGAATTTGAGCATGAAAGGCTTACCACTCCACTTCGGAATGTCTCCTTGTTCCATCAGCGTTATAAAGTTGTCGCTGAGGTCATTTGCTCTAATTAAGCTCGTCGTTTCGTCCACAATGGTGGCCTCGTTCTGGAAGAGCCAATCAGAAGTGTTCAATGTATAAACAGACTTGGACGGGGAAAAAACTACCTCTTCCGTAAATGTGACTGAAAAAGCATCGGCATACACCTTGCCTTGAAAGAGAACCCAACGGATTGGAACAACAAACTCTCCGGTTTTAAGGCGTGCAATTTCGTTGACATGATAGTGACAGTCCCCAGCATCGAACATGGGACTAAGAGCGTCGAGGTCCATGGTCTTCCGCCATTTTTGGGCATGCCAGATCTCTCGAATCACACCATCTTCCGGAATTTCAGGATAGACGTGTATCAGCTTTCGAGTGGTTGGGTTGGCCCAGTCCTGAGTTTGGGAATTAGTTCTAATTTTCTTCGAATTTGAAAAACATACCTGTGCAATTATTGCGCGTGGATCATTCATGAAAAAAACATTCCCAAGGGGAGACTTGCATGGGATACTCGGAATACCGCATTCCACACGAATCTGCTTTTGAACTCGACGAAAGTGGTCAAATGAGGGTACATCTCTGCACTGGGCTTCCTTCAAGATCCAAAGAAATACCCGCATGAGTGAATTTGACACTCGGAGCCGCGGTAAGTTATCCAGGGTGTCCAGGAGAAGCATCTGAAAAAGAAAGTCAGTTAGCCATGTTTAAACCGTCACCCTGAATGCCTTAACCATTCTCGTGGGGTAAGGAAACCATTCTGCTGACGATTGAACATTGCCCTGTAGTCCCGACTGGATTTCGGCTGCTTCTGGGTCTTCCAGTGCTTATTGGAGTGTCAGAAATGCTGGCAAACAGAATGAAATAAATTGAAGAAAGGAATGGCGCTTGAAAATGGGCCCCAAAGTGTCCCAGACGCAAAACAGTGCAGGAGGAATCGGATTCCGGGTCCGTGCACGGTGAGTCAGGTGACCCAAACCAACATCTAAATCGGGCGAAGTCATCGAAACGACTTGTTCTTTCCACTCACCTGCGGTCCGCATTATCTCGCTCATGAAATCTTCCTCCTCTTCCTCTCCGATAATGTCATCTGCGAAGTCCTCCTCTCCAAAACCGAGCCGCTTTGCGACGCCTTCAGCATTCAAAATGCCAAAAACATCTGCTTGTTGGTGCAAATGTGCGTGCTGCACGGCGGGATCCTCCAGCACATCTCCCGCATCGAATTCTGCCCCATTCACTCTGTAGTCCTCCCACATCTCAATCTCAGCCTGGCTGCGAGCTGTGTTGGCAGCAATGGGCCCTGCAATGTGCTGAGCCGCAAACATCAAATTTCCGAGTGCTGATGCTGCCGACTCAGCCTGTCTTTCCTTCTCAAGCTCTGCTTCCCGCCGTATCGCAGCTATCCTCTGTTCTACTGCCTTCAAATGCTCTGGGTACTTCAGGTGTTTTGCACCACTTCTGGCAGCAATCCATTTATGCCGCTCGATTGGGACACCCGCAGAGCATGCCCTGCATAAGACTTCGGTACGATTTGCCCTGAATATGAAATCTATCCAGTCATTGTTAATTTTGCTCTCTTTAGTTTTTGACTTCGCTGTGGCACCTTCATCGAGCAGATTAACCGTTCCTTTTGGCGGCATTGGACAAGAGGCGACAATCACAGGCTTTAGCTCTCTTGGCATTGTCCCTGGACTACGGATCACATGCGACACGCGCTGTACGGCTCCACGGCTGCAACAACCGCTATTGCCAATATTTTCGGGCCTATCAAAACTTTCCATTCCAATCAGCATGGCGCCACAAATAACCTGATGGATGCCTTCGTTTTCTCGTCTTCCCCCCCACCATGTCCTCCTCTGGTCCTGCGACGCCGAGCTCCTCCCATCTCAGTGGTGTTTTCGATGCCATGAACGAAGAGTCCCCTGAAGGACCATCTGTCTCGACTGCTGCAAAGTGTTCTCATGCTGCCGCAATAGGGGGCACCAACTCGGACGATGATGACCTTCCCGACCACGTGGCTCCCCTTGTCCTTCCTAACGGGAACGCGACCGCACTTACTCAACGGTATGCGGAGAGAAAGCGTCTTCGGACTGATCAAGTTATTGAGGTAACGGCCATGCTTCAGGTGAGTACCTAACTTCGCATTTTTAAAAGAATATGTGCATGATGATTCCCATTACAGGATTCATCTCCTGTCCGCGACGCGAAACTCCTTGCAACCTTGCTGCAGGTCTCAAATCAGATCAGCAAAATTATAACTTCGGCCCCACCATTTGAAGTCACGCAAGCGATGCAGGTATGTATTGTTCTCCCGTCGGTTATTCTCTGACAAATGTTCGTAGAAAAACATCTCCAACTACGCCGCCATTATTCTCCTTTCGACTAAGATTAGTGCCTATAGAGGGGCTGTCCCACTCAACACCCTCCTGGTATGTCAAAACGGTTCTGGATGTCTGACTCAGCTCACAATGATCCAGAAAATCATCAAGAAAAACCGATTTGGCATCCCTGTCGGACTCGAGAACGACGTGGCCGAGTGGAACAAGGTCATCACTGCATCACAGGAGGCCCTCACTCAGCTACGGTCAAAGTTGAAAAAATTGGTATGTGTTTATTGAACAATGGATCGCTGCTAAGACCCATCACAGTTGGATGCGAGTTTGAAGATCAACAAAACGACAAGATTCAGGCGCGTTCTGAGGACCACCAGAATATATTTAAGCTCACTCAGATCTTCGTTGACGGCACTCAATGCTCCGTGTCCGTTGAACTCTGCGCTCGCATTGCGCTTATGGTAAGCACCTCATGTTTTTGTTCAAACCTTACTCAATCGTCCCAGCGACAAATTTATCTCGAGGAAGCGGGGTCGCAATTTTGGGCAAAGGTTGATGTGGCGCTTGCTGCTATTCGCACGGAAGGGAATGGTGATGCGAAAAGGGTTGCAAGGTAAGTTTATTTCTGTGTCATGGTTTGTTACAGTACTGATTTCTTCTATAAGAGCTTTTCGGCACATCTTGAAGACCGACCAGCAGTTACACGGTGCCAACGACGACTATGAAATAGCGGAGGAAGATGCCGAAGACGTCCAGAAGGAGGTGGATGACCTCATCGATGCTGGTCTGAAGGATATCGCAACGTCAGCACCGCCGCAGGCAGACGCTGGGATGGACTAGTCGTAGCTGTGAATGTATTAGTTTTATGCCATAATTATTGTGATTATCTATTTCCTGGGATGACCGGTATTGCTGAAAGTGGTCGAGGGATATGACTGACGTCCATCTGCACGACCCAGGTGGTGTCCAGCCAAACATGGAGCCATGCTGGAGCCATTGGGGATTGATGCTGGAATCCAGCGGCAGTCGGGCTGGCCGCCAGCCCACACCAACATCTGGCACACATGTCGCCTCCAGCTGGAGACCACGTGTGTGACCGTTGGCGGTGTACACCAAGTTTTCACTGAAGAAGTTGGTGAAAAACTTGAATCATTTTAGTGAATTATTTGAATTTAGGTCCAAAATTTGTGAAAAACTCGAAACATTTCAAATAATTCACAAGAATGTTTCGAGTTTTTCACCAACTTTTTCAGTGAAAACTTGGTGTAATATTCAAAACAAAATTCATCCATTTTGTCACTGAAAAACTTGAAATGTTCAACCAGTGCATTCCGGGGTATTTTGGGTTCTGTAATTCGAGGTGAGTAAAGCAAATCCTGTCGAAACACTTCTGGATCACCAACGTTCTTCCCATTCACTCCCCTCTTCAATGTCCATAATTGCCGTCGCAAATTGCGCACCAGAATGTGCTTTATTGACCCTTAAATTATCCGCGTTAACATCAGGTTTATTGATTCTTTCTATTCAAATGGTTGCCAACAGGCCTTCCCTAGGATGAGCGGCTGGAATTCCAATCGGTGCACCAACGGACTTCACCAACTGTAATCATCCTATCAATTTTCAAGGCCGTTATCTTCAAGGCATATCCCTGAATGTTCCACTGGTTTTTAGGTTCGACGTTGGGAAAAACTCATCTAGATTGTTCTGGTGAAATTTATTTTGATGTCTGTCTCTACTTTTCCATGTCCAATGCTGCTTTCCGAACACCCATTTTTTTTTCTGTTCTTTTGCATGAATGCGATATCTTGAACGAATCATTTTGAGGACATTTCGTTTTGAGGACATTTAGAGTTTACTCTCTAACTGCTTATTAGAAAATAACCTCAGTGATACGGCAATGCAACGATCAAGTTCACATTGTGAGCTCCTCACTGTTACTCGGCTTCAGTGCTGCATCTGCATATAATCTCCATGCCCCGGCTGAGGATCTCATAGCCCAGATCTTGAGCCGCAGCCTAGAGCCGAGATCCGGTATAAATTGCATCTCACTGCGCTCGCTGTTGCCGAATGAAGGGATATTTCCACCAGCGGAAGTTGAACATTATCCTTGAATACTCTGTAGGATTATCTGCCAGAGCGAAGCGAAGGCGCATCTTGTTTCCGTTCAATTTACGTCTGTTGTTATGGCACGTCAGAGAAATGCGACAGCAGAGTATGTAAACCTGAAAACTTTTGAAACTTGGAATCTCGACGCCCTCCGACTGTTTATGCTTCATGGACGACTGCGGGTCCTTAGACTTACATTCATCCTCCAGATTGGCACCATGGTCGAAAATTAGAACATAAGTGGGCTCTGGGCTACAGTCAGTTTGTGGTTCGTGAACGGATATTCAACTTCCTCCTCTATTTCGGGAAGTATGTAGTGGTTGTTGAACATGAGCGGGCTGGACGGGCCGAAAACGCCCGGGCGGCTCCGACTTTCCTCAAACGAATGTTTCTGCAATGTTAACGTGAATGTGCCAAAATTCTGAACATGCCGTTTGCCTGGGGATCATTTACTGTGCGTACCAGTCCATGCTGAATTATTTTCATGATTCGAGGAGTATCAGAACCAGCGGAATTGGAAGCTACATAGAGGCTTTCGATCTACAGCGTGCCGGAAGTTTATGATGTCATTCATCCCCCAAAAATATTCCAGGGAGTCACTTGCAAAAAAACAACCCACGACCGCGCCACGAAAATGTGACTCCTCCCCATCCGTCACCGGCGGCACTTTGCCGTCGGTTCCGAAAAGAATCCGTACATACTTATTCGCCAAATTCATTCATCGTTCAAGCCAGTTCAAGCTCTCAGGTCCGTACGGTACGAGCTCGGTTCTGAAAGCAATCTATTTCGTCGTTGGCACCATAAGTCCCAAGAAAATACGAGCTGTCGTGTATGATGTCAGAGAACCAACATACTGTGCAAGGCAGTGTGAGAATACCCTACCAGGCACCACGAAACCGAATTTGGCATCTCTCCGCATGCAATTTACCTTGTGGCGTTGTCCACATGTAAAAATGTGGGTTCAGCGCATCACGTCTGACGACGCAACCCCGCAGTGCGCCACTGAACGCGTCATGTCGCCGACATATAAAACTACGCAGCTTCTGCAGAGGCACATAAATTTCGAAAACTTACTCTCAACACAAATCAACTCAGTAACATGGCCGACACTCACGACATGCCGAAACGCGGAGACGATTGGGACGATGCCGCTAGCAGCACAGATGACCGCACCGACCAGGAGAAGGAAGCCGATCGCAAGCTTGCGGAGCGCCTCTCCCTCCTGATCGAAGATGCGAACGAGAAGACCGTCCCGATTTGCAAGATGATTCGGAAGGTGCGCCGGCGCATCTCTCATTCATACATTCATCCGTTGAACGCCTGTCTAGCACTTCGAGAACCAAGAAGCGCGGAAAGAAGAGGATCGCGATGAGAATGAGCTGGTCCAGAACGTTAAGCCGCTGCTTCAGCAGGCGGAAAAGATCTTGAACGAGACCAACGGCGCGATCCGCGGTGCTGATCCCGACAACCGACTCAGCAACAAGGCCAAGCGCCACATGCAAGACCACAAGGCGACACCGGAGGAACAGAGGCTTGCCGAGGCATTGAAAGTCGTACGTCCAGTCTTGTATTCATCTTGCTTGATATTGATGGTTGAGATTATCGATTTTGCTAGCTCGTGGAGGAAGTCGGCGGAACAATCGAATGGGCCAGAGACAAGCTCGACTCATTCCCCAAAGCCAAGAAGGATCTCGGACCTCTACTCGACGCCCTCGGTCGTAAGTGTTCGCATTCTTCGTTGAGTTGTTTACTCACCTTCGCATTCGCAGAACCCTTGACCCAGATCGTCGGCGGCGTTGGCCTTCTGCTCGCCGGTGTCCTCAACCTCGTCGGCAAGCTCCTCGGCGCCTTGGGTCTCGACGGCCTTCTCAAAGGCATTATCGCTGCGACCGGCCTCGACAAAATCTACAAGGGTCTTGGGCTCGATAAATGGTTGAAGATGTAGCGCGGCTTGGAGCCGACCAAGGGCGGAGAGCTAGCCAGCGAAGGAAGGAATCACATGTATTAATAGGAATGTACAGTAAGTAATAAACGGACGCACACGTACATGTACACTCGAGGTTGGATTAATGCATACATATCTTGGACCATAAGCGGTCTGAGTTTGGATCTGAGGAACGTGGACGACAAAGAAACCAAAGCCGGGATGCGATAATCCGCCGTGTGCCAGATCGATTTCAGGTTATTGGGGCGCTGTTCAAAATCGGAATCCATAAAAGCTTATGATGGAACAGAGTTGTCATTATTGCCGCCAGTTGATAGTATGATACACAAACAATCGAATTCAGGTATGATCATCTGTCGTCTATATCAGTTTCCGTTTGCGTTCGTGGGACGACAATTAAACGTACTCTTCTCTACTCCCATCCTCGCCCATCGCTACCCTCTGCATCTGATGCAACTCCTCCCAGGGCGCCAGCCCAAAAATCTTCGGGAGCGCACCCCAAACAGTCGCGAGGTCGGTTTTGTGTCGCAGCTGCGCTGCATCGTAGCAGGTGTGGCATATCCCAAGAGCGCGGAAACTCTGCCACTCGGCCTCTGTCCATTCGTCGAACGGGTCCGTGTCGTTTCCGTTGTTGACATTGACCAACACGTTGGTCAGCATCCCGCGTCGGATCTCACGGCAGACGCGAGAAGTAGGCCCGCACATAATATCGATCGTGAGAAATCGATTGACGGTGACGGTGGCACGGACAAGATGCGGATAGGCGAGGAGGCAGGTCCGGCTGTATTGTTGCATCGGACCGTCGATAAACGCCATAATCTGGTCTTGGCCGTGAAGGCAAGCGGAATAGTACGCGGAAGGGAGTAACCAGAGCGCGCCGACAGTTGTAGCGGCGTCGATGATGGACAAGGGGCGCATGATAGAATTATCATTGCTAATAATGTGACCGTCGTCTGAATCGATGCACGACGCGTGCTCGCCTAGATGGCGCAAAGCGCGTCGGTGTAGAAACTCGACATCGTATTTGTGCGACAGTTTGAGAATCCCAAGCACGACGGTGAGCGTAACCGGCGCTGGAGCCGGCAGGAAGTAGCTTTTCACACATCCAATGATTAGTGACTACTTGATTGATTGATTTAATGGAAATTTCGCATACCTGGCATCGAAAATGGCCCGTAGGAAAGCCTCGACATCGGCCGCCGAATCGTGCAGTCGGACAACAGGGCTTCCGTCTATCAGTTCGGTATCACTGCTGGGTGGTTGCGGGAGACTCGTCATATCACGAAAGACCGTGGATCTCGCCGCGAGGACTGCACGAGAGACTTGGAAAATCTTGTTTTCGGCGCGTATCACAACGGTGTCGCGCGGAAACCAAAGATCCTCGACGCGCGTCAGGTTATGAGATCCAGCGGGCTGTTCGCTCATGGTTTCTTTCTCCGGGTGGCAGTAGGTGCAATATACGGGTTGGGTTATGTTTGGAGGCTTGTATGGGTGCGCAACGCGTGGTGGGGAAGCACGGTGAAAGCAAGGTGAAAGTAAAGAAGAGGGAAAGGCACTGCCTCTTTATTTGTCGTTGCTGAACAAAGTCGATGATCCCAAATAGGGCCATCCAAGTTGCTGCTTTCAAGTTTGTTGGCTTTGTATCAACTCGAATGGAAGGTTTATGAAACAATTCGAGTCAATCCATGAAAGAGCTAGAGCACAGCTACGGCTGCCGCACATTATTATAGGGAAGATGAATAGCTCAATTCATACACTGGCATACATGTCAAAGACAACGAGCAGAATTCAGTTGAGACGCGTGTTTCGATCCTTTACAAACGGCAGCACGAGCGTCAATCCAGGTGGATTGATTCCCTGCTGCTCCGAACTTCTACTGCAAATATTCTCCCTGATGCGCATCTCATACATGTCAACCGTCGCCGCTCAGGTGCGTCCGCAAATCGTCGCCAAGGTGCATTCAAAAATCATCGTTGAAGTCCCTCAGAAGGCATTATGATATTGGTCACAGGGTACATCGGGCGGTGCTGCCCCAGCCATGGATGAGCCAAGGCATCTTCGAGCGAGCAGCGCATATCGGGGTCTTCGCAGAGGAGATTCGACAGCGCTTCGCATCCTAGAAAAATAGAAAAAATTACATTCAGTCAAATATCAGAGGTCAATCAAGAGGGAACAAAAAGGAAGGATCGATAGCAATTGAATTGTTGCCTTGCAAGGGGGAAATGGCTGACATATGGGTAGAGAACATGCCGTCAAGTGAAAGCCTCCCAATCAAACTCTCCCAGCACAGCGGCGTCGAGCGATGCTCAGGGAGTGTGCGTTCGCAGAGGTACGGGGTGGAAAGGATTAACCTGAGTGGACTCTCAGTCAGAAAGACCGCTATGATGACGAAGGAAAGCAAACACCCGCACATAGTGAAGATGATAATCCCAGCGCTCCAGCTGTCCGCACGGTGGTCGTAGCCGGCTGACGAGGGCCGTATCATCTCGGGCGCCATGTATTCGAGGCTGCCGCGGATTTGCTGAAATGAGTGAGTTTCAACGTCGCGGCGAGACAAATTATGATTGAAGGATGAGGGTTCGTACTCACATGGAGCCGATTTCCCTCCGATCTAACAGACAGGCCGAAGCCCGCGACCTTGATGAATGGGATCCTGTCCCCGCTGACAAGGATATTCTGAGGGATGTCGAATCGGCATAGGAGGATAACCCACTACAAACCAGGAAATACACACCTCATGTTTCAGGTTCCTGTGCACGATACCGAGGAGGTGGACGTACGCCATCGCCTGGCAGAGTTGGTACATGATGTCACGGCATATCAGCTCATCTGTAAAGTTGTTGTCAGTCAGTAATAGTGCGCGAAAGGATCGATGAGGAAGGATGACTTGCCGACACCGCGTGGGTCGTGGTTATGGGGTCCTTCACACATGTAGTTGAGCAGTGTACCTCCAGAGACGTATTCGAGGACGAGATCTGAACAGTTAAGTAGAGAACGAGCACATTTAGATATGGTGGAAGACTTACTCGTCGGCTCGTTGGGTTCACCACGGAATACAGACAGAATTTCAAGCACATGCGGGTGTTTGAGGGTTTGCAGGATCGAGGACTAATCCCGCCGATATTAGCCGCCATAATATGGCTGGATTGAATATACGTACATCTTTCGGTGCGCGAGCGGAATCCGGGGATGTGTATCTGGTCGGGGATTCTCCTGTTGGATCCTGCAAAAAGGATTCGAAAAGAAGAAAAAGAAAAAATCAGATGGACGCGGTCTGAGCGAAAAACAAGGATCTCACGCATATAATGGTCTTGATAGCAACAACCCGATTGGTAGCCCGCTCCACAGCGCTGTAGATGTTGCCGTATGAAGTCGTATCGAGCGGCTCGAATATCGATGCAGTCGGCCAGTAGGGACGGGCAGATCATACTAGAGCTCGAGAGGTTGCGAGAGATAAAGTGGGCTGTGAATTCAGTTGAGCTTTTAAAAGAACCGGGGCATAAAGGGCAACAACGCAATGCGCTTTGAGCAAGCTTTCAGGCCGTATGAAGTCGATGCTAGGCAAGAGGCTCTTTAAGGACGCTTTGTTGGCCAACGATCGGCATGCTGGTTATCAGCATTGTCGCCTGGCCCTCGTCTGGGGACACAATTGAAAGATAGAAAAGCAGGGAAGAAAGAAACTGTCTGGTGGCGGTGCATTGGCGGCCATCAGGATGGATGATCATTGATGGCGGCTTGGGTGTTGCCGAATCCCGGTTGTTTCTCAACCGGCGGGAAAACCAAGGGTAAAGAATGCATAGTTCCTCAATTCACGACAAATGACGAGATAAGTGTACTTGTAATGCGCTCAAAATCCGCAAATTGCGACTTTGCTCAAGTCGCATGCCTATGGCGGGGGTGTGAGTTGCCTGTAAAACAATACAACTTGAACCACCCACTTGCAGCGGTGGTGAATTACAAAAGTCAGAGCTCCAACATAACCGTAAAGGGAATGGAATCCATTCTTTCAATTGATCGGCTTCATGAAAAACATTGTCGAATGCGACGGAGCACGGTGAACCACTTTTACGGCGCAAGATATTCTTTTGCAGCGCGCAGTCGGAACCAAATTTGACACCTGGGATCTTGGTTTCATCGTCAATTCATCATTCATGGTAACGAGGGCCCCGGGAATTTATCCAATTCCCGCCAGAGTAACCGCTGCCGACTACAAACAGCTAGGAGTTGAATATTCAGTCTTGCATAAACCACGCATAGAACCCTGAGAGAACACAACAATCCAGCTATTCCCAAATGATTTTGTTTCGGACCTGGAGATTCCTTACAGGACGTTTATTTTCTACGATGTATTCGATGAAACAACGAAGACAGGCATAGCTACATATTTTGCATCATGGTGAAGTACCAGGCCGGTAATTGATTTTGCAACAGATTTCAAATCGGGACGGATGCGTTTTCCAACTGGTTCATTTTGTCCACGGTGCTGCTGCTACCATGGAAAATATGCGAGCTTGCTACATCATCTATGGCTCTATCCCAAGTCACTCCTCCGCTTTGACACAACCTTCAGCACTTGTCCCCGTTAAGATAAACATTCCACCTATCCCCGCTGAATTTCTGTCCGTTTGTTTTCTTGGTTTTCGTCCAATCAAAATAATCCCTTCCATAGTCGTCCCTCCCGGTGCTGCTCGGTAAGTGCACCCCACCTCCGCACGTCATCCCAATATCGTTCGCAAACTTCGCAATCTCCTTCCAAGGGACCGATATGGGATGGTCATTATCGTTGCAAAAGTACACCCCCAAATCCCATGCGCAAGATACACGGCTGCACTTTCCTGGCCCTGGATCCTGATTGGCCGTGCCGTCGAGACCAACCAGGTACTCATAGGCCCCGTCGTTCTGGTCGCGAGCGGTACCCTCGATTCCAGTCGTTTTGGAGAACTGACCAACATCGCAGATGACCCCATCGGTTTGGTCTTTACGAGGCGGAGCGTTGTCGAGGTCGGAGTAGTTGGGGGGGAGGACGCCTCCTCTGGCAGAGTTGTCAATGACAATCGCACCGGTGATTGTCGTGATAGCAGTGGCGATAAAGAGAGGGATGTAGGCGGTGAAGATCATATTTAAGTTAGAGAAATTCGGTGTAAGGTCGCGTGAAAGTCGTGTGCGATGGGGCAGATAGTCGGAGAAAATGGGAGCCAGCCCAATTCGTGCGGTCGAACACTACCAGAGTGCTTTGAGTAGAGGACTTGACCAGGTCTTTATACTCAGCCGAGTGCCATCTGCGATGCGATAGATCTTGATCCTTGCTTTTTTTGTATCGTTGTTAGGGACAAGACTAGAATGGAGACTAACTATAGCATCGATTGAATGCACTCTTACCGTCTGGCCATTCTATGAACCGGAGATGCGGGGAGCCATGCGCAGGTCGCCCTTCCAGTGCGCTAGTGAACTCTGGGGATGATTTCAACTTTAATTTTTTTCTACGTTCTCGACTCCTCCATGTCACCGCCTCGAACAAATATGTTCATGCTGTAGCCCATTAACCCGCGGACATCGAAAATGAGTTATACAGGTCAACGCAGAATCAGCCGTCGGCGTGGCTGATCCCTTTCCCGCCGTTTGTGCGTATTGCGTAATTCTACCCGCAGGATCCTGGGAAGCGGGAAGGCGCTATGCAGTACCACAACCTTTTCAATACAATGCACCGGTTGTAGCCTGATGCATGTCCCTTGTATATGATGGATTTGCCGCGATGGATTAAAGCGAGATCTCGCTCAGAGTCGCTCTGATGAGAGTAAGTGTTTGATGTGCCTCCCGCACGGATCGGCATGTTTGAGTATGGGCGTGGGTCCTCACCCAAGTCCATCATACATACAGCACAGTTCTGCCCTCGGATAGGCTTCTGCACTTCTGTTCAGTGGATGTGGAAACGCTGATTACATGCAAGTCTTTGGACAAGGTGGTTCAGTTTTACGGGAAACTTTTTCACTGATCTTCCTGATTCAGACCTATAAAAAATCTTTCCAACACGGAACTCTCAAAGCCATTGTCTGTCCTAGATTGACAATCCCACTTGTGGCGAAGTATATGTATGAAAGCCTTGAGAAATTCTACGTGTTTTCATTGAGAGGCTATCCGAGTCGATGTACTAATTAGGTTGTTTTTCGAGTGATTTACCGCGGCGAATGTTGAATTCTACGACCGATTTCTGGGACCGTGAGGTCGGTGAGAAGAGTTCTGAGAGGGCCAAGGGATGATGGTGCATTAGTTTTATACTGCGTGTACATCGGGAGAATCCATGGCACCGGTGTTCTCATGTGTAATTCTCGTACCTATCGCCTCGTTGATGGCGGCAGGAAGAAAGAAGCTGTCTGGTGGCGGTGCATTGACGGCCATTATGATGGTAGATCATTGATGACGGCTTGGGCGTTGCCGAATCTGGATTGTTTTCTCAACTGGGTATCGGGAAAACAAGGCACAGATAGTTCCGTGGTCGATTCACGCGATTGGCGTTGTAATGCGCTACAAATTCCGCAGATCGCAACGTTCCTCAGGATGGCACGCGTACGGCGGCGTGAGAGGTTCCGAGGTATAGCACCTGTACCACAATTTGATGTCTTGAACCACGCACTGACGGTGGAGAATTACGGGACCCAGAACTCTACCGAAGATGACCGTAAGTAATTGCAAGGAAACGTTAATTGAGCCATCCCGGGGGCCGAGTGACAACACCATTACCGCTTAGCGTGCCGATTTCAACGGACCGATGTTTGAAGTTTCATCATCCCGCGGCCCCACAATGAGGTATCATTGCACATCTTCTCTAAATCTACCTCGATGGTCTCAGTCTGCTTCCATGAAAACCACTTTCGCATGCGTCGCAAGACAGCATACCGCCTTTCCGTGGCAAACATTCTGTTGCAGCGCGAGGACCTCAGTACCAAATCGCTCAGCTAGGATGTTCAATCTTTCATCAGTCGTGGTATTAACACAGGGATTGATCCCATTCCCGCCATAGCGACATAGCACTGCTCCCGGTTCACTCCTCATGAAATATACTCGTGTTGAAAATCGGCCGTTGCGCCAGATGTTGACCGCCGACAAGGATTCAGAACAGCAAGAACGCCAAGCACTGGTAGACGCACCGCAGACGGTTGTATTCCATCCCAACATTCAGAACAAGCAGTGTAAAGTCAGTAATGAAACACGGGACACTGGCTGACTCCAGTTTGACTCACCTGTTCGTTTATTTTTGCGCTCACGGCATTCGTGGAGTACTCCACCACAAGTGTGGCAGTACTAGTATTCCTCCTTCCCTTCCCTTCCCTTCCCTTCCGCCAGATGGCCTCGACCCCTCACCAACGCGTGGTTGATGATACAGACCCGAGCATCCAATACGCCGACACGTCGTGGTTCGCCGCGGACCCTGCCACTCTGCGACTCGGAAACTTCGGCCCAATCTACAATGACACATCGAAGGCAACCTCCTCCACCAACTCCTCCCTCACCTTCCGCTTCAACGGTGCGCCTTCCTCCGTATCTCGAATATCGGCATCCTCCCTGAGAACTTAGACGCACGCATTTGTATTGACAGGCACCTCGATAAAAGTCGCCGGGACGCTGAACGTCACCACCAACGCCAACAACGTGACGGACCCGACGTGGGAGTGCCTGGTCGACAACAAGCAGATTCCCAAACCCGTCCCGAAGCTTGGACCGGCGGAGAACAACTGGGTTCTCTGCGAGCAGCCAGTTCTCGGTACAGGCGCGCATGATTTGACGATCCACGTAACCTCCGCGGGGCAGAAATTCTACCTCGATTATCTAGTGTACACCCCCGCCCGGAACGACGTCTTTGAGACGGCCGTGCTGCTGTACAACTACACGGATCCGGCAGTCAGTTTGGGCACGGCATGGAAGCCGGTTGGGGGCGCGCTGGCAGGGATGCAGACAAGCGCCAAAGGCGGACAGATGGAGTTTGATTTTCTTGGTACGCGGTGTTTTGAGCGGCTCGGTCCTGTCAAAAGGCTGAAGCAGATTTTAGGAACGTCAGCAAGCATGTACGGTGTCGCTCCGAGCGACGGTCCCCTCAACGGCACCACCGCGAGCTACACCCTCGACGGCGGGCGTAACATAAAATTCAACGTACCCGCGCCGAGCTCCCCCAACACCAGCATCTTCAACGAGCTATTTTTCGCGACCGCAAACGTCGCCAACGGCAGGCACAAGCTCGTGGTGACCTACGGCGGTAACCAGGCGCACACTCCCCTCGCGATTCAACATTTTTATGTCACCAACAGCACCACCCAAGCGATTTCCTTTGGCTCTAAGAAATCATCGCACACAGGTGCGATCGTGGGTGGGGTGATCGGAGGGATCCTGTTCCTCTTGATTCAACTCGCGATGGCGGTGTGCCTCGTACGGAAGCGCAGGCGCCGGCGGGGGGAGAAGGAGGTGCAGGAGGTGAAGACTGCGACGGCTTTGGATCCGTTCCTGGTAACTGGTGTACCCGACGTCCCTCACCCACAGAGCGGGAAAATTACGCAGCAGAACGGCCAGAGCGCGCAGCAGGGGATGCAAACGAGTGGCGTGTCCGGAACGATGGCTTCAACTTCACACGGAGCGCCGAGCGACGGTGACGACGGTGACACGGGAGCGGTGGTGGTGCGCCACGAGGACAGCGGGGTGCGTTGGACTGAGGGTCCCGTGAAGATTGTGGAGTTGCCGCCTGGATATAGTCAGGAATAGCAAGCAGCCGAGCGGCACTCCGGGTTACAATTATCAACGGCTCACCTTACTGTAACTTGTATAATGGGTTTCTACTCTTTCAAAACCATTCTGGTGGTCGTTGGGTTATCCGGATGGTGAACAGACATAATGTGAGTAGAACCTGCAGTCGTCATCAAGACAGGATTCGCTGCCCTCTAATCACTGAACAAATCAGTAGCATGAGCACTGTTTAAATTCACGCACGTATCAGGCTGGCTCGGTACGCGATATTCTACCGCTGAACTTCAGATTGTGAGATGATAAATGTTCCCAAATAACAATTTCAAAGAGATGCTCGGGACGGGGGAACAACATACCAAGCATTGCAATCCCTTGGACGGCCAAACAGCCTACAATACACTTGGAAGCTTGCGGCAGGGGAAACTACGGGCGGAGTTAGGCAAATCATGCATCGGCGATGCCAGTGGATGGACTCCAACGAAAAAAAAGTTGCAGAAAGTGACCCGCGGGCAGACTGAGCCTCGGTCCGTGCGTGAATTTTGAAAGACGATGGTGGCAAGAGGCAAGATGTGCCACTGTAAGTACATGTTTGGTTGTATCATGATCAGATCTCTGTGATGAGATGATGCACTGATGGCCGAACATCATGCCGGCCTCAATGTCCGAGAAATGGCTGAAAACCTAAAATAACACATTTGAAAACGTCGGGGGCGGAAAAAATAATGAGAATTTAGGCCTTTACTCGCTGGTAACGCCTGCGCACTGTACCACACGCCAAGGTTGCAGGTAGTGAAGCTGTCTCTGTTTGAGTCCGCTTTCCGCTTTTGGTTGAAATTTTTGAACCATGTGCAGACGACGGCTTCTCAGTTCGCTCGCAAACCCAGGTCTCTCGTAAGTAGGTGTTTGTTCAATTCCGTTCAGCTACAGGTTCCTTGATCCATATATAGGAATCGGAGAGATCTTGTGGAGGCAAAAGAAAAAACCCCGCCTTGCAGGCACCTTGGGCTAACGGAGCAATTCGGAGTATATTGACGGTGTACTTCAGCGCCGACAATCCTCCTGCAAGATGCAGTAAGGGCGGTAAATATGAGGAATGAGAGCTTCGGACCAAGAAAATGCTGACATATCTCACAGAGGTGGGGCTCAGAGGGAAAGTTAAACTGACTGGTTTCCATGCGTTATGCGCCATGAGGCATTCAACCATCCAGTATAAAAGGTGATCCGCCAATCTTAATCAATGACAGCTTGTGCCGATATCTTGTGCCAGATGGAGAAAAAAAGAAAGACAAGCCTGGCCCCCATCCCATTCTCCGTCTCGAGCTCAAGCTTGTAGAAATCCCGGAATGAAGTCGATGTTGCCAATATTTAACAACAGAGCAACAACCTGACCACAATCGCTATGCATGGACGCGCTCAACGCGTATCGGAAGTTTAGGATGATTGTCGATAGTTGGTGCTACAATAAGGCCCGTCATGCGCCATTTAACCCGCGGGTCGGGCTGAGAGAACTTGAACGCTCGCAGGAGCACGCAAAGGACTACTTCTGTTGATATGCGATCGAGAAAGTGACTCGCTAAAAACTAGAAGCACCTACTCATTTCGAGTTGTGAAAATTTGAAACCACTGTTGATGGAGAATTTAGTCTTAGATTTTCCAACCCACTGCTCCGCGAGGGAATCACGCACATGCAGCTCCTTCCCCCGCCGATGAATGTCATAGTATTCCCATACACTCCAGACATCTTCGTCGTCACCGACTCAGCTTTGCCGTTTGACCATCGCTCGGGTCTGAATTCCAGCGCGTCGTCTCCCCATATCTGTTTGTTGTGATTCGCAGCCGCGATGGCGATGTAGATAGTCGTTCCTTTGGGCACATTAATTGCATTCATGGGGGTACCGTCGACACCAATAATCGGTGTGCTCAGCGGAAGCACCGTGTCCTCCTTCGCGCTGGTTTTAACAGATATCAGGACATGGGATGGATCGGAAGTGGAATGGAGAATCGTACTAGCGGAAGGTTGAGGGGTCGACGGAGGGGTATCTAAGCGTTCAGGGTGAGACTCCAGAAGCGGATGAGAGGATGTTTAAATATTCACAGCCGCAAGATTTCGCGAACGACGCTGTCGAGGTACGGGAGCGCCACAAGCGCGTCGTGGTCAGGGTGTTCGGGTGCTGCGAGGATTTCTGCGCGTAGGGTGTCTTGCACCTCGGGATGCGTTGCAAGCGTGAACAATGCCCGGTTCAGTGCAGTGGATGTGGTATCCGTTGCGGCGAAAATCATCATGCTGCGGCCCGGGCGAGGAAATGTGAATGAATGAGATACAGGATTAATGAAAAGCACGAACGAGGTGGTTGCGACTAGCTCGTCAATTGTCAAATGCATGTCGCCCTCGACAGACATGTTGCTTTTCACTGAGCGGATTTATATGAGGAGTGAGAGGGTGATGCGAGAGAATCCGGCGGGGTACATACTGAGAAGGCTCATGAGATCTTTGCTACTGTCCTTCGCTCCGAATTCCTCCTTTTCAAACGCAGCTCTCTTAGCCTCGACGATCTTCACCGCGGTCTGATCAAGGTAATCGACAAGATCCCGCAGTTTGTGAAGCGTGGGCGACGGAACAAGTGGTATCATGGATCGTAGGAAGGAACGGGAGGGAATTTTGAGAATGAGAGGTAGAAGGGGGAGCGCAACTGAGAGCTCGTACGCCGTGTCGCTGCGATCGGAAATTCAATTCCACAATTACACGGCACGCAGCACGCGGGCCACTTACAACAATTCCTTCAATGATTCCGCATAGTGGTTGGTTTGTTCTTCGCTAGCGGTCATCGGGTCGAAAGAATGCCCAATTCCCGTGCGTCCAATGAGCTCCAGCGATATGCGACCGAACAGGGCGTTGAAATCGAGCTGATGAAGCTGTGAGTTTATGGGCGCGCGGAGGCGAAGAACGCCTGCCGTTTGTGGGCCTTGGAGGACCCGCGGTGCAATGAGATTATCGCGAGCCTAGAAGAAGATTTGTCACTCCCGCTGCATGGTCAACGACAAAAATGCATCAGATATTGTACATACCCGCTCCGCAACCTCGAAGAAGACCGGCACCAGTTCGCGGAGATTGGCGGTTGAGAATGCGGGCATCAGCGTTTTGCGGTGTTTGCGATGATCTGCGCCCGCCGTGGAGAGTATTCCCTTCCCAAAGAGCAAGGTGTTCATGCTACCGAAAAAAAAATACCCACGGAATTAGCCGCCTGTGGATGTGAGAGGGAGAGAAGGTGGATTGGATCACCTGAGCACCTCCACGCGCTGGTCATAAAGCTGATCATCCTTCACCAGTATACTGTGCAGCGCGGCAGGATCGAACACATAGAGTTGCTTATCCCCCAGCAGGCCATGAATCTTTGCAACCTGGCCCCAATTTTCCTCCAGATCGCCGTGAAATTCCCACCCATCGGGATCGTGATATTGCGTGAGATTCCCTACGCGCAAACTAGGTCGGCAAGGTGGCGATACGGTGTCGAGGCAGATGACCTCATACCAGTGAGTATGGACTTTCGAGGGGGTCCTGGTATATTATCCAGGGGGCTGAATACGCGCCGTAGAACGGCATGTATCACCCAGCATCCGAGGAGGATGAGGACGAGGGCCAATGTAACGTTGGTGGGAGCCATCGATAAAGCAGGGTACGTTCTCCCCTGGATATTTTCCTCGCCATATATATACCCGGCGTTCAATCCTTTGCCTTCTTTTTGTCCCATCGCCGGTGTCGCCGGAATATTCCTCCTTGGCACGATGCATACTCGTTGAGCGGTGGCCGAGCCAAGCCGTCCACGCCTTAAATAAAAACGTCCACCGGGACAGGGCATTATCTCCGGTACATTCGAAATGCGATCAAGATGTCCCTCACTGGTCTTTCGGTTCGCGGCAACTCGGCAAGTCGTTCCAAGAAGGTAGCGCTCTTCGCACACCTCCTTCGATGTTTGGTGACCGGTGGGAGCCGCATGATACTGCAGTGCTGCAGTGGCCATCGATGAAAAATTGAAAATTGCTGGATAATTAGGCCGTCGATGAAAATTAGTGGGTGAGAATCAGGATGAATCGTTGGCGTTCAAATTCCGAAAATGCATTGGAGTTTGTCAAGGAATCATTCAACACGTCTAGACGGTTCGAACTGCCGTCGTACAGCATGAACGAACTCGGAGAGCGCCGCTTGAGAATGAACCAGAAGAGCGAAGTCTTGACCCGCTGAAGAAAACAGAAATGTGGACCGGATTCCATGAGTTTGATTCAGACAAAGGCAAGAAGTAATACACTCATCGCCCCGCCCTCGCAAGCGCCTGCCTCCACTGCGCAAACCACGCCGAAAGCGCCACCATCACAGCGAACGCCGGCAACACCACCACCGCAAACCACCCAAAAATAACCCTCATCCGTGCGCTCGCCGCCCTCCTCAAAATCATCTTCGTGTCGTTCGTCTTCGGGAACGCCCCTGCGTCCGCGGGCACTTCGTCCCCAAGAAACGCGCACAGACGTTCCCAGCCCTCGCCGACGCGGTACTCCAGCAGGTGGTCCTTGGGCACGGCTTTGCGGATCTTGTCGTAGTGCGCGGTGAAGCGCGCTTTTGCGTCCGCGGGGGAGACGTACTCGGAGCCGAGGAGGGCGTGGCAGCATTCGCGCGTGAGGGCCATGAATTTGCCGAAACGCGCGGGGTTCATGGCCTCGGCGACGTGCGTGCGGCGGCTGCGCAGGATCGTGCCGATGGTATCGTCGTAGGAGCGCCACCAGGCGTCGGGGTCGCGCATCGTTAGGATGACCTTGGCGTCGGGGTACGCGGCGAGGAGGTCCAGCGAGAAGAGCATGCTTGGGGTGTCGGTTAGGGCCTGCGGATTTAAAACGACTAAGGTAAGTGAGAGGATCAGCATAGCAGGGTGAAGCACGCACCTGGTAGTGCCCGAGCAGCGCATCCCACTCGTTGCGCCCCCATGGCTCCCCCTTCTTGTGGAATTTGGCGTTGATGGCGGCCATCCAGGCGTCGACTTGCGTCGGGTCTTCGATGACCGAGTCCATGTGGTGCGTCTTGTCGTACCCCAGCTTCTCCAGTGCCGCCCGCATCGCTGGCCGAGCGCTCGTAGTCAGCACATATACGGGATCATGGATGAACGGAGCGTCTTGACGGAAAACTTACAGGCTGTGCCCGTGCGGGGGAACCCAAGCACAAGGACTTTCATTGGGACCGGCCGAGCGCCGCCCTTTCCGCCTTTCTTCCCCGTGCCTCTGCGTTGCATGGCGAAAGTGGATGGAGGGAGAAAAAAGGAGATCAACCTGGGGTAACAATCAAACTATCAAAGGCTGATGTGACAGGCACTGCCGATCCCTCACACGGATACGCGGATAATCAGAGTCAGGAGCTTGTCGAAGTGAGACGAGGGACTCGAGGCAAGGTGTTTGTACGACTGGCCAGGTTTTTATAGGCCGTATCTCGGTGAGAAATTGGGTAGATGAAAAAATGACCGAGCAGAACTTCATTGACAAAGTTAAACCAGAGTCAAGAGCTTGAACAAACTTACGTTAGGACGGGCACGTCAACCTGGCGAGAAAACATGAGTAAAAACAGGCTCTGTAAACCTGATTATGACAGCAGTTTTGCGGTGAACTCGAGTGGCTTTTCTGCGTTTAACCTCATGTTTCTGGTCGTGTAATGACTGTGGCTTTGATTTTTCTTTTGGTTTGTCAACACGAATAAATTGTTAAGAATTGCCGAGGCGGAGATACCCCATCGCCAGCAGCATTCGCCAGCAGGTCTTCTGGATTCTTCGGGCCATTTCTCATCGAGCCTGCCATGGTCGACATGAGCGCCGACGTTTGCGGGTGGACTTTTGCTTTGGATGAAGCGACTCGAGACTGCTCTTCAGCGTGGCGTTTAACAAACCGCACATGCGCTGTTCAAGGTCGGTCCCAGGGTAGCAGTTACAGAGGCCCGCGTGCATGAGTTGGTTCGATGTGAAGCTTACGCCGAGTCCTGGCCAAATCAAACAGGCGAAGACATATAACAATAGCGAAGTCGTACCGTATATTCGACATCGAATCAATGACACTGCACGACATCAGCATCTTCCTCAGCCAGCAAACGCACACCCTCCTTGTATTCCTCCTCTGCAAGCGCATCGCGCCTTTACGCTAGGTCCTCCAGCGCGTCGTGTGTCTTGACGCTATTCGTGCGGAGGGGGATCACCAAGTAGCGGTTGCTGTCCTTACCCTCCGTCGTTACGCATACATGCAGTTGCATCCTCCCAGGATCGCGCACCATCCGCTCACAATGATCCCTCCACTCCGCCTTCTCCGCATCGGATCCAAGTACACTGAACAAATGCTCCGTAGGATTGACGTTAAACTCAACCTGGCCTGTGAGGTAATTGAACTCCGTGTAGAAAGGAGTCAGCCAGGGGTCTTTCATGAACTGCAACTGAAGGGTGAGGACGTGCTGTTTGTGCTTTTGGTAGTCGTCGTCCATGAGGTAGCGCAGGAATGCTTTGTCTCGCGTCGATAAGTGATCCTCTGTTTGAATAATTGTTGTTAGTCCGTATGTAGCGTTCGTTCTATTGCGAATGCGAACGTACCTTGCCGTCGTCCAAGATTCTTACACACAGCCTTGTGGTTCCCCGAGCGCCAGTCCGTGGCTTGGCACGACAAGCTGCAATAAAAACGGCTCTTACATCGGGCGCAACAACGAAGGCCCGTTTGGATGAATACTCCGGTGCACTAAGAAGGAGGACAATAGCATCGTCAGCAACGAAGGTCAGAAATGCGCCGTACCGGAAGATTATCGCAAAATCTGGTCGAGGACTCAAACTGCTGCTTGAACTTCGCTTTTAGGCTGAGGCGTTCTCTCGCTACCTTGCTAAAATGCGTCCAAAACTCCCACAGGTCAGACTGCTCGAATTTCGTCAAATCCCACGAGGCGGTCTGTCTGAAGGCCTGCTGAACATGACGGAGGACGGAATCTGGTTTGGTCAGTCCACACCGGACAATGGTAACTAGCATGCCCGCCTCTAGCGCCTCCATCAGATACGGAAGGGCGGGGGGAAGTAAAATGGTCATGCGGGGCAAGAAAAAGGTTTTGAAATAGGCCATCGCGCCGTCCAAATATTCATGCGGCCGCTGAGAGATAGCCCATTCGCGAAGCGGGGGGCCGCATTTGAGCAGTAATGTCGCGAGTCCGCGCAGAGCGAAAGCCTCGAGATGTTCGTTGGCGTTCGTTATGACGAGTTCGATCAAGAAATTAACTCCTTGGACCCGGCCTTTCATACCAGCGGGAGCAGCATCGATCTCCCTGGTGACGCCGTCCATGTGGCCGAATGCAAGCGAGACCAGGTCGTGGATTGTGCCGCCGGCGCCCTCGATGATTTCATCCAGATGGCGGGCAGTATGTTTCATTGGTATGAAGTCTTGAAGCAAGTTGCCTAATATGTCCGCGGCCACACCGAGCTCCTCCGATCCATGCGACCAGATCCGTATAATCAGACAGCGCACGCCAGGGGTAGCGCTGATGTCGGGATGGGGATGTTTCGTAGTGTTGTTTGGAAATGCGAGCCGGTAAATGAGGGATAGATGTAGGATGCGTAATGCGATTTCGTCTTCCATTTCATCTTGAAGCTGTGTGGTATATCGATCCTGGAACTGCATGCAGGGCCAGATACGTTGCCATAAGTATGGAATGGCCTTCCTGTGAATCGGGTCGCGTTCCGCCAAGGTGTTCAACATCTCCATGGCTGTCAGGGCACGATTGTGGTACGGAATCCACGTCTCTAGGTTGATCTCGCTGAAGACACCCGAGTTGCCAGCAGGGAGGGAAATTTCTGGGAGCCTGAGAAGCTGGTAAATGACGGGTAGAAACGCCGCCGGTGGCACTGGATTGTCTTCTCCCGCTGCGACATAATCTCGGATGTGACCCAGGGCTTCCTGTGCGTCCTGAGTCTGGAGCTCCGAATCCCCCCCATATTTTATTCTGTACGAAAGAATTGCCCAAATCTCCGGGAGCTTGAAATCACCCACTTCGACCAGAAACCGTACTTTCACTCCGTTAGTACCCCGGTAAGTGTTTCACAACAATTTTTTATCAAACGTTGACTACGAGAGGTAGCTGTGGACTATGGCGAACTTGACAAGGTTGTCCCTCACGGTCACCCGACCTGAAAACGTCATTATGCCGGCGTATGAGCACTTTTGGGCTCTATTCGCAATGCTTGGGCGGTGTCCTGATCTGCGGGATCTCCGGCTCGCATTCGAGTCCCGAGCACCAATTGACATCTGTGCCCTGTTCGGAACTATGTCGTGGCCGAAGCTCCAGCGCCTCATTCTCGAAGGGGATTACCAACCCGTTCCTGCGACGACGTTGAATCCATTCCTGCTTCGGCACCCCTCCTTGGAGATTCTCTCCCTCATGATCCCGCACGATCAGCCCCTACCAACGATGCCACATCTCCGCTGGCTCAGCGCCCGGAGACTCACCAGGGAAGCTTTTTCACAGTCCGAATTTCCGGGGCTCGAGTATTTGGTAACGTGGCGGTCATATATCCCTACTTTAATTCCACGGCTCCACAACATCCCTCTTCTCCTCAGTGCAACGGTAAACACCGACAGACCTGCGGCACTTGAACTATTCGCACAGAGCGTTCCACATCTTGAGCGCCTAGTTTTTGCGGGGGCGCCCTGGAACACGTATCGCCTTATGTTCGGCGACAGTGAATCTCGCCTTGTAAGTTTTTGAAAATGCCCAACAGTCAATGCTCATTCATTGAACAGCCCTCTCCCGAATGCCTGAAGATTCTGGCCAAATTCAGTTCCTTGACGCATCTGGATAGTGCCGCGGTCATTCAAGAGGATGGGTTTCACACAGGACTACCAAATATCCTCCGCAAGTTCGCGACAGTACTGCCAAAGCTTCGATATGTATGTATCGACTTGCGTTTCAGCGAGGCACATTCTCTGCGGCGAACCTGGTACATCCTTACCCGTGATTCATTGGGAACACTGGTTAGCTGGAAGGAGACTAGGGATCTTCGTCTGGTCCGTTTTCACGACTGGGAGGATTCATTTAGACACATTGGACTTTGGTAAGCTATGTGCGGATGGATGTTTCCCGCTCCGCGATATTCTTTAGTCTCGATATTAATTTGGAACTACATTAGGTCGTATAAACGACATTAATGTCGGCTCATCCTAGTATACATGCAGGTCAGAATACTGAATTAAATAGCCCCACATCCAACCTTCATACATGTGCTCCCATACCCATTCTCCACACACCATCGGCGAGCATCCGCCTCCGCATCATACCCGAACTGCCGCTGGCTCTTCTTCCTGTCCGCCCAGAGATTCGCGTTCCCGTCCGCGTCGCCCACCGATTTACTGTGTTCTGCCGCCATCGCAGAGCGCATGCTATCGTCCCGCGCCTGTTGCGCCGGCCCGTCCTCCAGATGAAATATATGGTGGTTCGCGAACGCTGCGAGCTGCGTCTCCTTCGTGCGGGGGTACCGAATTTCCTGGTACGCGTGCAGGAGCGTGGCGAGCTGCGTGCGGTGCGAGAGCTGGGCGAGGAGCGTGCCGAGGACTGCGGCGTCTTCGACCTGGGTGAAAGGGTTAGTCTGTATCGCTGAATCGGCCCGCGGGGAAACATCGCACTGCCATAGCAGCTCCTTGTGCACGAGACGGCTGGATGATGAGAATGTTCAACTTCGTGGAGAGATTGAATTTGGGGAGATATACCAACCAGCGTAGGGTGACACGCATCCCCTAGCAGGACAACTTTCCCGTCGTGGTGCACCCATTTATCGAGCGGCTCACGATACATCAACGGCGAGATATACGTCTTCGGAATCAGTTTCAGAAGTTTTTGGATGCTGCGGTGCTTTGAATGGTATGGCATGACATAAATGAGGCACCGACCGTGGTTCCCAGCCTGCGAAGTCTGCACGCATTTGTTCCACACAGCCTTCTGTCAGATACGATTCCTTGGGTCTATTGTCGGGGTGAACGAGAACGAGATTGTATTCCTTTTTGTCTCGCTGAGGAAGTGGGTAAGTTTCGCATGTAGGGAATGCCAACTCCTTACAATGCAATACCCAATGACATGTTTCTCTGTTTTGTTAATGTGTTTCGTTAAGTGGTTCGAATCAAGAAAGCTCAGACGCACTGGGACCCATCCAGCTTATCATCTCCGAGCTCTGGACAAGCCACCTCAGATCCGGGTCAGCGAGCATTGGGTCAGTCGGGATAATCGCGCGATATGCTGAGTCGCCGGTGTGTATCGGCGCCTTCGTCGGACCACCAACCACCGCTTTGCGAACGACGCTCTTAATTCCGTCGGCGCCGATGATCAAGTCGCCGGTCATGATGTCCCCGTTTGCCAGCCGAATCTGGCCCGAATGCGCGTCGACGGACGCGACTTTACTGTTGACGCGCAGCGTCATGTAGGGTGCCGCGAGGGAGTGGAGCATTTCGAGTAGGTCGGCGCGCTGGTGGATAATGTGAGTCAAGGCGGAGGAGTTGAATGAACATACGTGGATGTGGTAGTAGGGTGCGCCGTGGTCTTCTTCCATGGTTTTACCCCAGCGCGTCCATCCGATCCTCTCGCCGTCGGAATCTACACATTACCGACCCACTTGTCAGACCTTCTGTATTGGCATACTACGAGAGAGTATACATACATCGCAGAAAGGTGATCGCTTCTGGCTTCGTCGTCAGACGCTCGAGCTCATCACCGAGGCCCCACCGAATAAGTAGACGGCTCAGATTCGGTCCAACCTGGCGTGTGTCAGTCAGTAAGATACAAGATTCACCCGACCTTAGCTGGACTGTGACTATACCTGAATCCCTGCGCCAACATCTGCGATCTCCGAGGCGCGCTCCAGGACGGTGATCCTGTGGCCTAACCTCCCGAGGCAGTATGCAGCGGAGAGGCCACCGATTCCACAGCCGACGATGACGATGTGGAGACGCTGTTTACTGCCGCCATCGGATCGCTGCTATAGAGTGAAGCCATCAGAGGAAGAATAGAGTGAGATTATATGAACGGTCGCCTCGTACATACCATCTTTGAGTCTGCCGCGTTACTGATTGACCTGGGCGATAAGAGAGAGCAAGACGTGAGGGGGTCTGAGTTGGAATGGATCCTTGTTAAATTATGAGAGTCAAAGCACATCGTGGGGCGATGATCATGGTGTCTTATAGGCTTCTGGGTGGTCGGTTGCTGCATAATTCGGACCGGGACAAGCTGGGATAAGTAGGTTTCAGGCCCAATACGGGGTTCCTGGCGGGGATTCTGGCTAAACGCCAAGCCAGGATCCGCTAGTCTCCTACTTGATCATAGATGTTAGTAACATTGGGGTAAAGTTGATAAGCAAGTGGTGCGCCGATCTCGCCCCAGTCCTCAACTGCCGCATACAGGGAGAAAGGGTGGACCAGAACAGGAAATAGCAGATTCCTTGCGTTGGGTTAGTTGGGTCAGTTGACACCATGTCATTCTAGGTTCAATGAGAAATCACCAAAACGGTGATGTGCGGTCAAAAGTGATAAATATGGAGGACTAGCCCGATGAACAAGGAAATATACACAGTTCCCGGAATGGAGAGCTGGCGGGCCCGCCGATCTTACGCGAGGAATTGAGAGCTGCGAATAGTAAATCCCCGAGCTAGGTCCTTCATGCGTGTGTCACTACAGGGCGTTCGGTCAAGGCGTGGAAATCATGGATGACAGTTTGCCCCGCACATTTAAGCCATGGAGTAGGAAGCATGAATGACCGGTTACTCACCACGTTCGCGTGCACGTTTGAGAGAGTTTCAGATGTGCGGCAGAGAGGTCATTCCTCTATTTCCGCAATGTGAATTCAGAGGCGTGGTACCACTGGTTGTCGGACGTACGAGTGAGTGGAAGAGGTAGATATTTCCCTCTGGCGTCGTGTGGTTGATAGCATGTCCTATAACAGGTTGGAAATCAGCAATGGCCGAGAAAAGTTGATGTACGGTCATTAATATGGAGAACTCACCCGATGAGCAAGGAGGTATCTGCGGATAGTACATCTCCCATGATGAGTCAAGCTAGGTTCTTCAATTCAGATGTCACTGGTGGGCGTTCCGTCCCTTGACCGAGATCGCGAATGGCAGTTCGTGTCTTGAGGTCCCACATTTGAGCATTGGAGAAGGATGTATAAATGACCAGGAACTCACAGCGTTCGCGTGCATTCCCTTCCCGCTCCTACGCGCCCGGGATTTTCGTTGCAGCCCAGCCATTCCAGGTCGGCTGGACCGCATTCAACTCACAATCGGCAACAACAACAACAGCATCGATTTTTTTGGAATTTTCAGATATGTATGCGGCAGGTGCAGGCTAGATTCTGGAGATAACCATCCTCCATTTTCGCGTCGGGTTGACGTCGGGTCAAAGTCAAGTCGACGTCGTGGATCCTATGCAATATCGGAGCGCAGTAGGTGGCAGATAAAGAGATGTTTCCGCGCATAGTAACGGCTGGAAAGTAGCCTAAGGACCGAAAATTGACCGAAACCCAGACCCACCATGTGGTTTGGTGCAAGGAGGACGCCGCACAGCCACATCTTTGGCAGCAAAACAAGGATCCACAGGGTCAAGCACGATGCACAGCATTTATGACTCGTTTCTTTCCATCGACGCGTCGCCTGCAAACGTTTTCTAACTCTCTGCTCTTTCCTGCGCGTACGAAACCACCCTCATCCATGGTCCTTCTAATGGCCGAAACCTGCGCTGCGTCGACCCGTCACCGATTGTTTTCGCTCATGCGTTTCTAAACGCCGATTTAGCCTCAGGCTGCGTGAATCGATTTCTACGCCTTGGCATGCCTGAATCCTATTATTCCAGGTCAAGCAAATCAGCGAATACTTGTATTCCTTAGTCTCCGGCCCCCTAAGCATCCAACAAGAAAGAAGAGGAAAGAGAAAAGAAAAAAGAAAAAAAGAAACATAATTCGTGAGTGCAATTTTCCAGATTCTACTTTGACAATGTGCGCGCTTTAAAGGATATGAATCAATCACGATGGGTCCTCGCCAGATTGAAATCTTGTTGCGGCTTACCGTGTTTTATAGATCTACCGAGGTCCTGCCGAGGACTCGCAAGTAACCAGCTGGTCCGTGCCACTAGTCCCGTTTAATCATAAGTCTTCCTCCCTAAAGGCAAGGCGCGCTAATAGCTTCTGGATTACTAGGGAACCATCAGCGGTTAGTCTCAATGTGGCGCTAAACCAGAAGAATTCCTTCTTGCCTCACCGGAAGTATCCAAGGTTTGAGAAGGTGCGCCAACTCAGAGCGCCTTAATTTTCGCTGGCCGTATTCTGGTTACTGCAAATAAGCCAAATCCCCTAATCCTTTGACTTTTGCCTGTCGTATTCCTGATCTTTACTATTTTCTTCCTAGCGGTCAAACTGCGGCGCATACACCCCTGCAACATTCATCTCGTTTTTGAGCAAGTCTCCGCTCAGTTGGTCGCCGAGCGTTTCAGCGAGTGGCGCGCAGGTCTTGCGATGAACCCTAATTTTAAACATCATGGGGCTTACCCAGATGCATGCATCTCCCGAAGCGCCACCAAGTCCACATTGCGCCACACACCAGGCTCGTTTTAATTTTTTCCGCGCGCCCTAAATCCATCACAGGTTTCCTTTCCTTATTATAGGTTTCCTTCCCTGAAGGCAAGGCGATCTGAAAGCTTACATTCCTTCTAATCAAAGACCAGGATATATTGGGAAATCTCGTGATTTCTCCTCGCTATTTTAGTTGTTAGTCTGCGTGCGCGTTTTCTCCACTCTCCTCAGATTTATGTGAGTAGGCAAACGGTCAGTCAACTTCCACCACACACACGGATAGAATGGAATCCAATAAGTTTTCGTCGACCTAAATTTCAAGTGATCCAGTACGTGTATTACTTCCCTCACAATCATTCGTTCTGTATTTATCAGGTGGTTAACTTATTCTACTTATAGGCTCCACAATTCACACTAGCCCCTTCCCAACTTCGCAAATTCTCTTCTCGCTCATGATCTCCGCCATTCCAGTCAGTGTTTACTAAATATTCCCCGGCCAATCCCGTTCCCCCCTCCATCAACGACGTCCCCTCCTGATCCAGCGCCGTTTGATTTTTCTCTCCAGATAGATGTGGCGATGTGCTCCCGTGAAGCCTAATTCCTGGGCGCGGAATTTAATCACCGGGCACGGAATTTCTGCGGCCAAGACCGCTTGGCGCGGCGCCCGCCTACACCCTCCCATTGAAATCGATCCGTCGTCCTACACCGTCCGTGTTCCGCTGATACTTATCCTCAAGAGTCAAAGCGGCGAACGGGTAACCAAGGCCATCCCTCATATGGCCATTTAAATTCTCTCCTCGCCAACTCCGCACTCTCCGCCCTTTGCCTTTCGCGACGAACACCGCTGCCATCGTGTACTCCGCCGAATTGATCTCAGTTCAATCGCCTGACGTGGACACTGGATGGGCGCGCGATTCTGTGATGGGGTGTCCACCATCCGACGTGGTGTCCACGATCCGAGGCAGGTCGCCTGCAAGTACGGACCGTCGAGCTCTCCAGACTCGTCCGGAATCCAGACTCAATTGACAAGAATCCAGATTCCATGGACGACCATGCGAGCCCATCCGCCAGGGAAGGGAATGCAGGGATCAAATTGGGACGAAAAGGTAAATTGGGACCCACCATCCGTCATGCTGTCCGGCGTTTGGCATCCAGCGTGTAACGTGTTCGACTTCCTCCGTGCTTCACCGAGTCGGCCGCGGTGGCGTTGGGCCGTGGAGCTTCGACGGCAGTTGACGCCATTGTGGCGCATTATGGGCGTGGTCGGGTGCTCTAAACCCCACACTTTTCTACTTCTTGCTGACAGATGGTCGCTGGACCATTACTGTGTTGCTGAGCCTGCCTGAAACCCTGGCGCCGGTGAGCAATTGTGGGTGTTTGCGAGCTGGCTTTCTTGTTGAACTTTTGAATACTTACAGTGAATGGGAGCGGCGGGTGCATTCAGCCGCCAATCTTTCTCTTCGAGATCCGAACATTTGATTATGAATTCAACCGCACCCGTAATTTTGTCGAATGGCTCGGAATGGGCGCGAAACCATCACTGGCATCATGATCACGGTTGAATCCCGGGTGCGCCACATCTTCACTGGCCTCTCTAACAGCGTCCGTACGTCGACTCAGGACTGAATGCAAGAGTATATTCCCGTTTTTTCAGAGTTGCTGAACCAGGTCGGCCAATCCTGTTTCATGTCTGTGGGCACAGCGATAATTGTCAAAGTCGGCTGAGGTCGGCTGCTCAGTGCCTTGGAGTCCACCGATCAGGATCGACGCGCCACGTTATGGAGGCTTATCGGCCGTCCCGGGCCCTCTCCCATGTTCTAACCTCTTATCCTCGGGGCTCGGGCTGCGAGCCTGTCGCTGCATATGTCCTCACAAAGTTCCAACAATGAACCGAACGGCAAGTTGTTTTGCGTCCATTTTTCCGGGACGCAGAAGAACCTCCCATTGTCTTTCAGGTCAGGAAGAAGTTGACATATATTGACCTCACTCTCGGGCAAGTCTCCAATCACGCAATCGCGGCCCTCCTCCGGCTTTTAAATTGGAACTGTTCCGAAAATTCGCGGTGTCGCGAATCTTCCAGGCTTCTTATCTCCCACCTGTTTCGGGTGTTTATCCCTTGCAAACCTTCATCTAAAACCAATCACGGAGAGCCGATTCCCAATCTGTCGCAATTCTGCCCTCAATTTTGGTTCCCTTTCACGTGGATATTTTCCTCCGAGACAGACAGGGACAATAATTCTCGATCTCCGATGTCTAACGGTGTTCACAACTGAGCCGCCAGCTTTCTTAAGCTACTGTTCGTTTGTCGCCCTGGTTTCATTTGCCGCGGCCGCTATCCTCAACGAGTGTTCAGCTATTTTCGTTCTTATCGCTATTTGATGGAGCTCGGGAAAACGATCTCGATGTGCCTTTCCATGTGGATCCCATGCTTCTTAAAGGCCCCAGTCCGGATGCGATTCCCTTGAAGCGTTTCCGTGTACTCTCACATACCTTCCTGCGCGCCTTCAACACCGGTAGCCTCAGTCGACTCGACGAGCAGCCGTTCTTCAACAATGGCAACAGTTGAAGCCCCCGCCCTTGAGAAAGATGGCTTTCATAACGAGAAACGCTCTTCCACGGGGTCCTTCGTGGACGAGAAGGGCCCCCGCGGCGACGAAAAGGTCAACCTCGACGACATTGAGGAGGTTGGCGAGGTCTACGCCGACGGGCCTCGCATGATCGATCTGGGCGAGGACGGCCACGAGAGGCCTATCGGTGCGTTACAGTCGACTATTCCAGTCACTCTTACTGACGATATGTTTCAGAGACGGACGTCGACTACGCCACTCGTCTCGTTTCGCTCGACGACGACCCGACACTACGTGTGTTCACCTTCCGCATGTGGTTCTTGGGCCTTGGGCTCAGTTGCTTCTCGTGCGTCTCGATGCGTTTATTTCTCCTCCTTCCTAAATGCCTTCGTACTAGTGCCGTTCTCGGGCAGATTTTCGTAAGCTTTCGGCTCCCCGTTATCCACCTCGTACCAATTCTCGTTGCAGTACTTCCGCCCTCAAACCGTACTTGCCCTCCTTATCTCCCGCTCCCTAATTCTGACCGCTCCACAAGATCTACGTCAGCCAGCTTTTCATCCAGGTACTTCTTCCTCCTCGTGACTGCCCTTCACACCCCACTGACGGTGACATCTTGCTCAGATTCTCGGATTCGTCATGGGAAGGGTGAGATCTTTTTTTTCTCCGAAAGAGATTCTCCAATGCTGACTTGGATCCAAGGTCATGGAGGCGTTCGTCCCCGGTCCTTCCGAGCACACCTTCATCCGCACGGCCGATACCTGGTTCTGGAGGTGCGTTAACCCATGCTCCGAATATGTATAGTCCGTTCGACTGATGATCACGTCAGGTTCATGAACCACGGGCGCTTCAGTACGTCGAGTTTATCATTTGGCATCTCACAAAAAAAATGACTTTCTTTGCAGACTTGAAGGAGCATGTCGCCATCACCATCATGGCTAGTACCGCCTCCTCGTCTGCGCTGGCCATCTCCATCTTCGCCGCCCAAGAGCTGTACTACGGCGTCACAACCAACATCGCCGTCGGGATCTTCACGTAAGCACCGTCTTCTGCCATCAGTCCCGTTTTGGTTAATTCAACCTTGTTCCATCTAGGCTCATTGGCTCGCAACTTATTGGGTATGGTATGGCCGGCATCATGCGGATCTTCCTCGTGTACCCTACGTGGGCGGTGTATCCGCAGACGATGCCCACAGTGCAGCTTTTCGAGGCGCTCCACAAGGGAGAGGGCATGATGAGCCAGACGAAGCGCAAGAAATTCTTCTGGTACATCTTCCTCGGGATTTTCGTTTGGGAGTGGTTCCCCGTATGTCGCGTTCCTACAACGTTGTCCCAGTACTCATTCCTTTTATAGGAATATATTGCACCGACCCTCACTGGTATCAGTATCTTCTGTCTCGCCAACCAGAATAGCGCGTGGTTCACTCGCGTCTTTGGCGGTGCCGCTGGTAATGAGGGTCTGGGCGCGTTTAGTTTATGTTTCGACTGGGCATATTTACGTGATGTTTTCTCGACTCTTCATCCCAAAACTAACTTCAACTACAGATTGGCGCTGGTGGAGGAACGATCGGCTCTCTGTTCACCCCGCTCTCGACCCAGTTGTCGCTGTATGCCGGTTGTGCTGTCTGCATGATCGCGTTCTGCGCATGCTACCAGATGAACACCTGGAACACCCAGGTTGGATTCTTCACTCACTTATGCACGCCACCGTTCTCACAATTTTTTATTCCAGAATTTCCCATTCTTGACGCAGCTGCTGTACTACGAGAACGGTACCGAGTACGACCAGCTCGCGATCCTCAACGGTGTGCCATCTCCCTCTTTTTTCATTAAGGACAACTTATTTTCGCTGCAGACGACTTCACGCTCAACTACGACAAGCTCGCCGTCCAAGGCTTGCCGTGGGTGCGTTGTCCTATTGATCATTCCCTCGATTATTCCTAACATGATCGCTCTCCAGTACGCTGCTTCGCAGCTGCTCTACAAGATTTCGCGGACGATCTACATCGGCGGTGAGGCGTCATCTTTTTTCTATGTATTACGGCGCACGAAACCTCAACGCCCGCCCATCCAGCTGCGATCACCCATTTCCTATTGTGGCACTCCAAGAATGTGTATAAGCTCATCCGCGGCGGCCGCGACGCCATCGACGACCCGCACTTCAAGAAGATGCGCGCGTATCCCGAGATGTCTAACTGGTGGTACCTCGCGATCTTCGTCGGTTGCTTTGGCATGGCCATCGGTACGACCTACGGTGCAAAGTCGCAGCTGCCGTGGTGGGCGACCGTCGTTGCGCTCATCTTCGGTTGGATCTTTGTTCCCGTCATTGGAACGGTGCGTCGTCTTTTGTTCATGTATCCATCCATTTATTTTTACTCACGCTGATGCTCATTTATTTGACCAGCTCTACGCCACTGTCGGCTACGCCCCCTCCATTGAGAACATGATCCAGATGCTTGGCGGTGCGCTCGTACCTGGCAAGCCCGTCGCCAACATGTACTTCACCATGTACGGCTACCAATCCGTGGTCCAGGCGTACACCCTCACCGGCGATCTCAAGATTGTACGCATAATCTCCTCTGCTACGTTTCTCTAAATCGTCGCTCATCTGCCATTAGGGCCAATACACGAAACTCCCTCCCCGCGCTACCTTCACCGTCCAAGCCATCGGCTCCATCGTTGTACGTCTTGTTCATATCTTTCGTTGATGCAAGTTTTTATTTACCGCGGCGCAGGGCGGACTCCTGAACCTGGTCATCATGAAAGTTGTCATCACCACGCACTACGACCTCCTCAAGGACGTCCAGGGAAGCAACATCTGGAGTGGGCAGCAGGTGCAGTCCTTCAACAGCGCGGCCATTGCATGGGGTGCCCTCGGCAAGCCGCTCTATCAGACCGGGACCCGTTACGGGGTAAGCTACTACTTCCTCTGACTCTGAGCCTCATCACCCGAAATCCTCGACCATGACTGATGATAACTCGAATACTTAGTTCGTCCCATACATGCTGCTCGTTGGGCTGCTGTTCCCGATCCCCTTCTGGCTCCTGCACCAGAAGTTCCCCAAGTTCGGCTTCAACCACGTCTTCACCCCGATTTTGTGCGGTGCGTAGCCATTCCCTCCTTTGCGTTCACAAGCTGCTGACAATCATCTCCCATTTTCTCTCCGTAGCCGAACTTGGATTCCTCGCTGTCGGGATCAACTCGAGCGTGTTTACGTCGTTCCTGCTCGCGGTGTTCTCGCAGTACTATCTGCGCAAGTACGTTATTCCCAAAGCACTCAGCGCTCGCCGGCGCTGATTTGATTCGTTCTGTGCAGATACCGTGCAACTTGGTTCCGCAAGTACAAGTCCGTTTTTCATCTCCTCTCTTCCATTCACTTCGAATTAATCTAATCATCGCAGCTTCCTCATGTCCGCTGCCCTCGATGGCGGCACGTCCGTTATGATTTTTGTCTTTACGTTCGCCGTGGGTGGAGGTTCTGGCAAAGTTACGCCCTTCCCGACCTGGGCACTGGTATGTTTTGTCCAACTCCTTTCTTTCAGACCCGGTTCATCATTCCCGCAGAACCCAACCGGAAACCCGGATTACTGTAAGCGGTTGACGAAGTGATGATGATGAATGTACGTAGTTTGGTAGGGTAGGTAGACTCGCGTAATTTGCTGCATATATTATCTCTCTCTCTCCTGAATTTCGTTGGTATACAGCATTTCCGAGCGAGAGCAGAGTCTCCTACGCAAGATGTCGATCACACACTTTTCAAGCACAAACTCAGTGGCAATGGCTCGACTCAGAGCTGTTTTCACTGTAAATAACCGCTTACAATTGATTCACGATGTTTTTTTTTTTTTTCCTCTGCAGAACGTTTGAATTAGCAGGCCCTGGGTGCGTAAGTTATAACACTTGTCCCGTAGCACTCCTCATCTACTCGGGTCTCCTGTTCGTTCCCTTTCGAATCATTTCTGGACTGATCATGTTGAAGCGCGGTAACAAGCCCACTGTAGAGCACGAACTGTGGAACCGGGCCTTCTGGTTTGATTCCCCATCGTCGGACCGTTTTCTTCGTCTCAATATACCCGTCCATCTAGGTGTTTGCTCACTTTGGATCAGGCATTCTGCGCTTCTGTGGGCCGCCGCCCCGGCCACTCACGTCGAGGAGTATACTGTCCTCCTTTCCGTGCTGTTGAGAACCAGAGCGCTCACCCATGCCAATGCAGTTACAACGTCGGATTACCACTTCCCGTGGATGAGGAGTACTGGGAAAACCCTGATCCAGAACAGGCCTTCAAGCAGCCGCCGGGGAAGCCCTCCCTCATCACATACTTTGTGCATCTCATCCGCCTCTGCCAGCTGCTGGACTCCACGATCCGCTGGTTGTATGCTTCCGACAACACGAAGAAGCTCATGGGGTGGATTGGCAGCGAATGGGAGCATCGCACGGTCTCCAGCGTCCAGCGACAATCGAAGATGACTTTTGAGTTTGGATTGATGAGCGAGCACTGACATTCATACTTGGTTAACTTGAATTTCTTTCTGTTGGACCATTGCTGGGGGTTCGCGTGAAAAGGTCCTGAGGTTGTCCAAAGGGTGGTGGCGAGAAGCAGAAAGCACGGTGGTTACAATTGTTTGGCCGCATCGGCATCAGACTGATGGCCGGTTTGCCGGCGCAATTCAAAACCAACCCCACCGAAAATTCGGTCTTGGATCCAGTTTTTGTCAAATTTTCCGTGCAGAGCACAATGATGAGAAGCGCGCAGGATGTTACACTCATCGACCCATTGAGCCATGATTGGCTTTGGAACCTGCGAGGAACTTCGCATGTTTACATAATTAATCCAATAAAAATAGAACCTCGACTCGAAACGAAGGAGTAGAGGATCTAGGCGCCTTTCTGGAGGAACTTCTCTGCAGCGGAAATAGCTCTGCCGGACCTCTAGGTCCAATCAGACGGCTCGAAGAAACACGGGCCCTCTGCGGTGATATATAACATTAATGCTGTGGCGGGGTTTAAAAATACACTCCATTTGATTCACAGAAGCATGCAGTGTCCACGGACTTCCTTCTCACTGGTTGCGACATAGACAGACCCCGAAATTAAAATGCACGAGGCGATGGACCGACAGTTCGGGATGCCTGCGGCATAAAATCCAACCATGGTGAGCTTCTGACATTTCAACCCACCCACCGCCCACCATGTATCACAGCAACAGCTTTCATTTCCCGTACACAGATGTTCATGCCACCGATCAACTATCGGAGGCGGACCTCTCCCTCTCTCCTTTCTGCCTCCAGCCCAGACCAAATCAGGGAGACGACGAAGGCGACACAAACAGCCTGTCAGTCAGTAACAGCGACGACGATCATGGGTCGATTGCAAGCCAGCGACAAACAGAGATCAAACCTCGTCGTGCAGGTCCATGGTATGATGATTACTCCCTCCCCCTTTCATTCTTCCAGTATATCTACGCTCGAACTAGGCCACGACTGACGCCCAGAGAGACGGCACTCATCCGCTTTCTCATCGACCGAGGTGTGATGCCTGCAGAAATCAATGCCTACAAACCCTGTGGTTGGGCAGTGTCGACAATCAGTCGCCACGCTGACGCTGACAACATGAAGGAGCAGGATATGGAACACATCGACGAGGAGTTTTACCATATATTGGTTGAGGTATGTCCTTTATTGGCCTCGAGGTTGACATTCACTTCCCCTTCCCCTCGCACTATCAGATCCAAGGAAAAGGAAAGATTCAAAGTACAGCTGCAATCCGGAAGCCCATGGCGGACAGACAGAAGAACAAAACAGTAGGTGCCCAGTGAGATAATACGACTGACCTGCTGCTGAAATTTCGCCATAGCGCGCCTCCACTCGCGCGGCTCGCGTGCGCCATGTTGTAGCTCAGTCACCGACGCCACTACGCAGAGGTCTCCCAGCTGACGGTCTGCTCGCCAAAGGTGTACGTCAGCCTGAAGAAGTCAAAAACATGCGACCCTCCACCCGGTCAAACAATGTCGCTAATAGTGATAAGTTCTCGGGACTCGTGCGGCCGGCCGCTTCTACCTCCAACGTCGAACACAAAGATCCGCATAATCGCACACACACTTCCGCCCGCGCAACGCACACCTCGGATGGGGCGCTTTTGCGAGCTGTCCTGGATGATGCGCGGCTCGACCAAAAATACTACCAGCAACTCCAAGCAGTGGGGTGCACGCAGGAACGACTGCGCCAGATGGCCGGCAGCCCCGCAGCACTCGTGGAAGGTTTCCTCGCAGATCACCTCACGGAAATGAATCCCATGGAGCGATTCTGTTTCCGGGCCGCGTTGGCAAAGCTCGCGATCCCGTTTTAGAGTTTAGTTGTCCGTTCCGCCTTGAATGTTTCCTACTGAGCGACCATGTGTAATATTAGCTAGCTGCTCTGTCGCGTTTTACAACTATCCTTCTGCTTGAAACCCATTCGAGTGTATTACATCGTGACTAGTGAAATCAGGGATGTTAAAATGGAACACTGAAGTTCAAAAGCACAGTTGACAATCTAAAATATTCATTTTTTTTTTGCTCAGATCAAGGTGGTTGCCGCTGGACATACTGTCGTGCTAGGCGTCCTATTCTCATTGGACCTCCTAAAAAGATGAGCCAAATTCCTTACCTAATTTCCAAATGGCAGTGAAGCGAAGGCGGTGCAGTCCGCCACATAAAACCCACGCTTGTTTCTTTTCCACCATCTTTTCGGTTTCTGTGGACATCCGCCAATGGCCCTCTCCAGCCAACCACCTGAACTTCTTGATCACATTACCTCGTTCATACCAGCACCTTCCGATCTCCTCTCGCTAGGTTTGACCTGCAGGTTACTGAATGCCATCGTCATCCCAGGGAAGGAAGGAAGGAAGTTTATTAACCGCGGTGGTCCCAATCAGGAACGTACGGGTACTGTACTACATACACAAGCCGGATGTATGCTACAGTCTTAGTAGAGCTTCGAACGTTGTGACAGAAAGGCATATCCAATCCTCTCGCGAGCGATAGATCTAGAAAGGAAGGTAAAAACTACGGAATATTATACCCAACAGGTATATAACGCTGGAACTTGTCGAAAATTGCGAGAACATCGCAAACGTACTTTGCGACCCACGTAATCGCTCCGCGCGAGCACAAAAGACGTCGCAAGAAATCGAGGTGATTCATGCAGTCAAATGCCTCTTCCAACTTAGCATCAATCTCGAACACAGCAGCCAGAAATGCCTCGCGCATTTGCACCAGAGGGATGTGCGCTTGGCACTCGAGGAGAGCATGAGCCTCGTCCTCCACCTCCGCCAGGCAGAAGCGGCATAAACGCTCCTCCCGTGGGATCCGCTGTCTATACCGGGCAGGGTACCGAAGCCGCTCGATGCTTAAGTTGTGGTCGGATAGCAGAAGGCGTGTGAGTGCCTTCCGATGGGCCGGAATTGTCACCATCGTCAAGTAATGACGACGACGACGCGTTACGAGGGAGAGTTTCTCATCAACAAGCTCGAGGCGACCTCGCAGCAAGTGCGTCTTCTGCAGGTGGTCGATATCGAACTGGAGGTCTGCATCAACAACCTCTGCCACCTTTTTGGCGATTGCAGAGACGGTGTCTACAGACAATAAGTCTGCCGGAGCGATACGGATGGGTGTTGGCAGCGTGCTCAGCATTATCGCAATATCCCCAGCCCAACCAGAATGACCTGTTGCAAACAAGTCCACTGAATCCAGCAGTGCAGCGCGAACATTCCGCTCGTCGCCAAGTTCGAGCATGTACAGCAAGCGACCAAGGGCCATCAGAAGACGTCGTACCCGAATAGGCATCAAGCCAGTCTCGGTGAAAAGAACAGCCAGCATTGCACGCGAGTTGATTCCCAAGAGACGACGGAGGTACATGTGCTGAGCATCAAGAAGCTCTTGTACCAAAGCAGCGTCAACGTCGAGCGAGAGATCAGCGCCCGAGGTGAGATAGCAATCCACCCGCGCCATGTAAAGCACGAGTCCCTCCTTGATGGGAAGAGACCCAATCCTGTGTTTCATAGCGAAGGCGGCATTGCTGGCGTTCCTAGCTTTAGCGGCTTTAATAGAATAATTCAAGGAAAAAATGTTGGGGGTGGTAGATGTGAGCCAAGTGCCAACGTATTTGAACTCGCTCACGAGCTCTACCTCGCGATCTCCCAAGCGCAGAACGGGGATAGGATTCGGCAGGGGCCCGTAAATCATCCATTTCGACTTGGGCGCGCTGATGTAAACACGCTTGCGCGTGCACCAATAGTAAAAGTTCCCGACTTTATCCTGAAACGTCGGAAACGATGTCGTGAAGATGATATTGTCATCCGCCTGTTCGGCCTGAGAGATCGCGCGTCCATTCAAGCGCACATCGTCAGGGTGCTCGCGCAGTTGGAAGTCTGCAAAGAAGATGTTCCAAAGGGAGGGGGAAGCCGAATCGCCGGTAAGCAGCCCAATAATGGAGCGAAACGGCAGGCAGTTCTCATCGCCGAATTTGGTAGCATAACGCATCCGGGCATATACCATGCGCATCCAGTCGAAGAAAAGGCCAGATATGCCGGCGCGGTACATGTCGACCCACAACTGTGCCATGTCCGTGTACGGGAAAGCATTTGTCATATCCCCGAAGAAGACATAGAGTGTTTTACCCTCTGCCAAAGCGCGCGCTATAGCACAGACCAAAATGAAGCAGTTGTCTTCGGTTCGCCGTCCAGGCCGGAAGCCACTTTGAGACTCCGGGATGAACATGTTCGCGTCTGCCCACTCACGTAGGCGTTCGTCGAATAGGAGAGTGAGAACCTTCAATAGACAGCATTCCAGCCCGACGAGGCGGTAACTCTCGGGATCGTCGACTGCACGCCCCTGCTTGAGGATGCCCACCAATATTGTCACCAGCCAGTGCTGAGGTGCGTCACATTTTACCAAGCAGGTGTTGAACAGTTCAACCAGGACATCGTTTGGAATAGTCATGATTTTCGAGTAGGACACGACATCGATTCCGTGAGAGCTGCGGAAGGATTTACTCCGAAGTTTGACCTTAACCCGTTTGATATCGTCCTCGGTAACAAGGCGGGAAAAGAATCCCTCGGGAGTGCGATCTTCGGTGCGGAGAGGAATGGAGTCGGCAAGCCCGGTTATGATCTCATGGAGTTCTGCATCGAAATGGTCTGGAATCACCTCCGGCGGGTTGAGTCGCGCCCTGAATGATGCGTGTAGCTGAGAGGGCGTTACTGCCGGTCTAACGGGACGGTCGTCTGTCCACTCGCGAAGCAAATCCCAGTACGCTTTGTTGGTGTTGCATGCTAGCAAGCGCTCGAGGTTATCACGCATAAGCTCACGTTCCCTGATAATTGTTAGCTTTGAGCTGCCTGTGATGCAACGGGGCCGGAGGCGTACCTCCGTCTTCCTCGATGACCATCATCCTTGTCCACTACGTCCTCAAGCGGAATAACCGGAGCCTCTCGTTGTTTTGCAACTGAGACTTCTGGCAGCTTGGAAGACACCTTTGGCATTGTCAACGCTGGGAACGACGACGAAGGGACGGGAGGTAGAGGTGGAGCCGGTAAGTCCGCGAGAGTCACTACGTCCTCCTCGGTACGGTCCGATTTCAAGAAATCCTTTGCCAGTGTCTTCGCTCGAGTCACGGCAACATTAGAGTCATATGGAAATGTGCGAAATTCCACAGGTGCCGAACGACCACGGATCATCAGGGTGGCCTTTTCTAGAACATCACCGTGCTTACACGGCCATCCGAGCATATCGTTATCTGCAGCCCAGTAGCAGAAAGAACGGATTGCGTACTCCGAAGACGTGTAAATAAGCAACGATTGGTTACGCGGAGCCATCACAACCGCCTTCAGAATGGCAAACAGCACGCTGCGTGCATCGGTCTGGGTGCCCTCGAATCCGTAAGCGGAGTTTGAGTGATGATTATCGCCCCAATACAATGCAAACGACGCATCAGCAGAACCGCCTTTGTATCTTGTCGAGGTCGCAATATAAACGGATACAGGGCGACCAGTGTTGGTAACAGGACCGTAGAGATGAATCAAGGCGTCCTCCGGGCTGCGCGCTGCTGACAGCGCCTTTTCGACCACATTATCCATTTCTGTTGGTGGACCGAAGTTGACCACTGTTGATCTAGGAAGTGATCGCGGTGGGCCATACTCTCTGTTCCTGACGCCGGTTAAACCAACTTCGACGTGAGCATGGTCCGACCATTTCAAGACTTGCGTGATCTGAATTGAATTGTTCTTTATACGCGGCAGGAGAGCAGGAGATGCAAAAACAAAGTCAATAACTGTGGAGCCGAGTGCCTGGATGGAAGTAAACGCCCCAGGAGAAGAATCCTCCTTCGTGGTTCCATTTAAGATGACCAGCCCGGTGTCGGAGCACAGGCGAAGGAGCCACCGCCCTCGCGTGTTCACAGTTTTGTCCAATGAAAAGCGAGCGAGTGGCGACGAGCGCGGTGCACGATCTCCGATGCGACCATTGATATCACCCATACCAAGGAGAGGCTTCTGGAAGGACAGACTGCATGCTGTAACTGCTTCGCTGAGCCGGACCGCCGGATCGACGTCGGTCCACTCCCTCCAAGAGGACGTGATTGGGAGCAGGTAAGTACCAATGAGGAACATATGCCGAAGATCGAGAACGACAAGGTCGGGCCCCGACAGCTCGGTACACAGCGTGAAAGGAATGGTGTCGCGAAGGACCACTGCGACACCACCCCATGCTTGAATTAGACCCGGAGAATCGCGTCGGCCCATGGCAACAACGACGTAACCAGGTGGGAGCGCGAGGGTGCGTTCCTCTCCGTGCCGGAGAAAAGTCTCCTGAAATACAGTGATATCGTGTGCATTGATGATCGCAATGATTTCTGGATCCGTTATTTTGACAGCCAGCCGTCCATGTATATTCCAGGCAACAATATTTAGACTTGACAAAAAATACTATCAGCGCCAGCATTTTGGGCGTATTAATAGGTAGTATCTACCAGGAAAGGCCGTCTCCCACGTCGACTTCGACATCGACCTCACGACGTTTAGCGTAAGCCTCCCGAGTCGCGACACGGAGATCCATCATGTCGCGCGGGGGTTTCTCAGTCATACGACGCATGAATTCGAGGCCGTCCACCTTCCTCTCGAAGCGGATGCTGATCAGCCCCTTGACCTGACCCTTCGGATGGATGGCATTGTTGAGAGCGGACAGGTCTATGCCCGTCGCCTTCAACGCCTTCCTAGCCCAAATCACCGGCGCGGCCTTGTCGAGGTCAACATCCCACATGTACACCATAAAGTAGTCCTTTGTGGGTTTGAAGTGTTTGGCGCCCGGCTCAACGTCGGAGGAGGGAGGGAGATCTTTCCTCTTCATCCCCGCGATAGCCTTGGGAGGTTGATCGTGGTGAGGGCGCTGGGATGGGATGGGGCGTGTGTGGGAGGACTGAGGCGCGGTAGTCGCAGGCGCGTGTGAAGCGGCGGCAGCACGAGCAGGAAGGGCGCGGATCTCGCGTTGAAGGCTCGCCAGTTGCGACGGAAGGTCCACCAATTCGTTGACGCACTCCGTGAGCTTCGAAAGCTGATCGCGCGTCTCCACGGCTACCTTCTTCAAGCGAACGACGTCGGTGCAGGTGTTCTGAATAAGTGCTGAAGAAGCACTGCCAGAGTGGAGTTGACTGTCGGAGAGGCGCTGTGTAATGCCCTTCAAAAGCGCCGTGTGCTCGTTGTTGACCTCGGCGACCCTTTTCTCCGTCTCTTCCGCCCTCTTCTGCACACTCAAGAGCCCGCCGATGATGACCACCTCGTTTGCGACACTCTTCTTACGGAAGTCGGGGGCCTTGTCGCTGTTCTGGTGAGGAGTACAGCCCGCCGCTCGGCTGAGTTCGGCGTCGCTGAGGGCAGGTGCCATCGGGGAGAGTGCGGAGAGGGAATGGTTCCCAGCGGCAGTGGGCAAGGTCACACTCTTGCGAACAGCGGGTGCCTTTGCGGAGGGGGTGCCCTTGGAAGCCGAATCGTCTGCCTTGCGGGTCCTCGCCTCGAATGAACGCGTTGATCGGTTTTTCATCGAGTGGGATGAGGTAGACGGCGGGAGTGCTAGCACCAGTTGAGCGGATGCGATGACAAGTAACATTAACTCACGAAATGTCTCAGCATCGTTCGCGGGTCCAGCCGCAGTGCTTTCGACTCTCTCGCTGTCAGCTGGCAGACATGTCAACCATTGATCACGACGGATGCCTGCAAACTCACGTTGACCCGAGCCAGGGATGTACTCAAGGTCCTCCGGGTCTTCGTCGTAAAGCTCCGTCAGAGCTGGACTGGGACTGCGGAAGACGAGGTAATCCTCCTGTTCAGCTGGTTGACGCAGAGGAACCATCGGCGTGTCGAGTTCATCCACGACCGGCGTTGTTTCCTCGATCGGTTGCGGGGTGCGCAGTACTGGCAAAGGAGTGTCGAGGGCTGTATCCTCGTCCTGGATGTCTGGTGCACGCGTTACGGGCTGAGCAGAGTCGATATCCATAGAAGCTGGGGGAGGAACAGCAGAATCAGCCATAATGAGCAGAGACAGCTATCCTTCCACAAATCAGAGGTTTTTAACGACAGTGCGAGACCTGTCTTACTCAATGAATGCTAGGAGATCCAGCTGGAGCCGCTTTCCATTTCGACGATCGGAAATGGTGCCTTCTGTGCCTTCACCCTCCTGTTATTGTTCGGGCAGTGCACGAGCGCAGAGATCCAGGACAGCTCCCTCCACGTCGGCAATTGCAGCGTGAAGGGCACCAGTGTGCGAAGGTGTGGTTTGCCTTGACGCGGTGAAGCAGGGTGAAGCAGATGAGCGTGAGAAATAATTTTGCATCCGGCGACGGATGTTAATTCAGTTTGATCGCCGTGAATTCCATGTCATTCTAATTCGGCTTAGTTGATTGGTGACCTACGACCCCAGCGGATGTACGCAGAAATGGATTTGTAGGCTGACCTAGCACGTCACTGAACTCCCTTTAGGAGGGCAGGAGGTACAGGAGGTCGGGTATTTCGGCGCGGATCCGAAAACCTCGGGTCACGTCGGGTACTCATCTCCTCATCGTCCGAGACCTTCCGTTCGACTCGAATGTCAGGCATGGTCCCAATTACCCACACCAAACTTAGATGTCGAACCGCCCACTTTCCATCGAGAACCGCTCTAGGCCACCTCATTCGAGTAGGTGGACCGAGTCGATCCCGGCCGTCGATGTGAGGATTCTTATCCCCTGACAGCGCCGCGGAGGTCAAAAACACCTTGCTGATTCGCCAGGGTTTGCACACAACGAGAATGCATCGTGGGCAACTTGTCGTGGCAGGTAATCCAGTCCTTATCACAGAGAAATCGTGTTCTCATGGATTTCGACATGGTGGGGGGACCGGGAATTGGCAGCCAGTGCACCTAGAGTTCCGGATCGTGCGTTGCGATCCGCGCCGAGAATCGCTGTGGCGCTATTTCGCACAAAATCAAGCCCTGACTGCAAGAGTTCATACTCTCGAAATAATCTACGAATCTTGCAGCCCACCCCAGCCCGGAGACGACGATCTCCCAATCTGCGTTCCGAAATCATCCATTACTCCCGGAGATGGAACACCTTTTCAGTGCGCATCAAATCTCGCGTGTCTCTCCCGTTGCGCACCGGAATTGGCTACTGCAATTTCTAAAATGCATGGACTTACCCGACTTTGGTGGGACCATGACGTCTTCCTGCGGACGCACACGGCGGAGCCCATATTTTCTTCCGTGGCCATGAATTGCCCGAATCTTCGTGAACTTGAACTCACGTATCACGACGGGAAACCGTACTTTCATTCTATCACTGCGCCCGTAGGTGCTTGTCAATACTTGTTTTCGCAATGGTTGACGATTAGATCTAGCTCTGGGCCATGACGAACTTGACAAGACTATCCCTCACAGTCACTCGCCCTCACGGCGTCATCATGCCTGCATATGAGCACTTCCCCGCTCTATTCGCAATGCTTGGGCGGTGCCCGGAGTTGCAGGATCTCCGGCTAGCATTTGAATCTCGGGTGGACATTGACATCGGCGCGTATCTCGAAACGAGGTTGTGGCCGAAGCTCCAGTGCCTCATCCTGGAAGGCGATCTTCATCATTCCTTTCACCTCACATCCTTTCTGCGCCGCCACGAGTCGTTGGAGATCCTGTCTCTCGTGTTATATGACAGGTCATTTCCAGTGATGCCAAATCTACGCTGGCTGAGCGTCCCTGCCCTCGACATAGAAAATTTTACCGAGTCGCAATTTCCCCAACTGGAATATTTGACGATCGGGCGGTCAAAAATCCCCACCTTGGTTGAAAAGCTCAACACCATTCCCATTCTGCGCGGGGCAACCGTGGACCTTGGTACATGTGACGCCCTTGAACGATTCGCACAAGGTGTTCCGCACCTTGAGCGTCTTGGGTTTGCAGGGGCACCATGGAACCTAGATCGTTCTAGGTATCGCGATACAGATTCTCGCCTCGTGCGTCCTTTCAATGTATATCTCAAATTCCGAGCGACTGATGCTGATTCGTTGGATAGCCCTCCCCCGAATGCTTCAACGCCCTCACTGCGTTCAACTGCTTGACACACCTGGATAGCGCCGTGGTCCTTCAGGAGGACCAGATCGACGCAGGACTTCCAGATATCCTCCACGCGTTTGCGGTAGCTTTGCCAAAGCTGCAATATATATGTATCGACCTTCGCTTGGGGGTGAGACATAACCTGCGGCGGACCTGGTACACCCTTGCTCGTGATTCTTTGGGAACACTACTCAGCTGGAAGGAGACAAGAGACCGTCGTCTGGTTCAATTTCATGACTGGGAGGATGTATGTAGGCAAATTGGCCTTTGGTGAGCACGGATATGGAAGCGTTGATGAAGTTCGATGCTTGTATGATAATTCAGCACTTCGTCTCCGGATATTAACAGTTTCCGCAGTTTATTGAAGCCGTACTTCAAGTTATTTCTAGATTTTCTATTCTCTTACTTGTGAGCCTATGAGTTGAAGTTGTAACTTGAGTCCATATTCATCTCGGTTCGGCCTCACGTTCGTCGGCCGACTGCCACAGGATTTGAAAAGGAACCTTCAGCCTTGCCGGTTCCGATTCCCGAATAAGTTCCGCTTTGGCCCGACATCAGCCAAAGTCATCCAACTAACACCAAAGAAGTACAATGTAATTTTTCTTCCTTCCCTCTCCCAACACTCTCCTGCCAGCATGCATCGCTGCTTGTCCATCCCGGAAGTTTTTCGCCCCGTCTGTGAAGAAATGGGGACGAGACCCCACGGACGAGGTGGTCTGAGCTGTTTGGCGGTTACTTGTCGAGCATTTACAGATGCCGCGCTCGATTCGTTGTGGAGAGATCAAAACAGCCTGCTGCCACTGCTAGGATGTCTACCCTGCTTCTGGAAAGAGCCACATCGCATTCCCGTCAGTGTCCTCTTTCCTTTTGTGGCCTCTTTCCTTCTTTTTTTCGGCACTGGCATGGCTGCATGATGCATCACTGAATACCATTCGTAGAATTTGACCTGTCTCCCAACTCGTCGAGATTGGGAGCGCATCTTCTTCTATTCCAGGCGCATCAAAAAGCTAGCCCTGTTCGGCTATAGCCCTTCAGCCTCCTTCGATGTTCTGGAATTCCTTGGGTATTTCAACCTCAGATTACAAGGAAATAAACTCTGCTGATTGTTGCACCTCTCGTATTTCCACGCAGGTGGAAATATGTCGCGCCGTATACAAAGATTCTAGTTCTGAGAGATCTTTACCGACGAGTACAATTTGTGGGCGATTCGCATGCGGTCGCAGCGTCTCCCTTGATGGATAACCTGGCTGAACTGTTGGATCGCACGTCGCGGAAATACGGCAGTGGATCTCCGTATTAGTGGGAAGATTAGCATTGCATGCACATACGACACAGTGCTGCATTCGTCTGGTAGCCCTCTTGAGGTGTGTTCACACTCTTGGCCATCGCCCACAGTCACTGAAGTTCCATCGAGCTCAGTGGCGACAACCCCACTGTGGTGGAGAGCGCAATTTACGCCATATCGCGGATTTCGCGCTGGCGCGATGCCGAAGCAGTAGTCAAGACCGGGACGTTCAATTTAGTCCCAGAGCTGTTGACATTTCCGAATGTCGGGGTCCGCAGATGGACATTGTTAACGGTCGGAAGGCTGGCGTACCACGAGTGTACGATACTCATTGACTTCGCAGAACAACTGTGCGCGCGCATGGTGCATCTCTTGGGGTAAGTCCTTACGATTAGTTCCTCCATACAGTCACAATTTATCTCCTTGTGCTTCTAGCGATAGGAATGTGGACGTTGTCGGCTCCGCAATATTCGCGCTTCACAATATCGCCAGTTGGCAGAACCGAGATTCCGGCGTGGTTCTGGACACGCAAGTGCCAGACCGTATTTTGGGAGTCGACAGCGACTCACTCAATGCCGAGGCGTGGTGATTTACTGTATGATTTCGTTGATCAAGATTGAAGGCATACATGGAACTCTCGCTAGTGCTTCTTCCGGGCTAATGCATAATGAATAACCAAGGAAGAATTGGCGAATGATATCTAGCGTGTGGAAGAGAATTGCCGCGATATTGTGTTGAACGCTGAAGTCGAACTGTCTGGGCGGAGCGACGTAAGTCAGCCATCCTCCCTGCCGCCTAAGCGGCCAATAATTGAATGGCATTTTGGATTGATGCCGGAGAACACCACTGTGTTCCCGCCCATAACTTTAGATTCCGAATGGGGAGCCTGGAAGATGTCGCGTGGCATTCCGACCAGGGAACTGGGATTACAAGCATACCCTACAAAAATGGAACAACGTGGGACAGAATATCTCAGAGTTCCCGGGTATCCACCCAAGACGTTTTTGGTGTGCGATGCGTGACGTGAAATTTGTGCTTCGGGAAATCGTACGACTACGGCCTGCGTGTCTATATCAGCCCCCCGGTTCGAGGAAAGGATATATAATTTAGCATGAAGGTATAGAAGGGAGAGGGGATGGGATACAAAAAGAAAGTAAATGCTCACGGAGGCTGCCTGGGTCCCATCCGGCCAGGCGACATCGCGAATGGATTATTTCGCGGGGAGGTAGCTTCCACAGTCCCGTATCCAGTATGACTAATCGTATCGTCCCATCCGTCCTCCGCCGTGCCCATCTCTTCGTCGTACGCCGATTGCGAGACGCTGTGTCGAAGATAGTGCAATACCGCCGCCATACCGTCGACGACGGCGTACACAAGCAGCGTGCAGACGATGGTGACGTGCAGGATGCCCATAGGGGATGCGTCGAGGAAACGGTCGTCCGAGAGCCCCAGGAGGTGAATGGAGACGATGAGGATGAGGAATGACATGCAAACGGTGAAGAGGAACTCGAGCATGAGGAAGCAGACGCGCCGCGGGGCGCCGAAGGGTACATCTTTCATTACCCCGCTGGACGTGGGGAAGACGATGCGGGGTTTCTCGGAGGACATAGTGGGCAAGCTGCAGGAAGCTGGAGGGCAGGGGTCATAGTTAAAGAACAGATAGGGTCGGTCGATCGAGAATTTGGCTTTCAGGTCCATCAAGAAAGATGGCAGATAGGGAGGCAACACTGGATGAAGTTCTCTTCACTGCCAACGGAACGAAATGGTACGCTCGCAGCTGAGTGGCGCCAGCGGGAAAGAGCTTGACAAGCCAGCAGTGAGCGACGGTTGCCAAGCTACTAGTAACAACGATAGAATGGCCTGACCATGACAGAGTCAAGAGCGATGATCGATTGTTATAGAAACAAATAGAAACTTGCTCGATGCCAACCCGATGCTCTGCTCATTGCTAGGTGACAGTCCCGCATTTTCTCGATGTATAGGCAGCGTAGAGAGGAAATCTGGGATGAACTTCCAGGGAGGTGCAGTTTGGGTGCAACTTACGCGGTGTAGAAGGGGCAGGGAGCCGGTCGGCGGGTCGGTTTATAGGGTCGGTGTTCCGGTAGATTTTAGATGGATTTTTGAGAGGGAATTTGGGGAAGAAAGCTCGACACGTAGGATGGAAAAGCGGGGCAAAAACACAGTACGAAATCACGATTTTAGCACGGATTGGGAATGAGGTCGTAACGGAGATTTCGGAGGTTGTTGGTGGCTTAAGAGCCCACTGGCGGCGTTACGGAACGTAAGGGTCGAGGTGCACAATGCTACCTCTGGGCACGAGCCCTGCACTGGCCGCAGACGAGGTGGTACGAAACAAAGGGAGGATGAATATTGATGTGGGTCCGTGTTTACGGTACAAACAGTTTCGTAAGCAGGAATACGGGCGAATGGAATGTAAAAGCAGAAAAAATATATCTAACCATTTCCACAAGTCGGCCATCCGACCCTACCACAGTGCGGGGGACTTCGATGGCGACCCGACATCGGTTTAGAAAAGGGAAGGATGAGGATGGCCATAAACGATACCGAAAACGATACGTAGAACTTGTAGGTAACTAAAAATGCGAACGGTGAGTGAAGCACAACAAGAGAAAGACTCATAAATGAACTGCAACAGATTTTAGACGATCGCGAATGGGTTCTACACGTTTCCACAAGCCGAGGAGATCACCGGTATCCATATGTTCGATAGGCGCGATGACAGATTTAACCTGTTGTCGAAAGGAAGCCGACAGGACGAGAGTGTCGAATAGCGGTAATATGAAATCGCGCCGAGGGAGGCGAAGTGGTCGAGGTGGTTTGGATACGGGTTGGGGAATCGACTGTGGAACAACGGTAGGACGTGGAAGTGGTGTGGAAAGAGAAGGCGGAACGGAGCGCGCGATGGGCTGGTGGGGAACACGAGCACCAACGAGGTGCGGAGGACTTGGAATTGAACCACGGTCGGTGATGTCAATGCCACGGGTTGCCGGAATTAAATGTGGTGGAAGCTGGCGTCGTCGTGATAACAGGTGCGCGGCAACACCACCACGGTTGCGTGTCATGGGGAGTGGGGAACCATCGTACGAGACGAGACGACCATCGGGGTTGAATTTCGCTAGCTTCTGGCGACAAAGATCCCACGTACGCGGACAAAATTGAGGGCTGAGCTTGTGTTTGCCCGTCCCGCCGCACACAAAGCAGCGACGCGATCGCGGTTTGGGTGGAAGTGAAGTTGGGGGTGAAATATCAACGCTAGGAAGTGCGGTGGAGGTTGGAAACGATTTCGAGGCCATAGCGGCGGCAATGGAAGAATGCGACACGATGTGGGAATGTGAAACGTTCGTGGGAAGCGCTGCTGCACGCAACGAGTGGCGTCGAGACCGGAATGGTTGAAAATGGATGGGAAGTGTATATGGGGTGCGGAGCACGCGGAGTACCCTAGATCCCTCTAAGAGACCTTTCCCCTGCGGTGGTCACCACTGTAGAAGGGGCAGGGAGCCGGTCGGCGGGTCGGTTTATAGGGTCGGTGTTCCGGTAGATTTTAGATGGATTTTTGAGAGGGAATTTGGGGAAGAAAGCTCGACACGTAGGATGGAAAAGCGGGGCAAAAACACAGTACGAAATCACGATTTTAGCACGGATTGGGAATGAGGTCGTAACGGAGATTTCGGAGGTTGTTGGTGGCTTAAGAGCCCACTGGCGGCGTTACGGAACGTAAGGGTCGAGGTGCACAATGCTACCTCTGGGCACGAGCCCTGCACTGGCCGCAGACGAGGTGGTACGAAACAAAGGGAGGATGAATATTGATGTGGGTCCGTGTTTACGGTACAAACAGTTTCGTAAGCAGGAATACGGGCGAATGGAATGTAAAAGCAGAAAAAATATATCTAACCATTTCCACAAGTCGGCCATCCGACCCTACCACAGCGGTGAGAGCGATGACAACCTGCGGAAGGCGGAAGCTCTGGGAAAGATGGGTACGGCTTAGTCAGCATGCCCCAAGTCAAACAACAGTCAAGTTCGGTCCGGTCGCCTCCGATTACCCGTTTTCTGTCCTACCATGATTCACAACATACTCATCAGTAAAACTACATGTCTGTCTTTGGCGTCTTTGGCGTCTTTGCCCAGACGTCAAAGATGCGTAAGACATATTTTATGCAAAGACACTGTGTCTTTGTTAAGAGCATTCAAAAGTCTCGGGTAAGACTTTGAGTCTTTCCCAAGACTTGTAAGTCTTGAATAAGATTTATTAATGTGTTCAAAGATGGTGTCTAAGACAGGTGTACAGACTTTATGTGCTCTCAAGTATGGCTCAAACAGGCACATTTATTTCCCAAAACGGACATGCATTTTCGTCGAGAGGAGGCTGACTAATCAGAAACTACAATAACATCGTCGGGCATCATGAGACCGTCGCTCGCCTCGGACGCGCTGCGACTGGATAGTACAACACGCTTGCGGCTCGGAAGCTCCACCCATCGCGCCGCCATCGCTTTGACTTGATCCCAGCGTTCCTTGTCCCACTTCTGCACCGACGCCAAGTGCTTCGTAGCACGCCGAACGAGAAGCCCTGTAAATTGCGGGTCCTCCTTCTCGAGCGGTGCTCGGGTATCACCCCAATTCTCGACGGAGAAGTAGCCCGGGGCCCGGGGTGGAACGATGAGCTCGCCTGTCTGCCAAAATTGCAGTGCGCGCTGGACCTATGAGACGATCAGCCTTGGTCAATCCCACATGCTGAGACTTACGGCCTGTGACGAGAGGAGCAAGGCTCCGATGGGGAAGTCATCGAGGTGCTTGTACTCGGCAGGGATGGTCGCGACCTTGGTTAAATGATACGCGAAGGTGTATAGGATAAGATCTGTCTGAAGAAAACCCTAGAAAAGAAGCATTAGATCATACAATGAGAATGCCGCGCGCTGAGAACGCACTTGCTTATCGATACCGTCACCCCAGCTACGCCACTGAAAAGCTCTGGTGCCGCTCCTGACATTGAGCTCCAGTGCATGGGCGGCAAAGTCAGCGATGCCCTCTGGGGTGTGGAAGTCAAACACGACCTCTGGGGCAGGTGTCCCGGTAGGAGTCGGGGCGTTTCCTGGCACTGCAGGGCCTGCCAGGTCATCGATGTGACTGGAACCCGTCCTCGGTGGTGGAGCTAGAAGACGAGAGATCAAGTACTCAGTAAGAAGTAGATTAACTGGGAGTACGCACCGTCAGGGAATTCTGCGTCGGCCCCAGAATTGATGTCCTCCTCTTCTTCCTCGCTGTCGTCGCTTGTCATCAGCTTGATGAGCATCTCCATGGCCCTAATGCCCTGCAGTCCGAGACCCGAGCGCCAGTCACTTAAACGATAACCGATCTGTCCCGGCAGTGGTTTCGTCAGCATTGAGAACTTGAAATCCAAGCGACGAGGAACTTACCAGCCCAACCCAAACACTATCCTTCTCCACTTTATACTTCCCCTTGCTGTAGACCTTGTCGACGATGTCTTGAATCTGCTTGATGGTGAGTCCTTCCCAGGGACTCACTGTACCAGCGAGCTCGATAGCCAACGGGACCACTTCATTGGCAAACTCGTCTGCAGTGCCGGCAGGAAGATGCCTGACACCCCACTTGAGGGCGCCGCCGCGCGCCTCCTTCCTGGTGAGCGGCTTGGGTGCGACGGGATGGATGTCGACGAGTGGCTAAAGAGAAGCAATGTCAGCGGATCCGGCTCAATCGGGAGAAGACAGACTTACGGCCGTGGGAGCACCTTTCGCTCTCTTCCCCTTCTTCGGTCTCTCGATAGCCTCCTCCGTATCGTCGTCGATGGCGGGCCCACCCTGCGCTACCATGGAATCATCCTCAGGATCGTTAGCGGCCTTGCTGTGCTTTGCTTTGATACGGGACTTGTCCAGGCCGCTCTTCTTATTGCTGTCGATAGTCTTGCGCTTTTTTTTTCGATTTGCTGAACATGCACATTATTCAGAGCTCAAGTAACGACTGTCAACTCACCTTGTATCCTTGGGTTTGCGCTGCGAGGTCTTTTCGGCAGGTGTTCCGCTCGCATTGTGTGTCTTGCGAGCGTCTTCTATGTCCGTGCGACTAGAAGCCTGTGGGTGCCTTTTACGCTTTTTCTTGTTCTTCTGCCTATCGACGTCGGTACTATCTTCGTCCTCACTGCTGGACTCGTCGCTTTTGGGGTCGTATGGCTCGGAATCATCTCCGGAGCCCGATAGGGAATGCCTAGGAGGTTCGACGGGAACCTCTGTACCTGTAACAAGAAATGAATCAAATTCTGTGGACACAATCCTGACGGGGCTTACTCTGACGGCTGTGTCCGCTCGGAGCTTCTTCCGTGGCAGTGGCAGGTGTGGAAGTACGACGGGCTGCGGGATGATTGGCGCTTTTAGTATATTCCAGATCTTCCCGACGAAGCTCATCTTCAATGTCAGCAACACGGCGGAGGGCCTTTTTGCGCTTTGCAGCGGCTGCTGCCTCGGCTGCCGCCTCCTCTGCCTCCGTGGCGAGACGTTTGGATTCTTGCTCAGCTCTGGTTCCGCGGAGAACTTTTTCCAGGCCAGCGTCCTTCCCTGGGTGTGTCGTCTTGTTTTTCTTGCGAGTGGTGAGGCCCGGCATCGACATGGTGAGAGGGAGAAAACGACGGAATGAGTCAGAGTCAGCAAACACGGTGATGACTCGATCACGCCACACACATTTGAAAAAAAAAACCTTGCTTTACCAAGGCAACGCTCACATGTTTACCAAGACAACAGCTGCGGCGGCACACAATTCTCCGACGGTCCCGATAGTGTATCAAGCACAAGTTGTCATTTTCTCCTCCCTCACTGACTCCTCCTTCGCTCACTCAATATGCTCAAACTGAAAAAATTCACGGCTCGCAACATCCCATGCAGACATCCAGGATGCAAAAGATTTTTAAAGAACGAGTCCGGGCGCACGCAGCACATGAATGCAGCACACGACCCATTTCACCGACGAACCCCGTCTCCCGATGCAGATGGCGACATACCAATGCATTCCCCGCCTGGGAGCCGGCCTTCCTCAGCGGCCGGGGGAGGCGATGCTGGTGGAGCAACACCTCCGCCACCGCGAATGAGGACTGAGCACCATCCAGACTTGAATGGTAAATGCACATGTCCTCCACTTTCTCGCAGTAGCCTCTCATTAATTACATCGTACAGGCCGTCCGTGCGACAGAGACGGCAACTTTCTGCTCCCGAATACACCTCCACCGCCAAAAGACCGTCCGCCACATGGGGATTTCACCCCGTATGCCTCGCGAGAGGATTTCGAGCTTGCGGATCTTCTGTACCGGCGGGTGCAGATTCCGGCTGGTGCAATCGACGAACTTATGCAAAATTGGGCGGCCAGACCCGAGACGGCAGGGGATCCACCCTTCGCAGACCACGACGACCTTTACAACACCATCGACGCGACGGAGATAGGTCATGTCCCGTGGGAGTCGTTCGCGGTCAAGTACAACCAACCCATTGCACCTGGGGATACGACACCGTGGAAAACGCAAGAGTTCCTGGTGCATTTCCGCGATCCGCGCCTCGTCCTGCAACAGCAACTCGCCAATCCCGACTTCAAATTCGAAATTGACTTTGCGCCCAAGCGAGTATTCCTTGACGGTGGCCGGGTGTATGAGGACTTTATGTCCGGAAATTGGGCCTGGCGGCAGGCAGTGCGTGTATTCTATTTTTTCTACTCAAGATTCTAGCTAACGGCGTTTGCACAGGACATTATTGCAAAGGATCCGGCGACACACGGTTCAGTTTACGTCCCCGCCATTCTCGGTAGCGACAAGACCACTGTGTCTGTCGCCACCGGACAGAACGAGTATTACCCGCTGTACCTGTCAAACGGGCTGGTCTACAACGGTGTGCGCCGCGCTCATCGCAACGCCGTAACTCTCATAGGCTTCCTCGCCATCCCAAAAAGTAGGTCATTATTTAATTCTGCTGTCGCACATTAACTGACATCACACTTTCAGCTGATCGGGAGAATAAAGACTCGGCCGAGTTTCGCACATTCCGCCGCACACTCTTCCACTCATCCCTTCGCCACATCCTCCAGTCGCTCAAGCCAGGGATGACGACCCCCGAGGTGACCATGTTCGCTGACGGACATTACCGCCGTGTTATCTATGGTCTCGGGCCGTACATCGCCGATTATCCCGAACAGGTTCTTCTTACCTGTGTCGTTCAAGGCTGGTGTGCCAGGTGAGTTCATGTTCATTCACTCCATCCTCTGTTTAACTTTCGCCAGATGTACGGCATCGAGAAAAGATCTGGATGGCCCGGGCGGCCGAAGGACTCAAGCTCACACCGAAAGTCTATTCGACATACTCGACCACGGTACAATGTGGGAACAGTACGGTATAATTCCCGATGTCCTTGTACGTGACAAACACTCATTTCTGACCCCCACTCACGCCGGAATCATAGCCTTTCACTTGGGATTTTCCGCGGGCGGATATCTACGAACTCATCTCACCAGATCTTCTGCATCAACTCATCAAAGGCACCTTCAAGGACCATCTCGTTACGTGGGTTGGCGAGTACCTCGAGGCCGAGCATGGAGCTTCGAAGGCAAAGAAGATTATGGCCGACATCGACCGCCGGTGAGTATTTATTACATCTCATTGTTGTCAATCTAATGCTCCTTCCCCAGAATTGCAGCCGTCCCTCCGTTCCCGGGACTGCGCAGATTTCCGGAGGGTCGAGGATTTAAACAGTGGACCGGGGACGACTCAAAGGCACTCATGAAGGTAAACTATTTCACCTTCTGTGCAAGTAATAATCACTAACCTCTTACATCAAGGTCTATCTTCCCGCTATTGAGGGCCATGTACCCGCCCAGATGCTTCGCGCCATCAGCGCATTTCTCGATTTTTGTTACCTCGTGCGGCGGAACGTTATCGACGAGACCACGCTTACCGCCATCGATGCTGCAGTCGCCCGTTATCACCGGGAGCGCACCATATTTGTTGAATCCGGTGTTTGCCCTGACGGTTTCTGTCTCCCCCGCCAACACTCTCTCACCCACTACCGCTATCTCATCCAAGAATTCGGTGCCCCAAACGGACTCTGCTCCTCGATTACCGAGTCGAAGCACATCAAGGCTGTGAAGCAGCCATGGCGACGGTCGAGCCGGTACGAGGCGCTCGGGCAAATGCTCACCATTAACGACCGGCTCGACAAACTGGCCGCTGCTCGCGTCGACTTTGTGGAGCGGGGTATGATGGCTGGTCCATCTGCTCGCGCTCTTGTCGCTCCGGCCATCATTCCCGCCCCTGCCGCGAACGGGGGTGAGGATGATGATGGCGGGGCAACTGACGAACGCGATATTTTGGGGGAAGTAACACTCGCCAGAACCCCTGGTACGTGCCGCTTAAAATTGCTCACTAACATTCACTGATCCAATTTGACAGTTCGCGGCTACCCTCGCGATCCTGTTGCTTTAGCAGCCCATCTCGACCTTCCTCAGCTCGTTCCCCTCATACGTCGTTTCCTGTACGCGCAACGGAATCCTGAGCGCGATCAGGACATACCACTCGGTCTCATTCCTCTCGACGACTGCCCTGATGCTCCCGCGGGCGTCAAAGTTTTCCCTTCGGCCGTCGCTAAATTCTACGCGCCAAGCGATCAGTCGGGGATGCACGGGATGCTTCGGGAACGCATTCGCGCAGTGCGGTCGTGGCGTGGCGGTGCTGCCCGATACGACTGCATTTTTGTCGAGGAGGACGCCGAGCTCCCCGGATTTCGTGGGCTTCTCGCTGCGCGAGTGCTGCTATTCATGTCGTTCAAGCACCTTGGCATCACCTACCCGTGTGCTTTGGTTACTTGGTTTTCCACGATTGGGGAGGAACCCTGCCCCGACGTTGGTATGTGGATGGTTGAGCCCGATGTTGACCACCGCGGGCGGCGAGTCATGGACATAATTCACATAGACTCTATCCTGCGCGCTGCGCATCTCATTGGGATTTATGGTGACGAGTTTCTCCCAAAACACTTCAAATATTCCGACACCTTAGACATGTTTAACAAATTTTATATTAACAAGTATGCAGACCACCATGCTAATGAGATAGCCTACTAGTCAGTATGTATTCTTGACGACTTTGTAATATTAGAGCCTCTTCAAAATAAATTTCATCTTGGACATCTTGGACAGCTTGAACTTTGCTCTTTTTTGGAGGTTGAACCTCAAGATGCAGCACTTGTAAAGAACTGGCAAGATGTTATTCCAAGACGTAAGATGTCTGGCCAAAGACAAAGATGCAGATCAAAGATCTAAGATGCCCAGCAAAGATGTAAGACGCCAAAGACGGAAGTGTAGTTTTACTGATGCTGGCAGCCGGGGAAGGGTCTTCTCATCGTTACGCTCCAGAGCGTCTAGACGTCTCACAGGCCTGGATACATCCTCGATGCATCACAAGAATCAGATTCAGTCACCGCAGATTCGACAAGCGTCGGACTTGAAATGGAGCAGTGAGCAGAGCATACCTAAAGTTATGAGCACAGCTGTACACCTGACTTGTCCCCAGGAAAATGCATGTTCACAATGGTTAGGTGAATTATTTGTGCCTTGCGATTCTGTTCTCCCATATCCTTTACTGAAGACCAAACATTGAAATCCACCCCAGTTGGTACACTAATACGTTCCTGGGTTTTGATTTGGTCGCAGCGACGGACCACAGGCATCGAGCCCAAATCTCCATATGCTCATTGCTTGCTCATCTGCGGCGATTGAGTCTCAGACCTTGGAATTACCATGACGCCGGCACGCCGTATCACCACACCCCGCGCTTCAGTCTGTAAACCGCCTGCACCAACCGCATATATCAAATAGAAACGGGTATGACCGGAACACGCAGATTCCTCACTACCTACTTTGAACTTGACGCGCCAGAAAGCGAAAAGAAAATCTCTCCATCCCACGCATCGCGTACAACCTCTGTCACGTGGGCGCGTTTTTCCCACAGCTAATTTTGGATCTTCTCTCACACCCGCACCCACCTACACTTTACTTCCATCTGCATCCTGCTAGTCACCCAGCGCACTGAAATGCCCGCGATACAATCTGGCAAGGTTCTCGTCTCTGGGGCCAATGGATTCATAGCCGCTGTGGGCCTTTCCAAACCCTCGAGATCATATAGTACACGACTAAGGGAGCTGTAGTGGGTCGTACGGGCGCTGCTGGAGGAGGGCTTTTCCGTCCGGGGAGCAGTCCGTTCTGAGGCAAAATGCGCTCATCTGCGCGAGACTTTTGCATCCTATGGAGACAAGTTTGAGCTGGTTGTTGTGCCCGACATCACGCAGGTGCGGTACCCGCTTTTTGTATTGAGCGGCTATCGTATACATGACTAAATTACGATTTTGAAGGAGGGAGCGTTTGACGAAGCCGTCAAGGGAGTCGACGCTATAGAACATACCGCCTCACCGTTCTATCTCCATGCCGTGAATGAGCCAGAAGGTGCGTCTTTGCACCTTCCTGATTCACGCGCCCGATAAGATCGTTGTCCTCGCAGAACTTATTAAACCGGCCATTCATGGCACCCTAGGAATCCTGAAGAGCGCTCTGAACCATGGGTGTGCATTTTTCGCTTATCGCTCAAGCGATTCATTCACATCTCAATAAATTGCAGGAAATCTATCAAACGAATCGTCGTGACGTCCTCTTGTGCTGCGGTCCTGCAGGTGGAGCCGAAACCCAGGACTTTTAGCGAGTTGGATTGGAATCAACAAGCGCCCCGGGAGGTTGCCGAGCTTGGCCACGAGGCGCCCGCGATAACCAAGTATCGTGCGTCCAAGACACTGGCGGAACGAGGTATGTACCGGTAGCATTACGCGTCTTTTGAGACTAAGACACATTGCCGCAGCCGCATGGGACTTCGTGGAACAGCACAAGGCCGAGATCGGGTGGGATTTGGTCGTTATAAATCCGCCTTTCGTTTTCGGGGTAGATATTTATTTCTCTCTGTTCTAGGTGACAAATTAATCTGATCTTTTTCAGCCCACGATCCACGAAGTAACCACACCCGACAGCCTCAACACTTCCGCGCGCCAATTTTACACGATTTTAACCGAGCTCGCATCGCCGGCGACACTCCACAGCGGCTCCTGCTGGGTAGACGTGCGCGATCTGGGGCGTGCGCATGTTCTGGCGCTTCTCAAGGAAGCTGCCGGTGGCGAGCGGATTATCGTCAGCGCTGGGCCGTACGTGTGGCAGGATTGGCGTGCGTATCTTTTTCTACGATCCTTTTGTTTTCCTTTCAACTTGGGGGCTGACGATGGTATCCAGTGGATGCCGCACCGGACTCGCCCAAGTACCAGAAAGGCACACCGGGATCGGGGAAAGGCGCGGTGCATCAGATTCAGTACGATGCTAGCAAGTCGGCACGGGTCCTTGGGGTGACCAAGTATCGTGGGATGGAGGAGACGGTGAAAGATACGGTGGCCGATTGGGAGGCGCGGGGATGGTGAAAGAATAACTCCGGTAGTTATTCGCGGCGTTTCATCCAACTATGGTGTAGCTGACGTCCGGGCCAGGAAAATAAATGTGGATTTACTTTGTGTCGCCTGTCTGTTCAGCTGTTGTATGCCTCACAATGAACGGAATTGATACTTGAGTTTCTTGGTTCAAATGCTCGTGAGCTTGAATACGGTCCGTGAAGATCTGATGGTACAGCTTAAATACAGTAAAACCAGTTGTATATATACAACCTCCGTCCGTACAACTCCTCGCTCAAGTTTCAAATTCCAGTGATGTTGATCGGCACGGAAATCGAACCAGTCGTGATAACACTATTGTTCTTCGGTCCGCTCTTTGCGAAACTATTCTGGAACACGATAGAGTATTGTGTGTCATTGAAGTAGTACCACTGAGGGAGCTACATGCAGATCCATTCATTGGAAACAGCTCGCAAGATGAGAAAAGAAATACCTGAGCGCTGAATGTATCTGCGGGAGCCTTCGTGGTCTTGCCAAGCTTATATGTCCGGCGCGCCAGGAGGATGGGCGCCTCGTGCCCATTGTTGTTGCTGAGCACCTCGACGTAGTAGTCCATGTATGTAGGGAGGTAGCCGAGCTGCTTGGCGCAGATGAGGTCGACGTGCACGGTGAACGACTGCATCCGAATCAATTAGCTGTTGCTCTACGCAATGAAAACAGCTGGGAACTGGCATACATCACCGGGCGCAAGCGTGCTGGGCACCACCTGGAGGACGCCGAATCGAGACGCTTCCGAGCACGATGCTGCAGCGAGGCTGGCTAGAGGCCCGAGGGCCAGTGTGGCCAGAGAGGTGAGCATGGAGAAATGGAAATGCATTCTGTGTACTGGTGATAATGGGGATGCTGGTGAAGGATTGGTGGTTGAGGATGGGATGTTAGCGGAACCCAGCGCTCGTGTCCCTTTATACGACTGCATAACGGACATTCCGCGCTGCCGCGGGACGATTGGAGCGATCGTTGGAGCGAGGTAATCTTCTTTTCCGAGACATGTGGGTGCGTCAGCGAAACAGGCATGATTAATCAGTATGTAAATGGGTGTTTCACAGAGACGGCATAACTTGACCCCGCCCTTGCCGGGAAATGGAAACGATATAGCGATCGACAATGGCCGGAAAGGAATCACGCAAAACGATTGGGGTCCTGCTGTATTTATACCGCGAAAGTCTGCCACCCACACTGGTCAGGCGGTATGGTATGTTCGCAGTAATGAAGGCCACAGCTGATTTCAAATTACACATAATGAGTCGGAATCGTTTACAGTTCAATACGTGTTGACCTTTATATCGAATATGCAACGTATTGATCATTGGAACCGTATTCCTGGAATAAAATGACCGAACTTATGCGCCGAGTTCCTGTCGCCAATGCCTCTCGTCCGCCTTCCGAACCGCAATCAAGAGCGGCAACACCCATTCGACCTGCTTCCATCTATTGTGTGTCTCAGCGCTGTCTCCAAAGCGTGCCGATCTGTGGCTATAATACTCCCACGAGGTCGTAATCTGGTTGAGCCCAGGAAATGTCGCGGATAGGAAAGAGGCAATCGGGAACGGCGCGTCGAGATTTATGGGGCTGTCGAGTACGCGAAGGATGGTTAGAGTCGTTTGTGAAGGGCGGCGAAGGTCGGTGGGTTCCGGGAGCTCGGCGCTTAGTGGGAGCTCCAGGGAGCGAAGGTTAGGGCAATTGGATGCGAAGACGGCAAGTGACGAGATTCTGATTTCGGAGGACGGTGAGAGCTCGTTTATGGTGCGCGGCCGACTCAACGAGAGATCCTTAAGTTGTGGCCATGCATTGGCTATGGCTGTGATAAAAGTATCATCAAGTACCAGTGCAAAGGGCACGGTGACCCTGATAACGACGGCGGCGGAAAGGTGCAGAAGGGGGATTAAAGTAACGGGTACAACAGTGTATGCAGCAGGATTGTTCAATAAAACATCGGTGAAGTCGCCGAGGTGAACGTTGACAGAGGTAATCAACTTCGCGGAGGGGTGTGCACCTATGGCGCTGAACAGTGTGCGCGCTTGAGACTCAGATGCCGCGGTATCGGTGCTGACCCGGATGGTGGTCAATGGAGCATTCAACATGCCGCCAGTAAAAAAATTGAGACAAGAGGGAAGGTTTGGGCCGCCGATGTTGAGGTCTTGGAGGGAGGGGAAGAGAGGGGGAACAATAGGCGAGTGGTCGAGGAATACTAGGCCGTCAGGAATGTCAATGGAAAGCGAAGTTAAATTGGGCATGGACCCGAGGTGTTTGCACGCGGGGGCGTCTACAGGACCAACGGCAACAGTGTGTAGATCACTGAGTGATAGGATGAGCAGTGAAGCTGGTCGAGCGCGATCTTCGCGAGACGCGATTGGACTATCAGTACTAATGTCGACCATCTCAACGAGAGTCAAAGCTGGAGAGCTGGCTCCAACGCGCGGCAGGAGCGACAAGGGCGAAGCTGGCCCATCCAACTCCATGTCGATTTCGGTGAGTCTGGGGCCGATGAAAAGGAGAAGATGTGTAAACAACTGAGGTTCCAGACGCCATGTTAGCGACTCAATGTTAGGAAGAAGAAGGATGTCGACGGGTAGAGACACGCTGAGAAATTCCATAACAGCCAAGGAGGCACCGCGACGTGCGGCGGTGTAGCGGGAAAGCTGCAATTTTTTGATGCGCTTGAAATAGAATAAGACACGATCCCAATCTTGGCGAGTTACAGCACACGTTAGATTCTACGAATAATAATCAGTGATTCTGGCGTCGAAAACAAAAGGGAGGAGGGAGGAAGAAATGGAAATGAAAGAAAAAGAAAAAAGAAAAGAAAACGGATAAAAAAAGGACGAAAGAGGACACGAACGGGAGTGCAGGCTAATTTTCCGAGTTCAGTCTCTTGCCAGAAGTTGGGCAGACATCCTAGCAGCGGGACCAGACTATTCTGATTTCTCCACAGCAAATCCAGTGCGGCATCCATGAATGCGCGACAAGTAACCGCCAAACGGCTCAGAGCACGCTGGCCGCATGGTCCTGGGTCAATTTTTCACATATGAGGCGGAAGACTTCTGGGATGCACAAGCAGCGATGCATGGGAGAGTGAAGGAAGAGGAAGGAAGGAATTTTGCATTTGTAGTTCTTTGGTGCTGCTTGGCTGACTTTGGTGCTGACACACCGGAAGAAGTCGGAACAAAGTCAGAAGCTTCGTCATCTCCGCTTTCGCTCGACCAAGCGCTCGATAGCGTCGACGTCGACACTGACGTTCACCAATTTCAAACCTCCGCAAATCCGAGTAGCTGGAGGCAAGGATGCTGGCGAACCGCTAACAGTAAGAAACTGTCCAATAGTCCACTGCGATGCAGCGGCCCGGGGAACTGCGAGTGCAGATGTGTACGCTCGAGCCTCGAGGGGCCTAGGGCTGAGCTCTGCTTGACATGCGATTCATATTCTACGGTCCTGATGCTTGATCCTTCTGGCTGGGCATTCTACTTCATTGCCCAGTGGTTTTTGTAACCGGCCAGCAACCGGCCAGTGATTTTCTTCCCTCATTCAATGATTCGCTGAGGCTGCCACACATAGACAACTTCAAGGCGGGTTATAAGGATGAGTTAATATGTGAACGGTGGATCCTACTATAGTTTAGCTACGAGTTCATCATGATCATGATTCTCCCGCGCCTACTATGGCGCACACCGCGAAAGCCGGACACAGCAACTTTTCTCCGACGATGTAGTCCGTTTTACGCTCGGCGACTCACAGGCTTGTCGACTCCATATCAATGCTGTCATCCTCAAAACCCTTTTCGCGGCAATCCCATTCTTGTATCCTCTCGGGGGGAGGCCGGCATTCTTGATTCCTCGCTCTGATTGGAAGAATATCTCTCACTGGCCGCAGACGCTGGCATAGCTTTCAATCGCCGTCGACACGACGCCATGAAACTTTGCATGGACTGGACTGCCCCACTACCGCAATACAATTACATCAAAAAGTATTCCGCCCTCATATCAAACTGGTAGTACAAGTGCACGGAAATCTACGGTCGATCATCAGATCATTCCGTGTGGCCTGCGAATACATCCGCACGATCCCGGCAGGCACACATTGCAACTGCGAATTTCAACCGGGTTAAAGAAGAGAATAAAGGCATATTTCATGGTGTTACCTTGGCCGCTCCGGCCACCCGTAGGGCGGCCGGTTTCCCATTCGGGTTTGGTGCGCTTCGCCGAGATTATTGGCCCCGGGGTATAACTGGGTCGAAGGTGGGATTTGCCTTGGTTGTCCCGGGCGTGTGTGCGGATCCAAACCAGCGTCAACAAATGGATAGGAGTAGGATAACTCGACGGCATCTTTGGGACCCCGAGAAGGCTTGCATGGCCGGTTGAACGAGATAGTCGACTGGGGATGTGCAGCAGCGTGTCGCGCGACGTCAATTGGAAGGGTGGCCGGTAGCTGAAGATTTTTTGGTGGACCATACGGATGGATGAGCTGCACAGGCGCTGATGGTGCCGCGGGGGGTGGAGGCCTTTTTTCAGGAGGTGAATCGTGCGGAACTGAAATGTATTCGCATTGAAGACCTTTCCGTGTACAACGTACACATGGAGGCTTTGGATACTGGTCCGGAATCAAACACTGTAGATACAGGTGAGTGAACCACCGTTTCCCACCCAAGTCAACCATACCTTGACCTTCCGCCTGCGGCAATTTGTACATGCGATATAGACCCTCCTCGACCTCGAAGGTGGTGGGAGGGTGAGGGTGTCCGACATGGTACTCCAGGTGTTGAATCCTGACACCCCGGTCCTTATATAGGACAACAATGTTTGATTTCCGAGATCAATAGACTCTGACGACCACGATGCGGAAGACTCACAGTAAGCTTCGCCCGTTCAAACTATTTTAGACGCCGCCACGGATTGGTTGACCTGTATATAAAAAGCCCACATTCTTCTGAAGTCGCTGAGAGTCAATGTGAACCTGGGCTTCTTTCGGAGGAAGTAATACTGTCGCAGTTGAAATGGGGGCTGTGATGCATCAATAGCGACTGTGTTATGTAAGTTCACATAAAAAGGCCTTTAATAGTGTCCACTCGGAACGATGTCTATCACGCAGCATTGGTGGGGCCCTTTTCCTCACACCCAGGACTAGCTTTAATTCGCGGTTGATGCAGAGATGATTTCTTCACTGCAATTGATACGACTATGTAATGGCTGCATATACCCAGAGGGAAAGAGAGAAAGTTGAACACTATCTGCCATCCAGCGTCGCTTCATATGCTTTCCCGAGCCAATGCAAATCGTGGAAATGTCGGCGAGCCATCAATGAATTGTGTACTGGACGGCAAATCCCCACGCGGTGCATGAAAGAAGAGCGTACACGGATGTTCATCACTCGATGCTCCATGGCGCAGTGAAACGACACTTGTGAACGACGAGCCGCCGACTCCCTCTTGGGTTCAGCAAGAAGTGTTGGTCGTTGTATGATACTGCTTCTCAAAACAGTGATGAGCTTGGGGTTTTCTGTTACTCAGGTATGATGGATTCGTATCGGTACGACATCATAGGTCGCTACCTCCTCAAGTCAGGAACACGCTGGAACACGTAACTTAACTTACCGTTGCAACAAGTACTATGCTGCCATTGTACTGCCACTGTGCAGATCTCAGGATGCGATGTGGCGTCGCCGCGTCGTGACGTCAACCACAACGCCCATAACTCACAGTCGAGTTGAGGTCAAACGTTGATATGTAGGCTTGGCTTTCGCTGTCGGAACTCTTCAATCGGGACAATCAAACTGGAAACTCGATTTATTTACGTCTTTCCATTCACGAATCAGGCGATCTCCACATACACTGAGCGGAAACGAAGGGAGGTCGCGCTGGAAACCGGTAGCATTTGAACAGTGTTTTCATCCTGGGTGGGCAATAGCCACCCAATAAACCGCTGTTGCCGATTTCGGTTGAGATTTTGACTCTGTCTGATATTGTCACGACGTGGCGCCGGTCGGTTAGCTTTGGCGCAGGAAATTTCGGTGGAGAGCAGCGATGTAAGCAAGAGTTGAACTGAGACAGTAAGCAGTCGGCCCATGTGTGCCGAGACAAGCCATGATTTTATAGAAGACTATTATGGCATTGACAAGTCATTGATATCGGGCTAATCCATGGTTTTGTCGCTTGTATCTCTGAAGCCAACGCGGCGGAATCTGTCTCCAGACTCAATGGAAGCACAACATAATGATAGTTGGAGAATAGTGACCGGCGTACAAAACACGAAATTCCAGCGGAAAATGCCTCGCCAGCTTGTTTGCCTAGTCCTGCAAGCGGAACAGGTCTCCTGTGTTCAATCGCCAATCAGATGTTCTTTCCTTCCTGAAAATTTGAACTCACGAGGAAGCTCGGGGAGCAGTGTTCAACATTCGTCACCCAGGGTTATGTTTGGCTGTAATTTGGTTTAGTTCAAGATCAGAAAAAAGCCAACAGAAAAAAACCAGGGAGGTTCTTGGTTGAAGTAGGAGGTGAGCCAAAGGTGAGCTACAAAGCACTGCCTCCTTCAAGTTCACACACACCTCGATGGGTTTAGCAAGGTCTAGGCCCGTCTAGCCAGGGATCAACATCTTTTGAACAACTTCTGTGGATTTCCGGGGAACATGTTCAGAAGCGAAATATAATGTCCATTTTGGCCCTTTTCCCCGTCGCAGCAACGGCATCGAGCGAAATCGACGTTCCATTTGTTTTGGAACTCCGATTGGTCTCCGATGATCATCAGATGTGACATCTGTGACTCGGCACGGCTTGCCTCTTCCCACCATGTCCTCAGACGGAACGAAAACGGTTGAAGCGCAGGCCGATGCCTCCCGTTTCAACGCAGAGGTTCGAGTTTTTTTCCCCTCACACTAGTTCTAATCGAGCATGCTTTTCGTTTAGGGCGCGGTACTGTTCAAATCAGGCCTGTACGCGGAACCAGTCAGCCATTCTTGCGGACAAAACCAACTCTTCTGGGTATTTTTCAAACCTCTCTGCGACTTATCTTAAACTGGGAAAGTTGGCGGATTCTGTCAAATGTTAGATCTCCTTAATCGAGTAGTACTTCCCAGGTTTTCGCAGGCCGAAACAGCGGCTCACACAGCGCTCGTTCGCGACCCGCACTCCGTCAAGGCGAGGTATCGACGAGTCATGGCCAGGAAGGAACTCAACCGACTTGCTGAGGCACTCGTGGACCTGGCTACTTTGCTTACGGTTTCACCGGAGAACGTCGCAGCAAGTTCAGCGCTTGAGGACATCGCGCTCTATGTAACCAGTGACTTACCTCGTATCTCTCACGAGGATATCGTTACTGCGGAATTTCAGCCAGCTTTTGGATGCACTCGGAGCTGGACGGAGTGTAGCGAAATCGTCCCCACAGCCGCAATCCGCCCACGGACAAGCCCCGCTAGACGTAGGGCCTATCAGACCCCTGATGTCGGCCATATGCTCATACTGCGCAACCACCCGCATGCAGAAAAACATACACACATGCCAGAAGGTTCCCCTTACCCCCCGTGTCGTGCACTACTTCACCTGACGTTTCCTACCCAGTGCAAACGCGCAACACACTGTAACGTTGTATGTCAACGCGCCGCTTGGTTTGTAGTCTGTTCTTTCGGGTTTGTACAACACGGACAACAATCTCATTATCCGCCTCGGCCGCCAACTGGCCGACCATGTCTACCTCCGCGGGCACCTCACGCTCTACGGCATCCGCGCCCTGGGGCTGCTTCACGATTCCTCAGCATGCACCTTGCCCACACGTCTCCTCCTCATTCTCATCGACATGGTCCCCATCGCCGCGGCTAGCGCGAACAAGCGCATCCGCATCAAGCACATCCTCGCCCCGCCGCTCGCCGTCCTCCCAGAGGAGGTCGTGCACAGCCATACCGAGGCCTTGCTGGGGAACAGGCTGCTGTACCCGAACACCCCGCTCATGGGTGTCTGCATTGCGACCACTGGCGTCTACACACCTGGCGAGGAGAGCCGGTTTCGCGTCCAGGGTTTGCCTGCTCCGCACGCCTTTCTCAACAAACCTGAATCAGAGATGATCTTGCGGAGCCACTCGTTGGGCGAGGAGCGTCGGCTCGGCCCGGATTTGGATTTTATTTATGCGTACGTGGTTGGGTATGTCTGGGTGCCTGCGTATTGGGAGATTAATGGCGTTTTTTCAGGAGCCTCGAGGAGGAGCTCAGTCTCGATCGGGTGAACTATTTTCAACGCCAAAACTGATCGGTTCAGTTCGCAAAACTGAATTTTACCGGTCCTTTTGTTGAACAGCTTAATATGAAGCAGCGGAAGACACATCGATAGTTCCCTCACAATCCATCCTCCCGTGCGTCGCCACTTGATCAAGCACTCGGATATCTCCAATATCCGGTGGCATTTTTATATTGCCGGGAGGGGGATTCATAACGCACAGTAACGAAGCCAGCTTTCTGCTGCCCTGAATTGCGACGAAGCTCAATCTCAGCAGCCACGCGCAGGTATTGTTCCTTGTTCCTTGGACCCACATTCTTGTCCATTCGATGTTTTATTTCCGACGGAACCACGCATTACTGGTCTCGTGGTTGCAACCATAATATGTGGGTGCAATAACCATCCGCGTAATGCTCTCCGTCACCTCCTGTAGCTAGCTGACAGCTGTGCCCACCAAGGCCGTTTACAGGCCGTTCTTTCTTTAATTCATCCACGGGAACATCTGTGGGTAGTAGGTACAATGGCCTTCCATCCGAGGCTCTCCGTCACCTCGTGCAGATGGGCAGCGCCCACCAAGATACCGTTTCCACATCGCCCGACGTTGACGGAGATCCATCTAAAAATAATCCTTTCGTACGCTATCTTCCAGGCTCCATCTGACATGCAAGCAATTTTTTGGGGATTCCCATGCACTGTGGACGGCATATCACAATCACGGGCCGCGCAGGACCACTTGTCCGCGAAATGAAAGACCTCGCTGCAGGAAACCGTTCCGATGAAGCTCCGTCGAATTCTCGGTTCGAGAGAAGATCGCCTTCAGCTTTATGGAATCATTGGGGAGTTCATCAGTCGGGCTCGGAAGGCACACTTCACGAAGATGACGAAGGAGTCCATTTCAGATATGAGTAGGTGTTCACCTTCCGCTAGTAAGGTTTGACTAACCATTGTCTTCAGACTTCGACGACCGCACCAACCTCTCGCCTACCTGAATCTGAACTAAACCACATTCTCCAGGGAGCCTTGAATGGTGTTCTGACCCTGTACATACGGCATGAAATGGTGTCTTCAAACGACCCATCTTTGTTTTTTTGTTTGCAGGTCGGACAGAAGTCTTGGTTGTGCGACTCGAATTTCTTTTGTCAGGAAAAACCGGCTGATAAACACAGAGTTTCAGCAATCGTCAGCCAGGTGCACCAAGCGTGACTACCGATTTAAACGAATTCATTGTACAGTGCCGCGGTGAACAATTTGTCGCATGAGAAGCCTCGTCGTGTAGGTCACAAAGCTCTAGTTACATCATCTACGAAAGGATGGAGCGCACATCTAATTATCTAACTCCGTCCATAGTTCGACATGATCGTCTCGATGTGCGCAGCACTCCGAGGAACGAACGTCGCTGGGAATGGATTCGGGCGGCTAAAATTGCGTTAGTGAGAAACAAAAATCGTAATGCGGAGGAATCTCTACGAGGTGAGCCCATTACTGCAATCGTCAATGTCGAGAAACTTTGGCTTGCCGTTCGCGTCCTTCTCAGGCACGATGTCGTACGCCCAGAGTGTACGCACGACGGCGATCCAAGTGCTTTTGGCGGCCAAGTGTTGGCCGGGGCAAGCCCGCCTGAACAAGTTCATTTAGTCAACGAGGAATGAGGTGATAATCGATCCAGGGCAACGTACCGCCCGAAGCCAAAGCCGTAGATATCGTCGCCTAGTCGGTCAGCAACGTCACCGGTGCCCTCCTTTTTGGACATGAATCTGTCGGGGTTGAATGTGTACGAGTGGGGGTACTCTTCCTCGTTGTGGTGCTATTCACGTATTAGCATAACGGTACGCCAGAATGGAGCATGCTTACCATGTTCCAAAGGTTGGAGATAACCGTGGTCCCTTTCTTGATCTATGAAAGATGGATAAGGCTCGCCTCGCCAGAGAAATCGCAAACGTACCAGATACCCCTTGTACTCATCGTCGGCGTCCAAGTAATGCGGGAACGATAGAGGTGCTATGGGCGACCATCTGCAAATCAATAAATCAACCGTAGGCAGCGAGAGTGTGGAAGACCAATACGAACCTGATAACCTCCTTCATGAGGGCGAAACAATAACGAAGCTCCTGCATCTTCGAGAAATTGGGGAGCGTATCCGCGTTAAAGAACATGTCGATCTCTTGTTGCGCCTTCTTCATCACTTCGGGGTTGGTGGCCATAGCGAACACGAACCAAAGCAGAGTGATTGAGCTGGTGTCCGTCCCGGCGGCGAAGGCGGAACCGGAAACTTTTATAAATTAGGTCAGTTCAGATTTGACGATTCACAACTAGGATGATAATACCGTAGTAGAGTTCATCGTCCGTCAAATTCATCTTCTTCTGCTGTTCCCATAAGCGGGCGGTGAAACATTCCAGCTCGGGGTCTTTCGCCATTCTGTCTTTGACGTCCAGGGCCAGCCGGCGATAGAGCTGAAAACGAAGTTAGTTTTGAATCTCACTCGGCGATAAAGAGCTGAAGCTCACCCCGATAGTGTCCTGGTGTTTCCTCCTTGCGTCAGCGCGCCACCTAGTGATTGCAACTCGGTCAATAGAGCTTGTGATTATGGGACGTGCATACGGAGACAAAAAATCGGGCAGCTTGTCCATAATCGGGAATGTATCAACCAGGTGAGCGCCGGGGTTTGAGTCGCGAACGAAGTCGTACAGCACTCCTTGAACGGCGGCGAGATCCTTGTTGTCATCGCGCATTTGGAGCCCGAAGCTCATGGTGAAGATAAGGGATGCGGGAAAACGCGGGAAATGGGTGTAGAAGTCCTGAGGAGTCCTGTAAAGATCGACGAGAAGGCGCAACGATGTGTTGTGCTGCATATCCTCGTATCCCCCGATGGCTACAGGAAGAAAGATCAACATGGAACTGAATATGGAGGTGAGGGGATATAAAACCTCGAGGCTGAAGCATCCCGTGAAAAGCTGCTCGTTGCTTCTTGAGGTTGTCTCCGTACGGTAGAAGAGTGAGGCGCATGTTGTTCGACATATACTTTCCAGCGTATACGAGCGGTCTCCTTGAAGAGTAAATCTTGGACCGGCGGCCAAGCTGTAATCAGGCCGTCAACGTCCATGTGCACTGATAGCGAGAACGAAACTCACCAGCGCTTCGGCGTCCGCTGGATCATTCAAGATGAGAAAGTCGTCCCCTGCGAGAGTCAACTTGACGATTGGCCCTGTGGTTATCGTCAATTGAAACACAACGGGCGCCCAAGTGCTATGGTGACGTACCGTACTCGTGCCAAAGCCGTTCCATGTACTTCCAAGTCTTGACCTTGGGAACCTGGAAGATGTGGCCGACGAAAGGATGTGCTCGGGGGCCCGGAACCCGAGTAGACGATCGCCTAGTAAGCCAGCGGACAGCGAGCACCGCGAACACAACGCCAGCTGCGAGAACTCGGACGTCAATGTTTTCGCTGTTGAAGGTGTGCATCGAGAGAAAGGAATGTTGGGACAAGATCATTTTCGACGTCTGATATACCTGTCAGTATAATTTACTTCCTTCCTTCCTTCCATCTAATTGATGTGAATTGAGATGACCGCCGACCACAGAATCCGGGGTTACATAGTTACCCTTCTCACGAATGTCCGATGTTTCTCCAGTTGGGCAATCTGCGACTTCTTCATCTTGACCGTCTGACATGAGAGCGGAATCATTTTTTTCTGTTCTTCTGACCGTCCTCGATGATGGTTCAATTCTGATTCACGTTACCCTCTCCACGAGCGCCAAGTTTTTCTCCAGTTAGAGAATCTTGGATTCTTTACATCTTGACCTTCCGATGTGAGAGGCCCAAAATCAATGGTAGTTCCGCTTAAGGTAGTTTCGCATGCTGAAATAATTGAGTAATGATGGCAATCGGTGAGCGCAAATTACCGTGAGGTATGGGCTCGAGTCGGCACAAGTTCCACCTACCGCTGTCCCATTCAATGGCGACCATACAGCGAGTGTCCTTTTTGATCGTTCGATGACCTCCCGCTCACAGCATCCCGACTCCCTAGCCGCATCCACCCGGTTGGAGCAATGGCACCACCTACTCAGGACCCCGGCCCGATACTCAACTTTCGGGACGTTTCGCCGATCGCCGCCCGCTGCCGGAACCGCCGAACGCCAGGCCATGTTGAACTTCGCGACGATAGTTCCAGTAGAGAGATCTAGAATTATCTTACGCACTTCAGGGCACATGCAGTGCCTATAGAACGAACTTCCCCTCCCATATGCTGGACGACGAACGATCGGAACGCAAACCTTCCAAATGTTTGAACCCACTTGCGGGTCCATCCATCGGTCTTTTTGATGGATTCGTCGCGTATTGAATAGATGCATTGTTGCGGTGTGTGCGGCTTCTGTTCTGTGCGACAACAACCAACTCCACAACGTAAACAGCGCTGCCACATCGTTTCCGGTAACTCCAAACGAAATGGGAACCTGATCTCACAAGAATTTCCTGATGTACCCTCACCGCAGTTTCGCATGACTCTACCGGCAACCAGATACGGGAACTTCGAACAAACTTGGAAGGGGATCTGTTACTGAATATTTTCTGATGTATTCCCACCGCCAATCTCGCAATCAAGAAAGCTGTTGCAACTTATTGACACCATGTATCTCCATTGCGCACTATGTTTGCCCGCCTGCTGCCATGAAAGCGCATATAAAATAACACCGTCTCTCCACCCGGATATTTCAAACTTCCACCTCGTCAGCCCGCCTCCGTCACAATGTCGAACAAGAACGCCTCTGAGAGAACCGTCCTGGTTCCGAAGCCCGCTGCCAGCGACAAACCCACTCTCAAGTTCCCCCTCGGCCTTGTTTCTGAGGGCGTTCGCCCGTACTTGGAATTGATTCGCCTCGAAAAGGTACTGTCTCATGCAATTTGTTCAACCCAACGCTGATCGGAAACGCAGCCCACCGGTACCATCTTGATGTTCTGGCCATTCAGTAAGTCTTCCGCGCCCGGTTCATTCTCCACGATATTGACGAGGTTGATCAGTTTGGGGACTTACGATGGGCGCCTACACCATCGGCCTTCCTCTCAACGAATATTTCATTCGTGTGGGACGGTCGTTCGTTGCCGCCTTTCTCATGCGCGGATCAGCCTGCACGATCAACGATATCTTCGACCGCAAAATGGACGCTGGCGTCGGTCAGTTTATTTCCCTGATTTGCCACCGACCCACGATTGACTTCGCCTGCAGAACGGTGCAAAACCCGACCTCTCGCTAGCGGCCGTATATCCGTTCTAGCGGCGACGCTCTACCTGCTTGCTCAATATGCTGCTGGTGTGGCTTTCCTCTACTACACGGAGACCGGTTTAGCGTGCGCAATTTTGGTTAAATGCTGTGATCTTTCTAACATTCCTTGACAGTTTGCAAGTCGCCCTCTTCCAGCTTATTCCCTTGTGAGCAATTTGTGTTTAAGTTTCGGTGCGATTGACTCACGCGAGACAGGTTCGGAATCTACCCCCTACTCAAACGCGTAACGTATTGGCCCCAGGCATGGCTTGGATTTGCCATGAACTTCGGATTCGTCACTGCATGGGTTTCAGTGACGGGCACTATCAACTACCCCATTTTCCTTGCTGCGATGGCGAGCATGTGGTGGTACGCACGAATTTACTTCTCCTTCTGCTCCCTCATCTGATATCATTTCCAAAATTTCTAGCTGGACGATGTTGTACGGTACGCAATCGCTTCTCCTCTCTATATCGACCTTTTATTGACTGTTTTTAACAGACACTATCTATGCTTGCCAGGACATGAAGGACGATATCAAAGTTGGCGTCCGGTCCACCGCTATCCTCTTTGGAAGCTGGCTCCGTCCGCTCCTCGTCCTGTTCGGCATCGTATTCGTATCTCTCCTGGGAGTGGCGGGCTTCCTCAACAACCAAGGCGTGCCGTACTTTGCGGTCTCCATCGGCGGAACCTTCCTTCACCTCCTGTGGCAATTCCGCACCGTCAACCTTGAGGTTCCCAAGAGCTGCTGGAGTACGTCACACCATCTTTCTTCCTTGTTCGCCGTTCTCAACTGATTCGAAATTCCCAGGAAACTTCAACAGCAACGGAGAGTTGGGGTGGATCGTGTGGGGTGGCCTCATGCTCGACTACGTTCTCGCCCACCACGCCAATCTTTGAGAGTTTGGTTTGCGAGAGATGGCTTGCGGGACAAGTTTGAGGTTGAACACACACGCATGGCATAGATTTAGAAGATTTCGTTGCTTCATCCATTCATTCTCAATAATTATGATTATTTCTCCTCCATGGAACTCGTTTGTTTGCAAGCCGTTCAGCGCGATTGTTTACTTCAAGCGCTTCGAAATTTTGGTTTGCGGCACAAGATCAAAGCCTGCATGCATATCATAGATCTCGAAAATTACGAGTTGGTTATGACTCGCACTAGTCAAAATTTCTTTCCGTTAAAGTCGCGTATTTGCAAGTCGTGCCCACCAACGCCAATAGTCCGCTCCACAATTTCCAGCATCAATCAGGGTCTTGAGAGGTCTCGAGACGCTCTGTGGATCCAAAACTGGAAAAAGCTGATTCTTCCCAGTTTTTCCCCACTTGGACAAAGTTTCATCAACCTCCGATACCGTCCCGATCATTTTTCGACCGCGTCCACCCGAGGTTACCTGTCGCGCTCGATGCTCGGCAAATTAACTCAATGACGATGGTCGGCGGAAGTCACAGCGACTCAAAATAATAGTATCCAGCTAAGTCGTATCACGGAAGGTGTCGAGTTGGTGTCGAGTTGTTGTACTTGCGGGTGTGGAGTGCATTACTCAAGTACCGCCCTCGATGAGCTCGCCATCTGTATGGCCGTAGATCTACAGATCTACACATGGGAACAAGGAAAATTGCCACGGAACTTTTTTTTTGCAATGATAACCGCCGGCCACGAGCGGCGTGCTCAAACCTTGAAAGTGGATAGTCAAATATACTCGAGTAGCCTAGTCTTTCTGTACCTTGACTTGCATCGATGGGTTCTTCGTCCCACAGTCTCCTGCACTTGCTATTTAATTGAGTCAATGAAGGATCAGTGTGCGGGTCCACTCATCAATCGTGAAGTGAGACTGTGTTGCATTCGTCGCTGATTGATTCAACCTGGCGGCATCTATCGCTTCGCTTGATGTGCTTACGACCGCAAGGAAGGGATCACCGCCCTATCAGCGCTCGCCGCAGATACGGGAAGTTCGAGCAAAGTTGGGAACTGATCTGCTCTACAACAATTCCCATCGCGATCTCGTAACATCAAAAACAAAAGCGCCATAACTCTATTGAGACATGCCGTAGCTCCATGGCGCATTCCAGCCCTTGGTCCGAATTGAGTGGGACTTTCCGATATCTGACGCATTATCCGACTGCAGAAGCCTCGTGGGAGGGGTAACTATGTACACACCCCAATTCAGGGTGTTCCATCAGGGAATAGAACTCGGACTCTCGACGAGCGGCGGACGTCCTATCGGATTGTTAGCGGGTTGATAGATATATAACAAAACCGATTTAGTTAAGCCGCTTGCATCCCACACTTTCCTTCGAGTTCGTCCACGTCGAATAACGCGAGATGGACTATAAGCTTGTTGGCGCAGCTGCGTCGCTGGTCGCGGTGGTCCTCGTCTACAGGTTTCGCCGAGATTCATCCCCTCAAATTCCAGCTCCGCCAGCGCATCCATTTGTCGGACACACATTCCAAGTCCCGACGATCAAGACCTGGAAGTACTATGAGGATCTCTGGCACAAGTACGGTATGTTTCCGTCCCACATTATGCCGTGGTCTGTTGGTCACTGAAATGTTGTTTACAGGCCCCATCATTAAGTTGACTCTTGCAGGGGACGATCTCCTGATCTTGAGCGACCCAGCAGATGCTCAGGAGCTTGTAAGTGAGCTTGTCCCAATAAACATTCCCGTGTGCTAACTGTAGTCCTCTAGCTCGGGCGCCGCTCTCGCATTTACTCGTCCCGGCGGCCCCTTATCTATGCCGGAAAGTACCAGTCCAACCACATGCGCTTTACACTTTTGCCCTATGGAGACGTCTTCAAGCGGCAACTGGGGGCTTTCCACACCATGCTTGAACCGCGAAGTTTGTCTTCTCCCACTTGTTGCTGGACATGACTGACATTTCCATCCAGTTGTCGGGTCTTACGAGGATTTGCAATATGGATCGTCGTTGCGTCTCCTTGCCGATCTGGCTAAAACGCCGAACGAGTTCTTCCGCCACGTCCCCCGCTTCCCCGCTTCCCTCATCTTCCTTCTCACCTTTGGCAAAACCCTTGACGAGGACGGCCATGATCTGCTTGAGGTTCAAAAGGTGTTGGCCGACTTCGTGTACGATATCAACCCCGGTGCCCACCTTGTAGATACGTTCCCGAAACTGGATCTTCTCCCCGACTTCTTATCCCCGTGCGTAGACGCTCTCTGTTCCCAGAATCTGTTGATTTAATCTAAACACCAGCTGGCGTGCAGAGGCCAGACGCAAGCGTGCCCGCGAAATGAAGGTGACTTTGGCCTTCCGTTGTGAACTTGAACCACGGGCTTATATGTCCCTAGCTCTACGGTGGACTCGCCATGGACGTCAAAGCCCGGATGGAGAAAGATCCCGAGCTGGAGTGCTTCACTGCACGCTTATTCGAGCAGCAGAAACAACTCGGCATCAGCGACGAGGAAATTTTCTACAGTATGGTTTTCTGTCATGCGGCGTTAGTCTAAACTTACCTTTGTTGCCAGTTACCGGTACGGCCTTTGCGTCGGGAACTGGCACCAGTGCTGCAACCCTGCTCTGGTTCGTCATCGCCATGGCTCAATTCCCTGGACCGATGCACAAAGCACAAGAAGAGATCGACACGGTGTTCAACTCATATACGCTCCCTGATTTCTCGAGAGTCAAGGACCTTCCCTACGTCTTTGCGCTGATCCAGGAGGTCATCCGGTACGAGTATTTTCTTCTTGATCATGAGTACAATAAACTGATTGATTCCATTCTAGATGGGCGCCCGTTGTTCCCCTGTCGTTCCCGCATTACTTGGACGAGGACGACGAGTACAAGGGGTATACGGTACGCCTGCACGTCCTCCTTTACATTGCATCTTAATCAATTCTCGATACCAGATCAAGAAAGGCACCACTGTCATTTCTTCCCTTTGGAACATGGTAAGCCAGCGTTATTGAATCATAATCCTAAAACTACCATGGCGTGTATAGCACCACAATGAAGACGAATTCCCGAATTCGTATGAGTTCCAGCCCGAGCGATTCCTGAAGAAGCCTGGGCAGGAGCTTCCATCCCTCTTGGGTGAGGATAACTATGGGTTTGGATTCGGGCGGTATGTTGACTACCACAGTACTTGGACCACATTGACCGAATCTTTCCAGTCGTGAATGCCCGGGTCAGCACTTGGCCGTCAAGAGTGTCTGGATCGCGGTCGTCCGAATGCTCTGGGCATACGACATCGTGCCTCGCAAGGATGGAAACGGCGTCCCGATGAAGTGCGACGAACAAGACTGTACCGAGGGTCTCACTTCGTACGCATCATCTCTCACCTTGATTTCCTGTGTTGATTATTCATTTCAGGCGCCCGAACCCATTCCCGGCGACTTTTGTTCCCCGGAGTGCTGCGCACATCGAAACCATCCAGTTGGCCGACAAGCGTTCTTAGAGGTTGGATTCTTAAGCAGTCTGCGCGTTCATTCGTCCACGGAGTCAGTTCAAGTGCATTCCGATCCCTTTCGTAGATTTGTGTTAGATTATTACCGTGAATGCAGACTCTACCGTAGAGAGTTAGAGAAACATGGTCTGAGAAGTTCTCCTGCATATAGGTAGTAAAAGCAAGGGGAAAAGCAAAATTTAAAAGTTGTCGCCCGGTGAAGGTCGGAACAAGAAACGGAACAGCCCGGACAGCGACACTGCCACTAAGGTACCACATGTTTCACGGTCCCGTTTTCACCCGGAGCTCCCCGTTTCTTCCTCTTGTCTTCCTCTCATCCCTCGGGCTCTGCTGGTCTGAAGTCGCGGCAGCTCACGTTAAACCATCTGGTCTCAGACCCATCTTTTCCGGTGCCAGGGTGTAGTTCCAATAGGGGCAGTCAGAGTAAAGGATTATGGAGGGATTATGCAGGGATTCTGACAAGGATTCTGACAGGATTATGTATTTATTAAACTCCCATAATCGCTCATAATCCTTGCATAATCACAGTCAATTCTGACCGCCCCCGGGAGTTGAGATTTATGCTCGGATTATGGTCCGAGGATTATGTGCCGGGGATTAATCCTTCAAAGCCATAATCCTCCCATAATCCTTGATCCTTTCTTAAACGCCTCCAGAGGCGTTTCGAGGATTATGAGTGATTATGAATTATGGGGGATTCTCCCACGCTTTGATAAATCGAGAATCCTCCCAGAATCCTCAGGCATAATCCTCCCATAATCCCTTACTCTGACTGCCCCTAATGACATCGATGCTTGGAATGGAGACTTCTCTCGTTTGGTCAACCCTTCACGTCCGACCGCGACAACTTAGAACGAACTGAATGAATGACATGAGCAGCATTGACTCAAGGCTCACTACAAATTCCAAGCTCTCTCGCCAATTTTAGGCTTATGCAGATGACGCTCCTACTCCTCAGGGATTCTTGTGTACCTACGGATGTTACAAGATTTCTGGATCCTCGTAATCGCTTGAACTTGGTTTCTCATCCAGTTTCAAATTTTGGGTTTCCTCTGGTTGCACCGTATGTTTTGTTTTGTACGCAATTTACTTTCTCCCACCGCATTTTGCCCTTGCCTTTTGCCGGATACCGACCCTGTTCGGACGCGCGAACAGCGTGTTGTCGCAATCGGGGGGTCAGCAACAGCCTCGGGTCCATTCAGGTCACTTGACGTCGTGCCCTGGGAATAAATGGGACCACAAGCAGGTGTGTGATCTTTATCCGCGATGGCCACTTCAGTTACTCGAGCCGCCGGAGGATTTCAACCTTCCCCAGTGATCCTCCAGTCCCACCCAGACAGATTTCTCTGACGACCAACGTTGGGTCTCTCGAGAGTGGTGTTTGTTGCCGGTGCTTCTGTTCGCAGACCTCACAGTCCGGGCATATCTCTACTTCAAGTAGTACTCCGATGATCTTTGGGTGGACAATTTCTGGTACGTCACTTCGGCTTAACAAGCTCTGACCAGGTGGATCACATTTTCGCCCGGAACTCCTTAATCTCATATACACCATAACTGTTACCGAGTGCGGCCAGCCAGAGATGTTATCCCATCCAAATTCCTCGACGTCGCCCTGCTGATGAGCGGATTGAGTGAGCCCATGGAGCAGGTGAGCATTGACTAATGGGTATCAAGTTGCGACTTCCCGTTATAATCGACCGATGTTCAAGGGATGTTTCAGTGACACTTTTCGTCTCAACAAGTTCACCAAACAGTCCCCCTCCAGCTCATCTGCGTCATTTTGTCCTCGAGGCGTTGTATCGGCACCATTGGCCTATTCACTATCGGTGTCGATGCCCCTACAACTGGGACATTCAACACCAAAGTCGTGTGGCTTGAGACTGTTGTTGTAGTCGGCTGGTTCTCAACGGCGCTCCGTTATTTAATATTACTTCAGTTTCTACCGCACCGATGACTTCCGGCAGTCTGTTTCTCAACACCGTAGATCATCGGTTAAGTCATCTTGCACACAGAATGAGAAAGTTAGTCCATCGGCTTATGACTTCCACGACAGAGACGAGTGCCATCACGAGGTTATTTTGAAGCTCTCTTCGGATGTACTTCCTCTTCCTGACCAATTTCCAGTGCCTGGGCAATTGTTGGACTAGTCACGGTAAGTCTGTTCGGCTGCTTTTTCAACGGTAATTCATCTATGGCGCCCCGCAAGTACCAAACTTCATACTCAATGACCGCCTCTTGCGCAGCGCACACAAATCTCCCTCGGCCACCGTTTCACTACTATCGGAGCCGTATTCAACGGCCCGATAAATAATTTCCCCCTTGAGCTGCTCCCGCTACCAGGCTCCATGTTTGACGCTCCAGCGAATCTGCGATTTCCTTGCTCCACTGAAGTCCCACCCCCACACCGATGGTACCGGATTCAATCTCCCACCGGCACGGCGGCAGTCCCCGGGCTTTCATCGGATCGCCAGGGCGACTCCAGAATAGCTTTCTCCCACTGTAATCGGATGTTAGCCATGTAAGGTCATGACGGGGTAAACTGTATCTTGTTGCACCCACTCCCTTATCCTCTTGTTGCAATTCGTATCTCCTTTCCTCAACCTTTCCTCGAGCTGTCCAACGGTTGCCCCGAAAATTCCACGAGCCTCCCCCCATATCGTGCATCATTCACGCCATGAAAGGAAATCCCCCCCGACAATTAATTCTCCATTTCTGGGGAGCTGATCAAAGGCACTGATGGCCCAATGTAAAAGTCGGGTTCCATTTCCAGAAAAAAATACATACTGCACTGAAGCTTTGCAAATGAGCGTGAGATCTATCGGGAGTTGTCATACGTATGCCTAAGTTTTCTGCAGTGGTTGAATTGCAGTTCGTTGCAAACTGTTGCAACAGGGCAAAAGCGGGAGCCCATTCGGAACTCACCCGACCCGGCCCGAGCTAGTCACCGTAACGTGTGACCTGTCACTCTTCTCCCAAACCACTACGATCTCACATCCGACGGCACGGATTCTCGTGCGGAATCCGTCTTTCCTTGAGCTAAAATGGTGGCCGGGTCCACAGGTTTCGAGAGTGCTCACATGGGAAGCAAGGTTGGAGCGAGAGTCTGAGAATCAGTGTTGTCGTTACTTGTCGACCGTAGCTTGAGTCTTGCTCGAAGCAACGGTCGGTAGACATACATAGGTGACTACACAGAGATCACTTCCTTAATTGCCCTATAATGGCGCCTGGATATTAAAAGGTGCGAACCCAGCCGTTGGATGGACAAAATTTTCAAATTTACCTAGTAACGATTGCAAGTTTGGATTCCGTAGCTCAGCAGATGACGGCAGGACACTACGAGAATCCTGGTGGACTAAAATCCGGTACCTTATGGACGACGCATGTATTTCTCTGTTTCACAGTACTATGTTCGTACTGAGTCTCGGGCTTTCCCTGCCCAGTTGCATTTCCAGACGTGATCAGAGCGTTCCGAAAACCTCTTTAACACGTTGCTCCCATCTGTCGACGTCCTGAAAACTTATCGGACTAGCACTAGTACAATCAGGCGCCGATGGATTGAGGAGGTTCTGGGCTATGAGGTACGGTGTCCCCGGCTGCTTTATCTTGTTCATGAAATAAGATGCTTGCAGTATGCTCCGTTCTCTCATTCCTCGGCGCCCGACGAATGGACGGAACACGAGAATCGCACTAGTACGTACCTGCTCATCGGGTTTTCCGGCTGTTATTGAATTTCTTCTCCTTGGCAAGGCCTATTGTGCTATGCCGAACCGTGCCATGGTAGAAATCCCATACCTACCCGCGCCGACAATACAAAAACTGGTTCACCTCCGCGACATGTGCTCCCTGCTCAATGTTTCATGTCTTGTGTTTGGTCCACGAAGGTACGTTTAACGCGATAGGTTCACACGTCTGCGGGGCAATTTCATACAATTGCGGGGCGCCGGGAACCCGTTCACTCAATAGTTGACCGTGGACGAGTATAAAAGGCGGCCGTTTGAGCACCATTCCAAACACGTATTCCCACTATGTTCAAAGCCATCATCTCCAGCTTCATGCTCGCGATTCTCGTCCTCGGACAAGGATCTTATGCTGCGCCGCAAGCCCAATCCTGTGCGTTCGCTTTGCTCCTGCCGCGGCGATGGTGATTAACGTCATTCCTCACCCGTAGGCACAACCAGTGAGGTATGCATACATTTTACCATTCAGACGAGTCTCCTTCATTAACTTCTTTTTGAGGATTGTACGGAGTCTGATAATTAAGAAGATCTTCTTCCCTCATCATCTTGACAGGCCCAGCTGGGCAACAATGCTGTAGCCCGGTTTTCGGCGAACCGAAAGTGTGAGTCCCTGCTTTGATCGCTAGATTATCGTGGTTCTCACCTTGTGACAAGTTGCATTACGACGCCGGGCTGCCCCCGCTGATAGTAGAGTGAGGATAAATTGAAGGTACGCAAGTCTTTATACTGGCAATCTTATTTGGGGTGGTGTTCAGAGTTCCCGTACAGTCGTCATCAATGACGGGTGCAGGACCTGCGAAGACGTTTTCGAATGAAAAATTGCGTTTCCACTGAACAATGCCAGTCTTTGAGCACGGGGAGGATCTGTCATCGAACGGTTTCCCTGGCATGGGGGCCACTGAAAGTGTGTCGCATTGGTCACTATTTCCGGTATAGTATGTACTGTCCAGACTGACTCATGAGTGGGTCGAACCACGATCGCAAGTTCAGTGAGTAGGAACACCATGCCAAGCGCGGAAACGCCGGATTCCGCGATGTTATGTCTCCCAAGGTTTCAATGAATGTTTCACATACTGGAAATTGGTATGAGAACGCCCGTGAATCGCCGTCACCAATAAGCACCATGGATGCAAGACAAGTGTTCCATCGACAACTTGTCAATTGATGTTCGGGTGCCAGATTGTAAACCTGCCTGCGTTCTCCCGGGTTTCTCCAGGTTTCTTTATAAACACATTGCTGATTTTGATATAGGTCGTCCAGGGTCGTCCTGTGTCGTCGTGCCTGTACAGACTTAATCTGATTTAATGCTTCCCGACATCAGTAGGTCAGATGGGATAGATGAGGATCTTTCAGTATGGTTCTTTTTGTGGTTCTTCCCGACAATGGCTCACACGGATGCTTAAATGTGTTCAAGCGTGTCGTCATTATATCCCGGATTGGGACTTTGCCAAGGGGCGTGCTCTCGCAGCTGAAAATCTTGCAAAAAATCTGCGCTCATCAGATCAGCATCCGATCATCGCCCACTTTTGACTTCACCAGCGTTCAGCGATGTTGCGGCTTTCCAACTGTCCTTCGCCTTATTTGCCCTCCCTTGCACACTGTGGTTCTGGGCATTCTAATCACGGCTGTTCTCCCACAAAAATAGCGTGATTCGGGCTCCGGAGGCTGACTTTGTGTCTACTGCACGAGTTCCGGATTTATCATGACGACGTTTTTTTTTCTTCACTTTTTTCTTCTTCAGGAGGTCTGGGCCCGTGGGAGGGCATGGGTCATTCTTCGGAGATCCTATATAAACCCCTTCAGAGGGAGGTACCTTCTATCCTTTCGAGCAGTTTCTCCCTCCATATTTCAATCTCTCAGCTCGTCTCTCAATCGACATGTTTTCCAACATCTGGGCATTTTCGTTCCTGGTACGTTGCACTTGTCTCCTGCTTACAACAACTCCCTTCGCTGATACACATTCCCGGCAGGCCGCTCTCGGGAGTGTTTCAGCTGCCGGTCCCGCCGCAGTGAATTTGAGGACCGCCGCCAACTATGTGATACTCGCTAAAAGCGGTGTCTCGACCGTTGCGCCCTCTGTAATCAGTATGCTTTCTTTATTCCTCTATCATAAGGCCTCTAATAATCCTCGCCAGCTGGTTCAGTTGCAGTCAGCCCCATTGCTGGTACCGCATTCACTGGGTTCTCGCTCACTCTCGACTCCACCGGTCAATTTTCGACCTCGAGCCAAGTCACTGGGAAGCTCTTCGCTGCGTCATACACGGCCCCCACGCCCGCAACCCTCACCACCGCTATCGCCGACATGGAGACCGCGTACACCGATGCCATTGGCCGTGTTAACCCGAATTTCTTGAACCTCGCCGGCGGTCAGTTTCTAAAGTTAACCACACCAATTCCTCCTTCTGACGAACCGGTTATTAGGCTCCCTCGGTGGCCAAATCCTTTCGCCGGGCCTCTACAACTGGGGTAGCGCAGTGAACATAAACAGTGCCATCACCATTGCCGGAGGCGCCACCGACAGTAAGCGCTTCGCACCACGCGCACTGGACCTCGCTGACGGGCACGGATAGCATGGATATTCCAAGTCACCGGAACATTGAACATTGCGACCGACGTGAAGATGACGCTCACTGGCGGCGCACTTGCGCGTAACGTTGTATGGGTCACGACAGGGGCCATCACCGCTGGTACCGGCTCGCACGTCGAGGGCGTCGTCCTTGGGAAGACAGGGATCACCATGCAGACAAAATCAACGGTCAAGGGCCGCCTTCTGGCACAGACTCTCGTTGCACTTCAAATGGTATGACAGCTTTCACTCACTGTATCTTCATGGACTCATTGCCGAATAGACGACTGTTACTGCATAATTCGGTTTGTTCTCGGAGATTGCACGGACCCATTACTTACCAATTACCACCATAACACACGTATGCACCTGCGCTGATAAGCCAAATAATCACATTTTACCTGGCACCACGCACTGATATTTACGAGTCGAATGGAGGCTGAGAATGGGAGAATGGCGAAATGGTATGTCGACAATCATGTGAACTGCATACGTGAGGGTGCATCCCGCATTCGCGTTGTATTCGCGACTGTGCGTGTTGGGTGGAAATTCGCGAGACATTTAAAGTTCAACGGGTCGTGGAAACCTCGCAGATCTTTCAATTGAACAAATATTCGAATAGAAATGCGGGGTCGTTCCATTCTTCGAACTGCAGACGATCGTGCAGGGGATACGACTACACGCAAGCCAGTCAGGAAATATATATGGAAGAATTCTGGAAACATTGGGTATAGGAAGAAGCAGTTGTATCTACATGCGTGCAGGAAGGAGTGCGAGACGAAAGGAAGAGAAAAATATTGAGGCAAGTACGTGATGATATCTCACGCATTGGTTGCTCAAAACGGGACGGCCGACTCGCCCAGCGAATCACCGTCGCAGGTCGACGATCTCGAGCGTGGCGTCGCGCATCTGGACGTGGCCCTTGTCGGCGTCCTGTGTCGGGTGGCGTCAGTATATACAGTGGGAACAATGAAAAGAGGAGCGGGAAGATAACGGGGACGGGAAAAGGAGGGAAGAATACGTGGGGCCAAGAACAGATGTGTGGATGGGGAGAACACGACAGAAACGATTTAACGAAACCAGATGGAGATCCAAACGCACCGTGTATATGGGTACGTCCGGATGCGGGTGGAACGCCTGCTTGGCGTTGCACTTGAGAACGGTCTGCAGCCCGGGCGGGTCCGTGAGGCGGAAGATGCCGAAGCTGGGAGGGAGGAGCTTAGTCAGTTTGGGACCTAAAGGGAGAAGATACATGACGAAGAAAAAAGATTCAAAGATTCGGGACATTTACGAGGGAACGAGTGGACGAGTGGTCAAAATATAAACAGAGACTCACTTAGGATCCGACTTCGGCGCACACACGACCGCGAACGATTCGGGCAGCATGCGCTGGAAGCTTGCGTGCGTGTGCAGGTCCACAGAAGACATAAAGCATGACTGTGACGGGTGGGTATGGATCTGCGAATGGCGGATGAGTGAGAAGTTAAACGGCAAGTCGTTGAGTAATGAGAAGGAAGGATAATTGGGGGTTCCTCCGTTCGTACACAGTCGGCAGGCCGCCAGGCCAGCCCGTCCAACACAAAACAAAATGGAACTCCCACCACCGCCGAGCACAAATCTCCACCAACGCTACGCAAAATGTCGACGCAGCGATGAAACAAACCAACTCACCCATCCAAGCGTAATCAGCCCGCGCTCCTCCGTGAACCCGAGCACGCCCTCCTCCTCGTCCATCGTGCACGTATCGCTCGTCGCGTGCTGCTTCGGGATAAGCAGCGTCTCGACGACGTAACGCGTCTTGCCGGGGTTGTCTAAGGAGGACGTTGAGGATTGCGAGCCTGAGAAGAAGGGTTTAGTGGGACCATGAAAGGAAATGGAGGAAGAGACGAATGAAGATCGCAAGCAGAGACGCAGCTAAATAAAGAAGGAAACGACACTCACCTTTCACAATCTCCCTCCCAAGCAACAATCCACAAGTCTCCAAATTTCTCGCCGTATTCGCACTCGCAATTGACAGAAACCGCGGCAGGGTAGCGTGCGGTAGCACCACCGTCCTCAACCTCGGGTACCGCCCATCCCTCTCCCTCTCCGCCTTATCGCGCTCCGTCCGCTGCACCGCCTCGCGCTCGCCCTGCACCCTTATCCGCTCGCGTTCAGCGTCATCCCGTGCCCGCTGGTCCGGCATGACGGGAGCAGGCGGCGGGGAGGTGAAGGATGCGGGGCCGTAGTTCGCTGTAGTTGACGATTGAGCGGCAGCGCGCGCGGCACCCAGTGCGTCCTGCGCGCCGCGGTTGCCTGCTCCCACGCCGGCGAAGCCATCCACGGGTGAGGGTGCGCTGCTGCTGTACGAGCCCCCGGTGTTGTGCGCTGCTACGGACGAGTACGAGGGCCCGCCCTGCGTGAACGCGGCAAAGGCGGGCGCGGCGGGTGGCAATGCACCCGGTACATACCCCTGCGTGCGCTGGTGGGACGACATGTGGCGCGCGAGAGCAGGGTACGCGACCGCAGACGCAGAGGCGCGTGAGTCCGAACGGTCGGTGGAGGAGAGGTCCGCCATGCTACCAGCGAGACTGGACGCGTCGTTGAATGGCTGTGGCATGCGCGGCGCGGCGGGGTAGTTCGGCGTCTGTGTGCTGTAGTTCGCCGTCGTTGGGGTAGCGGTGAAGGAGGAAAGGGAAATCGTCAGTAAACTACTCTCAAACCACGAGAACGCGCACCTCCTGCCAGCGGCGCTTCCGCTCCTCCACCCACCCGCGCCCGCACCACCCTCCGAATCCGTGCTCTCCCCGTCATACTCATACACAGAGTGGAGCGCACGCAGCGGCATCGGCCCCGGCGTCGGCGCAGGCGTGCTGTTGTTGCTGTTAATCGTTGGCGTGTTATATTGCGAAGAGCTGTTTTGCGTTCCATATTGCGATTGCGACTGCGATTGCGACACGCTATTCGCATAAGATTGCGCGCCCGGCGGGAAAGACACCCCCGTGCTCGAGGGATACGCAGGCCCCGCGCCAGTGGGATTCGTCGGCGGCGCACCGTTGTAACTCGGGTTCGTGTTCGCTGCAGGGTAACTCGGCGTACTCGCCTTCGAATAACTCGACCCCGCACGCCCAAAACTCGGTGGCAGCGCCTCAGGCTTCCCAGCGCCACCCCCACCACCAACAGCGGGGTGCCCACCCGTAGCGGCGAGCGATACGGGGACGGGCATGCCTACGCTGGTATTTGGGTTTGAGCTCGAATACTGCGAGCTGGCGTTTGAGCTTGAAACGTAAGACGGCTGGTACGTCGTCGGCGAGTTACTCGAGGAATTATTCGACGTCCCCGCGCCGGCACCCGCAGCAGCATACCCAGCATCTCTTGCAGCCGCGTTTGAAGCGCTGGAAGCATAACTCGGCGTGGACACCTTCGATGCGTAACTCGACGCACTCGAAGTGTAAGTTGGTGTCGTGCCCGTGCTCCCACTCCCATATCGGTCCCTTAATCCATCCGCGTGCGCGAAGTAACTCGCATCGCGCATGACCGCCTCTTCCCGCTGTGCACGCCACTGCGCCGCCTCGTCCGCGACGGCGCGCTGCGCCTGGGCGTGTAGCTGCGGCGGAGCTTGGTTCTGCGTGTGTTGGGAGGCTCGGCGTTGGGGTGGTTGTCGTGGAGCGCTGGAAGTAGCAGAGGGAAAAGGTCAGTAGTCCGTTCACGGAAAAGAAATGGAACAGAATGGAGCGTAGAAAACATATGGAAGCGCCTTTTCAATCATCGGCAGGCATGGGCATGGCGAATAGATCCCGCTACATCAACCCGCACCAGAACCGCAATTGCCGCACTGCCGGAGCCCACCCATACCCAGCCCCAGCTCGGAACTGGGTAGTCACACCCACGTTGCCTCGGTGGCCACAGCCCATGGTATCCTGAGCATCGTTTCTGCCTGCGGTGTCCGCGCCGACGCGCATAGCCTTGCGAACGCCCAAACTCCGAGGTCACCGTCACCGTCTCGCATCGCGCAGCCTCCGAATTCCACATGGTCTACGCTCTACCAGGCGAAGCGTCGATGCAGCGGGAAAGAATAAAGGCATAAACAGGAAGAGGATCCAAGATGGAAGCAGCAAAAAGAAAAGAGATCGAACCAGCAACACACCTCCTTTCCGCTACAAACGCCGGCACCGCCTCTCCACTGGCAGCGGCCGGGCTCTGCGCATATCGCTCGTAGCGCTCGACGAGCGCGGCCTTGACGCGGCCGAGCTGGTGGAGGATGTCTTGGCCGTTCTGTGTGGGCCGAATTAACATCCCGGACAGCAGAAAGTCGAAAGAGCGGTGGGGATGAAGGATGGAATAAGGAATGAGGCGAAGAGGGTTAAGAAATGAATGGAAGAGAAAGAACACACCGCCGTCAAATTATCCCTCTGCTCCTTATTCAGCCCCGACCCATAATCACGGTGCGTCGGGATACGCTCCACAATGAGCGTCGCCGCGCGCGCGATCTGCACAAACGCGCGTTCCAGATCCACTCCGACGTCCTGCCCTGATATGTCCGACGCCGACGTGGCGAGGCGGTTGGTGGCTGTGGGGCCCTTCCCGGCGCCGGCGACGAGCGCGAGCCCGGCTTTGCGGTGCGCTTCTGCGAGGCGGAGGAGGGATTTGAGGTCTGGATGTGCAAAATGCGTATGAGCATCGTTTTAATTTCGAAGAAGAAAAAAACAGGGAAGGTGAAAGATTTGAAAGAAAAAAGATGCAAGACGTACCAGCCGTCTGAGAACCCTTTTCTTCAGCCTGTGCCACAGCTGCCAGCTCGGAGATCGTCGCAGGACGGAGTACAGGCGGCGCCATCGTGCGGTCTTGCTATTGGGAGCTTCAAGTATCCGGTTATCGATATATCTTGATCGTTCCGTCCAAATCCAAGTCCCGTCGAAATCTCGATGATTCTGGATTCAAAATGAAGCGTCCAAGCTATAGATAACGACTTGAGAGCCGGGAACCTGCAGCGAAAATCCCTCGACGCACCAAAGGATGAAAGCTGACAGCTGTACCGCTTGGTCGGCTGCCAGATCGATTGATTGGACCGCTGAATGTCGCTTCCGGATAGTCAAGAACGGTGGACGTAGATGGGTTGCGATTGCTGCGATTAAGACTACTGGATTCCGGAGATCCAGCGAGGATGGTCGACGGAGGAAGCAGCAGGGCGGATGATGGAAGCGGGAGCAAAGGCTGTGAGCGGACACGTGACATCTGCTGCGGGCTGTGGGCCCGTGTTTGGTTTCCGGCCCTACGGCTTCCGGTGAATCGGGTTTTGGTGCGAGGAATGCGAAACGCGCATTATCGTCTCTCCAAGGGATCCAAAACGGTCGAATGAGTGCCTCTGATATTTGTGTGAATTTCTGGTTGTACGCATCAATTCTGAGGATGCAACTCGTCGTGGTTCAAATTGAAATTCGAAATGCAACCGTCCAGCCTCAATTAATTCAGAAACTGTGCTGGCAACAGAGTATACCAGCTCAAGCTCCCCTTGAGCACGGCACTCAGCTCCTTAGTTTAAGTTAGGCTCACTGGGTGTGCACGTTGGAGCAGGCTCGCTCTGGCTAAATGTCATATTTCAGATTCAACAGGTGTGTCAACAGGTGTGAACACTGAACAACACTCGACATTCCTGACCGTGATGTATTAAGGGACAGTTTTATGTCGCACTCATAATATTGACTGGCCAAATCTTAGATTCGAGTCCTTGTTGGGCACGGAGCTCGCTTCCGTCATTTAACCCGATGGAATTCAGTAAAATCAACCAGGAATGGCCGTGTGAAGCAGATTTCTTAAAGTATTCGAGGAGTATCAGAATGACTCAGGTATTTTACTGTCCTGATCTGCGAAAGTGTGAAAAGTTTGGAGATCGGATTTGTACCCATACTTGATCAATGTGCAATTAGGTCAATGTGGTAGGGACCCCTTTAAGGTATCTCTGGTTGTCACAGGTTCAGACTCCATAGCGAAATCAAACTATGCAGCTCTTCCGAGTGCGATACCGTATCTGATGCATGATTGACAGGTGCAACTGATGATGCTAGTGCCACTATGCCACTAAGATCCCCCGTTCTGTCTTTCTTTAAATTCTGTAGGCAGATATACTTTCGTGTGACTGGAAGCACTTTATACTGGCATAGACCTTCTCAATATATCACTTAACTCTCAGTGATCTTCGGTGGTTGTAAAATCACGACGACTTCAAGATAATGTGAACGCTCTTGATTATGCAAATGCTGAGTCGGTTTGTGCCTCAACAGAAGCCAGGTGTCGTCATACTTGCTAGAAGTCGTTTTCTCTGCTGGAAATCGTTTCTCCGCGGAATTTATACCGAGCATGTAGTTGATGACCTTTCTCCCAATTTGCGGAAGTGTTTGCCCTCTTGCAATGTATCTGTTCGCTTCTGTGAATCGGCTCCACTCTATGCCACGGAGCTCCCTGGGGTACTACGGTAGCCGAAAGTCATTCCTCGCATCCTTGAAGTGAGGGCTGCGGTCCATCAACGCCGCCGTTTCCATGTCTCATACTCTAGTCTGTGATGCATGGACTGATACATGGCCCTGGATATTTGTTCGAGCTAAACTAATCGAGATCGAATCATGTGTCGTCCTTGGTAAGCTGGTTAGTTGCAATAAGAACCGGAACTTCGACAGCTGATCTTCGATACCTCCAGAATAATCGTCATGAAGACCCTTCCGCTCGTCGTCGTTGGCCTTTCCCTCATCGTCTCCATTCTCGGCGCAGTCATGACGCCGGAGGTCAACTTTTCGAACATCCCACAAGGGGTCTACCGTATCATCTATCCAGCCATCGACGTGGGCAATCAGTCAGCTCCACCCCCCAGCTTCCTCAACGTGGAACGACAAATTACGACGACCCAGCCCCCCGATGCGATCCTAGTTACGGGGAATCAGACAGCTGCTGCAAATGGTGCATGCAAAGAGGTACAGACCGGTTAAATTGTACATCTGTCCGTAAGCATCAACTATTAAATTCGCAGTTTCTCATAACTCCAAACGGCGGCAAGAAGTACCACGTTCGCTGTGTTTGTAACATCAAGAACCCGTACACAGACAATGAGATTTGGATGGCTCCGTGCGGAGCGTTCGTTTGCATGTCCCCACGTGGTAACACCGACTACTACGGCGCGTACTGGGGATTCTATTTACCAAACGGACTCCTAGACGTGGTAAAATTTGGTTTTATTTCAGTGCGTTGTTCAACACAATAATTTCATGGGAAAGGTTCAAATTTATCAAATCTTCAACGGTGTTCATGTGGTAGGCCGGATGGGCTACGATGATGAAAGGAACGAGGTAGGTTGCTTTTCTCAATTGGAAATCTCTGGCTAACGGCCGAATCAAGCCCGCGTTTTGTGGTCGACACGCGCAGGTATGACGGCTTCTAGATGACGATTCCCCGTCAACTCCTTAACGTCAACTCAACAGTCATATCTCGTGCCGCCAAACAACCGATCCTCGGCAGATAAGGTACGAGCACCATACAATTCCATCTTGACTTACTCATCCGTACCACCCAGCCGCACTGTAAGGATCCGAACGGAAGCAACTTTACCCTCCAGTTCATCAGGAATTAATGCCCGGCGCTCAGCAGCTACCGGCCGTTGGCGGATGCCCAGGGGATTCAACAGCAATCTAGTACCTTGTCCACTCACCCTCCATATTTTTCTTTTCAAGTATGAGAGTTATATATGTATGCGTATGGTTTCCTTGCACCTCTTCTGAATCATACTGCACATGATCCATTATTTTGTACGGGGTGTAACGCCATCGGGTGGGATACCCTAGAATGATGAAAGAAACAACTGACGATGAAAAATGGCGCAAGCACGAGGAAGCGAATTTCCTGTTTTACCGTGAGAAGTAAGCTGGACTTGAGCTGGGATCCTATCTCTTTCCTCAATAGCTGAAACGGAGCGTTTTTTTAATGGGCTCCACTCGTAACAACAATAATAATTTGAAAGGGACAGAGGCCTGATGCTGACTGTGAATCGTTTGAGATCGCGTGAGCAAACTGGGGAGGCCGGTTGTGGTGAACCACCGAACACCGCGCCATTCGCAAATCAAACAAGTCACACTATTACTCGCTCTGAGATAGGCTGCGCACTTCAGCGTATCATAGGATTAAATTTCATTCGTCGCCGATCCAAGGCATTCTGAGGCCGACGGCATCGCCGTACCCTTTCCAAATGGCACTCGGGTTTCTGATTTATCACATCACATCCGAGTCTGATGCACGAAAGCCATTCAGGGTCACCTAGTGCGCCACTGAAATCCCAGCGTCATGTAAAGGGCAACAAAGCTCGGGCTTCCTACGGTTGCGGAATTGAATGGTACTTGCTAGTGGTCCATACGTGTGCCATCGTCTCTCATGGCAAATGACGCCGCTGTTCGTGTCTCTAGTTCAGGTATATCCGAGGAGGGGCTGGTTATTGTTGGACAGAGTACCGTTTTCTGCCTGGTTCTCCGATTTATCTCACTGCATCTGATGCTTTAATGCCACACATTGGTGGTCACTCTAGCTCACCACTGAGATCCCCGCCCGCTGCAAAGGGATGCCACAGCGCTTCCCAAGGTTAGACCGAAATTGCATGGTGCTAGTGATTCATACATGGCCCATCGCCCCTCATGGTAATGACGCCGCTGGTCGCCTCTCTCTTTCGGGTATATCCGCGGACTGCCTTTACATCAACTGAACATTGTTGGACAGAGTACTTGTTACGACTTGTATAAAGGCTTTTCGTCAAGGTGTCGTTCAACGACGCACCGCCATCACGATGAAAGTCTTGTTGCAGACAACCCTCGGTATCCTTTTCTTCCATATCTGGTTTCTCCCTGCGCTTGGCTTTCCGCTTCACGATATGGCTGACATCCAAGAAGGGCTGTACCGCATAGCCTATGTGACAGAGGCGAAAAACGGTACTGCGACCGCCCCACAGTATCTGGGCGTCAATCGTAAAGCCTTGAGCGGTGCGACCCACTACCAGTTTACCCCAGTCACGGGCAGCTGGACCGAGATCGCGAATGATGCATGCACCACTGTGAGTCGACGCGTCTTTTGTGATATTGGGATTGATATTGACTGGGCTTGTTAGTTCCTGGTCACCCGCAGCGAGTCCACCAAGGAGTATTTTGTACGGATGGCTTGCAACCCGGAGGCTCCTGATAACAAGAATGACATATGGATGGACGACTGCATGGATGTTGAATTGTGTTTTTCACTCCGGGGGACGGCAACTCACTATCAACCTCTGCACTGGGTGTTTTATCTACCCACGGGGACCTTGGACAAGGTGGCCCACTCGCCTTCAGAAGTTCACGCTGATAATTGAATTGACTTCGTCACAAGGTCAAAATCTTTGTTCTGGTCAAACACTTTGGCCCAAACGGCGTTGATTTCGATGTGGTGATTGATAAAGTATGATTCACATCGTCCGAGACGAGTCGCAAACTGCTCACCAGGAGTTTCAGACTCACTTTTGCGAAATGCGAAGAAGTTTGTATTCTGAATCGCGGTGCAGGAATAGTACTGATGCCCCTCCCAGCCTTCTTGTATTCTGAATCGCGGTGCAGGAATAGTACCGATGCCCCTCCCAGCCTTCCAATTGTAAGACTCATGCATATGGAGTCCTTTCCGTTGATTAGATCTTTCTGATTTACGTCCTCTAGTATTGGACCGCACGGACCGGCGGCACATTTTCCTTCCAGCTCTTGCGTTTGACAAATGTGTGAAAAGATGTAGCCTGAATTCCTGATACTGTTTCAGCGTAACGACTTGACGCTCCGTCGCAGATTCCTTTGGGAACCTGGGATATCAGCTGTCAAGTCGTAGACACACCTTTGTTTGAATGCACCCGGTTACCTTATGAACCTTTGGATAAACCAGCATTCACTGTGTTAAGAAATGTCCTGTGCGCCAAAGCTCATTGTCATTACCCATGATTTCGCTATCATGACGGACATGGCGACAATGCAAACCGACCCGTGATCCTGCCAGCGCTCGAGCAAAAAAAAACTCCGCAGATGCGATACCAAGCGAGTAACAAATATCAACAAGGAGAGGAAGCAAAAATCCAGCCGAAATTACTTGAACCCTATTGAGGTCAGTGTATACGGTTCGAGTCCCCGCTGAGCATGGCACTCCCTTCCATCATCTAAGTTATCATCACCGTACATGAAGATCTACGGTGGTTCAACTCCACCCGCTGAAGAGGGTAGCAATTGTGCAAAGGGTAGTAACCTGGGTGTAAAGGCGAGTTGGATACCTGGAAGCGAGGTCCAATTCCGATTCGGATACACGCGGGTGGGGCTTTTGCAGATTGGTGAGGGTGGACTCACAGATCCAGGTCCTCGTTGAGGACAGAGTTCATTTTCTTCACTTGATTAATTTGAATGCCTTGCTTACCGGAAGTGCCGGTGGTTCGACTCCACCCGCGGACATTCGAACTCTCTGAGGACATTTATTTTTGGCGGTTTCGAGGGCATCACATTGTGTTTGTTTCCACCTCGCCTCCGATGATGATAATGACAATGATTCAATCTGGCTGACGGCAGTATGTAGATTGGGCTGAAATTAAGTAAGGCATGTTTGTCAAATGTTTGTAGTCTATACTATTCATGTCCGAAGCGTTCGAGAGTAATGTAGCTAGGCTCACTCGATGTACCATCAAAAGTCCGCGTAAAGTTAGTATCCCCCAGTTGCGTTTGGAGCGGCCCATTGAAGAGTTAGGTGTCGATCATCCCAAGCCACCTTGTGGGAATGCAATTTCGGGCCGGCATAATTTGGCGCCATGTTCGTGTTCGTGTTCGAGCACCCTTACCGTTCCCTCAAATCCTCGGCGTGGGAGAAATAGGCCGTATCCCGCGTAATAGCCTCCTCAGCCTCATGCTACGCTGAAAGAAAAATCACTGCGTGGGAATCCATCAGAGGCAGTGCCTCCTCAACATTTGATGAGGCACCACCACGGGCTCCCAACTTTCCTTTCTTCGAACGGAGCATGAATGGGGGGTCCAAATCTGGGGATATGTTCAACGACACCAGTGGGCTGAAAATCGCGTATGAGACTGCCGGGCTTGCGTTGGGGGCGATTATACAGCTAAACAGCGGCGCACCTGTCTCGTTCTGAAATGTGACAGCAGTGTATCTTCGACAGCATAAGTCCAGCAGGATAGCTTCCTAAAACTATATCTTCTCGCAAGATGTGCGTGTGTGTGTGTAGACAGTGGTCGGCGATTGCCGCTCTGAATTTCCCACGGTTCAACTTGGTCCCGATGTAATCTCGCGAACGCTCCCGTTTGAGGTTAAACTAGGGTGTTGAACCTGGTATTAAACTCTGTAATCTCCAGATACTCACAGAGCGGATCTATGTGGCTCTTTTGGCGCCCCTATTGTGCAAGGCTCTAGATTTTCAGTCTCTGTTTGACGGGTGAACACACGAGTGAATGCCGCTGTTGCGATCTACTGTGCGTAGCTCGGGACCAAGCTTATAAAGCACAGACGACGGTTATCCCGAAGGCTCATGTAGGTACCAGTGATGACTTTCTGACTTCTTCAGCTTTTTAAATTTAACGGAAGCTGCATCCTCGTGTGTATGGGCCCGCAGGTTGAACAAGAACCACAGAAGCAACATTATCATTTTAACAAGGTTACACTCATACATAGCTCACAAACAAGTTAGAAACTCATAGGACTACCCTAGATGACGTCTCACTCCTGCGGATTGAAAGCACGTAGTAGGAAGAACTTTTCGAGATCATTGGCATTGGGGAACGTCTGCGCAACAAAGTGCTCCACGTGAATTTTGTGGAATTTTGACATTGCTTGGAGCGAGGCGGCGTCGGTGAACCCCGCGGCGCGCAAACACGGGATCCAGTGTATGCCAAGACTGGCACTGGTGATGAACGCGTAAATAGGGTCGATAGGGAAAGCTGTGGGGGCGACAGGCACTGCATCCACAGGGACGAGAGCGGGGTGAAGCTGAAGCTCTCCCTTTCCCCTCAATGAGTATGAACGAAAAGGCCCGATCTTTGTGCCATGAACATACCGAAGGTCCGGGCTGAGGCACAGGCACCAGTGGCCCGACGGCACCGAAGTGGCTGGGCAATTCTGTGTCCACCGTGGTTGAGTTCGGCTGCTGGCGGGCTTTGAACCCCTGGGAATAGTAGGTAAGATGCCAGGAGTTGACTCATCATATCACGAATCACTGACCTTGTTACTAGTGCTGGAGAGGGGGCGCGGCGTCGCTGCCTCCTCAGCCGCCGCGAGCACGGCCGCCTCGGCGTCGATCTACCTTGCGCGTCAGCTCAAAGAGAAATTTGGGGGCCAGAAACCGAACCTGTTCCAGGAGGGCCTTGAAGGGCATGGGGATCCCCAGCTCGGCGGCTGCAGTGTCGGACGCGAGAAGGCCAGGGTCAGCATGGAGATCATCAGGAGGGGAGTAGGCGTTGGAAGCTGCTCTGCGGAATGGTTTGTCGCTCATGGACCAACCGGTCTTCCGCATGATGTCCAGAGGGGACAGATCCTTGTCGTTCATGAGGACCCGAACGGCGGCACGTTGCGTCGCGTTAAGTAGGCGCACTTGGCCCCTTTGTGTAAACCATTGTCATCGGTAATCGGCTCAGTGGAGAGAATGGATCGAAATATACCTCGAGACACCTTGGGCGCTGGCGCTGGTCACTGAACCGACAGACGCAGAAGGATTTCCGATACTGGACTGATCGGAGTGCATCGGGTTTGCGGGGCGTTGGACATTACTGCTGAGGCGGATGTGTTGCTCGCTAAATGCGTCGCAGGACATTTTTTGGCAGGATGGGTGTGATGGCCGAGCAGAGATTTAAAGAGTTCTGCTGCTGCGGCCTATTACTCGGATATCTGATGTGAGAAGCTCAGAAGAATGCGCAGTCCAAAACCATTGTGATTCTCCTCAGTATTCAGGGCACGACCCTGCAGTATTACACTCTGGGAGCCGGAAACAAAACGATTGCCGATCATGTTGCGGTATCACATCGCGTCTGTCATGGATGTCTCCGAAGGGGCAGTTTTGCAGTCTTGATGAGCATGTACGGATTCTAGAGGTTTGATAGGCTACACTTACTCACAGTTAACAAGAGATCCGGTGCTGGACGCCCGATTCTATTGAAGTCTAAACTTGATCACAGCAGTTGACATCTAAATCTGATGCAGAAAGCGATGCCCCACCCAGCGCATCCAGCTCGAAGTCCGTTGTGAGCTCCTCATGAATGCTCGGCACTCTCAAAGGAGTGGGTTTGCAACATATTCATGAAGGTGGCCAACAAATAGCGATTGAGAGCAGCTCCATTGGACATCAACCGTGAGACGATTGATCTGATGGCGATGGACTTTTTCTTCCGTGCTTCCATACGTACCTTTTCAGGTATTCTAAACCCACTGAACCCGGCCACCACACACTCATGGATTCAGGAAGGGCAAGATCAAACGGCACTGCCAAACTATGCAATCGTGCAGCGGCTCAAAAACAGTAGTGTATGGTTCCGGCCGCGACCCCAAGTCGCATCGATTGGTACGATCCAAGCCTCCATGAGTATGAAGCACCAATGCTAAATAATTGGATTTATAAGTTGAGCCAGATGCAATAAATTGACATGCTGTTTGTTATCCACCTCGTCGACAGTAAGTCAACCATGAGACGGGCGACTGGCAAAAGGAAATTGAACTCACAATCCAGGAAGAGAGAACGACGGGTCACCCGAGTCCGCATTTGGTTCCTGCTCGCGGTCTGGGCTTGGAACGGAGATCTTGCACACGAACTGACATTTAGAGCTGAACTTACGAATAGGTTGTAACAGCACTGGAGAACTGATTTTTAACCAGCACCCTGTCATCGTGTACGGATGCAGCTGGCCCTGTGTGCCTCGTTCCTGACCGTGTGAGACTCATAGCGTACACGTTAGAGAAACGATTGTGATTTCGTTGAAATATGCCGAGAGCAAAGGTGATCGCTTCTCTGATCTCTCAGGCATGATTGTTGAACATTATGCTTCACTGCGCGTGCGGAAGTCCACGGAAAACATACGGGCTGCACATTTTATTTGGCGCCAATCTGGAACTATCAACATAAGAAGCAGGAAACCGGGACTGTTCAGCGACTGCTTACCTGCGTACCCCCACCACCGTCTGAAGTCCACCATGTGTTTCGTCCCCTACAAGTCACTATCTACGTGGCATGAACTAAACAGTAGCGACGCGAAGACGCTGGCATCGTCCACACTGGGTGGCAACACCAGGCCGTAATGCTCCTTCCTCGACGCCAAGTGAGGGCCAAGAGGCAAAGAACCCGAAGTTAGTATCCCCTCCAACTGTGCGTGCTTGACACTGAACGTTCCATGCAACCCAGCAGGCTTCGTCTCCTCAACCAGACGCAACGTGCGGCCGTCCGTGTGTTGATCAACGAAAAGCACCTCAGCCCGTCGGAGATTATCAGCAAGACCGGCTGGACAATGTCTGACCATCCGCTCCGGATGGCCGCTGCGAATGACTCCTCCCCAGCTGAATGGATGCGGCCTTGTTGGCTTCGGCACTCAAGCTCCAGGTCCCATTCGCAACCCTCTTACGCCAGGTATGTGGTTGCCCAACACCTCGTTCCCTTCTGCATTTGGCTCAGAGAACGGTAGATTGATGATGAGGCGGCGGCTGAGACGGCAGCGGAGGAGGCGGTGAGGCAAGCTCTGTCTTGTTCCAACAATCAAGTGAGCATCTTTGCCATGGTCTCCCACTCGCTCTCCTGAAGATATGTACGTAGGGTTTGGATAACTGCGGGCACAGCGGGTTGGCGCTACCAGGGGGCTGGGTAAAAGTGACGCGGGGCGGCGCGCACTGACGCACACTGCCGCGGATTTGACGCGGCGTGACGCGCTATTGACGCGCTGATCGGCGGGCCGCCCCTGGCCCATCCCTCAGTCAATTTCAGGCCCTAGAACCTGTCCGGCCTCAATTTCCGCATTGATTTGGTTGTTCCTAACACAAAAACCCCCTCCCCAATTTTTGAGGTACTCATCGGAGTAGTACCCCAATTATGCTCAAGCCACCGAGGAAACAACCTGCAAAATATCCCTGTGGGGTTGGGTAACCACCAAAACACCGTGGAAAACGATCTTTGGTAGCCACTCATCCATATTCCAGTGCTGCGTCGTCACTTTCCTTGAATAATTTAGCCAGTACCTGAATTCTTCTGAATTGGTTGGTTATCCTCAGTGGCATTCCAAGAGAGCATTCATTTTGATCAAGGACAATTCGAAGCATTCAATTAGCTCAGATACAACACCTACAACGAGCTTCCGAAAAATCAAGACTCTGTGCAGTTAGTCATGTTTCACATTGAGTTGTGGAGTTCTGCTGGGTGTTCGTTTTTGGTGCCGGTCTGCATTGTCCATCTTAATGTCTCCGTTTTAATCTGCTACATACCGTCACCCGTCCGGGCTAGATTTGGATTTGTAGTGGGAACAAAATCGGAATAGAGCCGACTGACATGAAGCCCGGACTTGCTCTCCTTGCGATCCGCGGTCAATCATCAAGCAAATTCAGGTGGGGACTCCAATTGTCCTGGTGTGATTGGGCATCCAGGCCCAGCCATTCGAAGTAATCCAAGCAGTCGCGGTCAACATCGAGTCGTCGACAGAATGCAACGTAGGCCGTTATAAATATGTGAGATCAGTGCTTGCCGATCCATCTTCAAATATTCTGGGTTAGCTTCAATTCCGTCCAGATTCTTGGTTTGGTGTGGTCGAACTGTATAGGGTGCCAACCACATTGACCCCACCACGGAATTTCGAGCAGTTTATGTGAGATTCTTCTTCATTTCATGAAACACAAGTGTATCACACAACCTGGGTGCAGGGACTGGGAATCCAACATCATCAAGGTACCAACCTGGCTGAGAATGGACTAGACTGAAAAGATGATGTGCGAATAAGCTTCGGAAATACCAAATTCGTAAGGGGCGATTCTGCTGACTAGGCTCAGTGATACCTTGATGTGCCTAGTTGTATTCGGTAGAGTGGTTCCTTGTTGAATAACCAAGATCATGTGTTCACAGTACCCATTTGCGAATGGACTGCAGCTCAAGACCGAACAACAATTAATTCTGAACTTTGGAACAAATTTCAATATTCGCTTACTGTGGAGTATCGGCCGCTGAGAAGCCCCGATAAATATATATGGCCAGGCAAACTTCCTCGATGCACATTGTGGATTTTGCATTTCACCCCGAAGGCGTGCAGAAGGTTAAACACAGAACCGTGGTACCACCCTCTGGACTCCAGCTAGTTTAACCGAGAGCGTGGCAGCAAAAAGCTGTAATAAACATACGACAATGCTTGCAGCCCATACAGTCATAAACTGATGATACAAGTCAAGTAAACCCTCAAATGAAACCCAGTGCCAATGGGTAGCTCTCCATGGCAGCATGCTGGAAATATAGATATACTGTCTCTGGCAAGTGGAAACATTTGACAGCACCCATAAACTTTGGGCTGAATCTTCACATTTCATGCTGACGCTGTTGCCAGACTGTATTCAACCGTGGGAATTTCATAAATTTAGCCTCCTCTTGTTGAGATTACGTTCCACAAAGACCAGGGGAAGCTGAGAGATTCAATGCCCTGAGATTAGCTCTGTAAGACAATATTGAACCTAGAAAATGGAACAAACTCACACTCGAATATTGATTGCACAGTAATCTTCAGCATTGCTGTCATATGGGTTGTTCAGTAGTCAACTGGTACTAAGATTGGGGCTCGAGCCTTGGCTTGTGACAGATAGGACCTTCCAAAATATAACGACGATTGTACATACTATCCCAGCTAGTTTGAAATAAATGACAGGAAACACAACTACCAGCACCGTGGTGCTGAACTATCGAATTTGACCTCCACGGTGGTCATTTCGCAGGGCTACTGAAAACTTCTGGCACGTATTCGTACTTGAGGTGTAATGTGCGGTGGAGTCAAGCATATAATCGGAGATATAACCGCCTTGAAGGAGGGCCGAGAGAAGTACAGTGCATTGAAATCGTGGCAAACATCATTAAGGAGAGTATGTTAGCAAGTGTAACTCAATGCCTTGACTTTCGCGACAAAAACAAGTATGAGGAGGCATGAAACAATAGCGTCAATGACGTCATCGGCGCGCCGGCATGGTTGAACTTCTAAAAAATGTGGTTTGAGTTGCCTCTCCTCACGACTTTCTGCTTTAAGAATCATGCTAGAACGTATGCCCGTCAGAGTTACTCAATTTCGTAGTATCTGTGGGCTTCAATCCTGGTACAGAATGATTTCTGCATGCATGACAGTTTCGGCCAGAATTCACCGTTCCATACGGGATTCGATGTTGTTTCCAACTTCCAATACTCCAGCTGACGTGGTTATGGAGAGGAATATTGTATTTTCATTGACGCGGCACCAGCGCACCCTTGACGCGCATTGACGCGTGACGCGCTGTGACACGCAGCTGACGCGCATTGACGCGCATTTGACGCGCAAGCGGCGCGCACTTGACGCGTGGTTGACGCGGTGCTGACGCGAGACCAGCGCGCACTCAGCGCAAACTTCTGCACACTAGGACAGTAAAATACTCGATTTACTCCGCTGCAAAACACATCTAACAGTGTACTTCACATTGTAGAGCATTCCAGGGCATCTGGACTGGAATTGGCACCAGAATAACCATCTATGAGTCGAACAAGTTGTGTGAAAGACCTAGAACGCTTGATCCGTGACCCTCCCGACTATGCTTGAGCCCACAGTTGACCAGAATTATCCTATTCAAGGCCTAAAAACTATAAATTAATGGTAAAAAGGATGCCCCGCTGCAGCGCGTCACTGCGCGCCGCGTGCGCGTCAAATGCGCGTCAGTGCGCGCCTGTCGCGTCACTTTCTCCAGGCCCGCTACCAGGCCCATCGCACCCACACCCGCACCCATATGCGGCACGCTCATACCCAGGCCACGACACCGCCCCAAAGCGGCCTTTGTCCGTCCGTGGCTGCCAGGTACGTTCGATTTTACAATGGACTTTTTATCACACTGACTAGTGGTAAGAATGAACCAAGTCATTCGCGTGGCCCAGCACCGCCTCCCAAGGACATCCCGATTGACCCCATCCATGCGTTCGTCACGGACGCCAGCCTCGGCCTACATTGGATTGCGCGGCTCCGTGCCACCGGGTTTGCAGATGCTGCGGCCCTTGCAGCGATGTCCAAGTTTCGAAAGGCACACGTGGACGAATTCATCGCGCAGACCTTCTCAAATGCGACAGAACTTGAAAAGTTCTTGTTGGTGCGCGTGTTTAACCCGCAGGAGTAGTGATCAGGGTATATACAGTATAACGGTGGTTGCCTTTGTCGTGTTGTTGTTCAATGTATAACTATAGCCGCTTAAAATGACTTGAATTCTGCTGCTGTTAATGAATGAACACTCGGAAATCATACAAGGAGTCAGATTATTAATTACCACGCTTGAACGAGTAAGAGCGTGGGAGGCTTGATTGACCTTCACCGCTCGGGCATCTCGGCCTACTATTCAATATCAACATGCGGGGTCTCCGGCTAGAATCTTCATGAAATATCCCAAGTAGAATGTTCCGTGTCGATTGATATAGGGTACATAGCACGTAGAGCCGCCGTAAATGTCAGAAACGTTCGGCGGCGAAAGGATTGGTGAACTTTTCAGCGTCGACTTGACTGTCGACGTTTTTTTGGCTAATGTGGCATTCCGACTCATGACTGGCCTCATGGTTGTGTCGAACACTGTAGCGCTGTGAAATTGGTACAAAAGGGTCCAACGTGAGTACAGAGCCATAATCATTTTTCTTTGTTGGTTGGAATCATTGATGTCAAATATTTGTTGCCACACGTGAGCGTGCCACTCGTCTCTTTTCTCTTCCCACCACAACGAACAACGACATGCCGAAAGCGATAAAGCTCAGAACGCGGGAACGCAGCGAGCCCGTTGGGATATTGAGTTCATCTACCATTGAATCGAAGCACAGCCCCAAGGCGCAATCCACCCCGTGTGCTAGCCTCTGCGGTGGCACAGTTCTTACCGCATCGCGCTTTGTCAACTGCGAGTCCTGTCGAGCGCGAAACCGCAGCCGTAGAGCAAAATCAATCGCGGGAAACGCCGCCCAAGATCTTGAGGAGGTACGTGGTGGGCCTTGTCAAGTGCCACCCTCATTCAAATGATCGTGTTCGACTTCGCAGGAAGTCGATACTTCCGTCCTGGGACAGGACTCATCATTTGCGATGGAAGTAGACCCCTCTCCGGGGGATGCAGTGGCAAGAATGTGCTCGGTGCGCAATCAAATTTCCTTCGTGCATTCAGTCCCTCATGCCACCGCCAGATCATCGCCGACGCATCCCTCGCCATCGTTTCGTCCCATGAGGAATTTTCTGCCGATGAAGCGTTTCTTCGTGACCTGCTCTCGGAAATATCGTTGAATAAGACCTGGTTTGTGTTTCTGCGCTCCACAGGCATTACCGAGGCGCATCTGCGCACTATGGCCAGGTTCACGGAGTCTAGACGGAGTAGTGTCATCGCGCAGCTCGTTCCGTCCATGCTGCCCGTGGATCGTGTTCTCCTCTGCGATGCTATTGGATGGATTGCTTGATTCAACGTGTCACCTGTTTGGTAGTGTGAGTGGATGAACATATGCTTACCACCAACCTATCTCGTTTATTATTTATGACCCAACAGTGGACCGTCGATGGTGTATTTTGTTTCCTGTCATGTCTCATTTTTGCTTGAGTCCCTACACAATATATTCAAACTGAAAGCCTTCGGATGCAGCACAAGGACCCTGCTGGCTGTGCTCGCAGCTCAAACTGCATTCAGCAAGATGGCATCCTCTGCTCCTAGCCTCGTTCGTGCCGTTTGTCGTGTCTCTTGCTGACAGACATCCTGCATTTTTTTCCAACGTGAATGCAACTCTTACCTATATAAACCAGCCCGCCGACCTCACTCATTCTTCAGTTCAGTCTCACCAGCACAGAACCAACCGGCCTCCACACAAACACTCTTCGACTATGCTTTTCAAACCATCCTCCCTTCTCTTCTTCGCCGTTGCGGCCACAACTTCCCTTGTTGCGGCCTCACCTGCCCCTGCGGTCATTGCGGGCTGCCTCGACGTTAACTTTTATCATTGTCCCCGCCTCCAGCCCGGAGAGGCCCCGTACGCGCCTGCGCGGTGCACTTCGAGCATCGGCAATATCTTCTCGGGCTCGGTCTGTCCCCTGATCTGCGACTGCGAGATCGACAGGCGTTGCACGACCGTTCTGGACGTCAACGTTACCGTATGTTAAATTTATCTTGGAATCGATGAGACCCAACTTGCTCATTTGATCGCAGGCGTGCTACAAGGCCCGGCGTGTGCTGTAGCTGCACCATGACAGAATGCCGCACCTAGTGGAGACCCAACCTTAGAGATAGAAATCGTTACATTGCTGATTGTGATTCTTGAATGAACAGTGTTCCCCAGTCTGATCTCCCCCGCAAGCCAACTGTACAAGTTTAATTAATTCGCAGGGAAGCCAGCTCCAAACATGTTTATTTGTTGAGGGGAAGCATGCACCGGCGATGCCCAATAATACTTTCAACTCTGCTTGAATTTTCACGGGTCTGGATCGTGGTTGAACTCCTCGTGGTTGAACTCCAGCCCTTAATCGAACGATCCGCCCGGTCCGCCATTTTCCGGTCGGCTTTCGTCCGTAACGTCGAAGTCACGAGATGCGGGACTCCCGGGCCACCATCTTTGCTTTCTACATACCGTCATGAACCCGCGCAGGATCCGCGTTTCACCAACATCTTGGCGTCGGTCTTCCTCCATGGCTTCTGCCCCCCATTACTGCACGCTTCGAGACCGTGTTGACCGCCAACCAATGGTGTTTGCAATTGCCCGTCGAGGTGCATTTTTTTTGCTCTATCTGCCAGATGCCACAAAACCCAGCGGCAGTACTTGAGGTAATGTTGAACGCTTTATGTAAAAGAATGCAGACGGCGACCTGGGCATCTGTAAGTGTGACCCGCCTCTCTTTCTTTCCTACTGCCACGTCGACACTACCCCAAAGGCGCCGAATACTGGATGGCTTTCACGGTACAAGCCTGGGGAAATCATCCCGCATGCGTATTGTTATGAAAGCTTCTTGAGCCCTAATAACCCAGGAGAGATCATCATAAATGGACCGTTCTCTGAACGGGTGCCATCCCTCACGAGCAAGTCGTCCCGGACGACCAGACACAAGCTCAGAGAAAAATCCACTGCGGCATCCAGGAATACGATTGCAAACCCAATTGGACGCGTGCATGCTGCGACAGAGACCAATGTTAACGTGAGTTAGTCTGGACGTCGCCAAAGGAGTCGCCGATTAGCCACTGATCTTGTCTTTCTGGCACTCAGCCTTTCTCGACTGCAGCGGGGCCGTCAAGCAGTCAGAGCGTGCTCATAGATGGTCTCCAGCTACTCTCAGTCGTCCCACGTCCTTCTGTGAGCATTTTTTTTGCTGATTAGTGGGCAATTTGACTCACTGAATCTTGCCCATCCCGACCTATCTGCGGCCACATCTGACGCCTTGCTGTGCACCCTGCTGTCGCAAATATCCCTCAAAGAGTTCTGGTTTGCGCCTCTCCGCGCGACGGGCATGACGGCGGACCCTGGCCCGATTTTCAGAGGCGCATAGGAACAATATCATCGCGCAGCTCCTTCCAGACATGCTGCTTGTTGATCGCGCGTTGCTCTGTGATGCTATCGGGCGCATTGTTTGACTCAGCTCCATTTTCTTCTTGATTTGAGTATTCCCGTTCGTACGCACCACCAGTGTACTTGTCTTCATTCATTTTTCCCAGGAATTTATACCGAGAGCCGGAGGCGTTTATTTATAGCGAGAGTGGAGGGCTTGCTCCATTGATCACAGATTGTAACATCAATTCTATCGTTCTTTCTCGATTCCTTTACTTGACTTGTACAACACCAAGTCGACAATAACTGACAAATAATGCCAAGGATTGTAGGGCATAAACCAGTGAGCCTCACATTTTTCTTCTCTTTTCACTGCATAGTCCGCTTAAACTTGATATTGCAGGTTTTCAGCGGTCGAGGCTGTCATTCGTGTTAGCATGAGTGTGGGAACAGGTGCGAGGTAAAACGAGTACCCACCATGTGGTTATCATTCCTGTCGATTTTCGGCACAGCGGTGAGCGGATTCCCAGCGCCATCGACGACCTGGTAGTTGAAGCCCGCCAGGAAGAATGCGAGTACCAGTTTCATCTCGAGCTTCGCGAGCTTCATCCCTGCGCACGGGTGGCGGCCTGATTTGTCAAATGTGGGTTATGACCTGTGACTATTCACAGAGCGTACACGCACCAGCCCCCCATCCGAGGTACCCAAACTGCGCGCGCTTGTCCTCCTCACGCCCCACATCATATCGCGCGGGGTCGAACTTCAGCGGATCGGGGTAAATTGACGGGTCGAGGTGCACGTCGGCCAGCGGGTACGCGAGGAACTCCCCTCGCGCAAGGGTCTCCTTGCCCACAGCGAGTCCGCTTGGTGCAAGATTCCGTCGCAGCGCCACGCCACCCATTACCAGCCGCAATGTCTCGCGGAGAACAGCGTCGAGCGCCGGCAACTCTTCCTCCCAGGCGGCGATGGGAATGGACCCCAGGCGGGTGTGCAGCGGCTCGTTGCTGGCGCTGTGCTTAGCGAGGAGGGCCTGGATCTCGGCGGTGGACTTTTCCTTCCACTCGGGAGTCATTCCCAGGTAAACAATAGCCCAGGACGCTGATAATCGAAGCATACATCAGCCGGCGAGGGTCCGGCATGGAAAGGCACGCACCGTTCACAGCACTGTTTATCACACCGGCAAAGATGGTCCGAAGGACGAACTGGGGAAGCTTCAATTAAAACACCGCGCAGCTGAGGATACAAACACACTCCGACTATCACTTCGGTGGACGATCCCTGCGAAAGTAGAACATCGAACGCGTCGCTCGAAGGCACCGCGGCATTGCGGCGAGTCTCCACTTGCTTGTACAGCATCCCGAAGAGATACATCATGGCTTTTTCCCTACCCTTCCGTGCCGGCGAAGGAAACCAGGGAAGCAGGACTCCAACCGGCGTCGCACCTTTCTCGAGCAGTAAGTACAGGTTCGCAAGAATAGCGACTGAGGCGGGATCGTCGGCGAGCTCCGTGCAGGTAGCCATGCGCACTGTCATCTGTAATACGATCTGCGGTGTCTAGATTGAGAATGTGCTTTGTCATGCAGCCAGATAAACTCACGTTGTAAACCTCTGTAAATGGGTTGATAGAACCAGCCTGCCCCCATGGAACCATTGCCCTGTGAATGTCGTTCGCAAATGAAGGAAACACTGGAATTAAATCAGCAGATGTTTGGACGCATAACGGAACGCCTCGCACCATCCTGTATCCGTTCCTTGGTCGTCAGGGAAAGCAGTTGGCGTACAAAATTCCCATCCTCGTCCAACCCTCCCGTTTCGACCTTGATCTCGGCCAGGTCTGGCCCCATTCCAGACAGAATCTTGTAGCCCTCACCTAGGCTAAGTCCTTTCTCATTTAGGAACACGGTCCGTGCATCTATGCCAGACGCGGCTAGAACACTGTGCTTCTCGGGATTACAATGGAGCTTTTAAAATCCTGGCCTGAAGACCTACCTTCAGCACTCGGAACCGCAAAAGCTTTTTACCAGTGCGACGGAATGTTTCACTCAAAAATTCGAAGCGCCTGGAAAAGAAGGGCCAGGCATCCATGATCCAGATACCTTTGAGCTCGTGCGTGTCGGGGGAGGATTTGGTGCTTTTGGTATGGAGTGTGTAGAGATATGAAGTGGATAAGACACCGATCGTCAAAGCTGCGGCAAGAAGTCCGTGTGAGGTGTAGGCGTTCGCGATGAAGGACATGATTCGCCGGAGTGGTGTCGTGGAGAGTAGGGTATGGGAGCCAATTCGACGAACACAGGTTTAAAAGGTTTCCTCCCGGAGTCCATCGCCGTTGTGTAACACTGATGGAACTAATTCCCATTGACTTAAAAGGAGTGTCAGAAATTGTGTTGCTAAACATCTCCGCTCTGCCCGTCTGAGCTAAGCGCCCGTCTCAGACTGGCACTTGCGACTTGACCCTTATTGGGTGCATCTATCGAACCAATGAAGACTAAATGCATTCTAGCAGCGTCGAAGCTCGGTAGCCTCTTTTCACGATCCGTCCATAGGCAACCGACCAGAGTCTGAGGCTTATACGAAACACTGTCGGATATTGCCGTTGTTTATTTTTAAAATCTCTTATTTTTAACCACAAGTCCGTGGCGGGCGGCTGGCCACAAGACATAATTGTGTTGACATACACGAGGGTCGTGAAGACGCTCGTACCTCGTTGAGAGGGCTCCGGGTGCTACTGATGCCGCATGTGACAGAAGCTCAATACTCGGGGAACCCGACTTAGATTCACTTGGCTATAAAAAGAATGGCCGCAGTTTGCAACATAGCCGCATGGGTTTCAAGCAATGAGAGAGTGTTTTACGCCGAGTTCAATTCATGCAGGTAAGGAACACATACAATCCCAAAAAAGAGGGTCAAATAAAATGATGTTGCAAGAACGAACGGTAATGCAACCGTGGGAATATTCCTTCTTCCATTGATCTTAGAAACAATTTTAATTTCTTCCCCGGTCTCTCCTTTATCTCCCACGAGCGTTCGACTACGAGGATGCTTGTATATTCGAGGGAGAAAAATGAACTTAATCTAGTCCGTGGAATCAGGGGTGGCTCGGGGAGGCAAGGGAAGGCCGAGCACTTTGCCCCCCTTGATCGGTGTTCTAAGTCCTGCGGAAATAAAGCTACTATTAGCGGTATTCGGAATTTTTTGCTCATGGGAGACGCTAGTGTACGTAAAGCTCACCGTTTCCACGGACTTCCTCGTTGGTGATGGGAACGACATCTCAGCATTGATCGCAGGACTGGGACTCCGGTGTTCGGATGCTTCTGCATAAGTGCAACGTTGGTTCTAGCCACCATCCACTGCTGCCTGATTAGGATCCATTGTGATATTTTGCTTCCAGTTCAGCGAGCTCTTAGCCGTGTTGCGACCCACAGCATCGATCAAAACGCTTCGGTGTCAGGGTAAACAGAACGTAACTCAGTTACGCTAGTCGACCATTGTCCGCTCTAAAACTCTGCTGTAATGGAGGCGACTAAATTATTTTGCGAGGATCGTTCCGGCTCAGACAACACCGAACAGCACGTAGCTACTCCTGAAACTGTCCAAATGGCGGTACCCAAACTTTGTGCGATTGCCGCAACGTAATCGCTTTTTTAGTCATAAGGGCGAACCAAACTGATACTGTTCACGAATGTTCTTAGAGAAAGTGGACAGGGGACGGTATTTCAACAGATAGTAGAGTGGCTCGGTACCCGTTCCCGAGCGTGAGAGTCCATAGTAGGTATCTATAAAGCAGGTTTTGAATGTGCGAAATAGGCAACGTTAGAAGATAGTGGAGCAAAAAATAAAAACCCGTCTGGCGGAGTCGACCCCCTTCTTTCCCGGTCAGCGAAGACTGGAACTCGTGATTTGCCAATCCTACTACAACGCAGGAAAAACGGGAGAGCGTATGTGCCATTTATTTCCAGCTGAGCCGGCTGGTTACAAGGGGAAAATACTTAGTACGCGCTTTGCCGTCCTGCCCGGGACAGACGGCTTACATTGACTAGCTGAGGTCACTGCAACGTTCGTTGTTGATCCTACACTGATTCCCGTCCACCCAAAAATAGCAAGGCAGATTGCATATGGACGGTGCTGAAAGAAGATCTGGTGAATCCTTAAGCCTTGTGTGTGGTCCTACATACCGTATTGCAGGCGTTGCGTCGGTTATGGAGCTACTTCCAAAGCAAAAAATCGAATCGTAGTTTGAGCGACTTGAGCGAGCTCCATCGGCGCTCTCGTTCGCCGACCTGAGGCACAGTCGGCGTTTGAGGCGAGCCATAATATGGCCGGGCGGCAACAACGGTATCTCTGACAAGAAATCACGGAAGAGGTGTGACAGTTTACTGCCAGTTTTACTATATTTGACTATCGCAGCTGCGGGGATAGATAGGTAAATGTCCTCGTGTTTACGCAGAGCCATGGACTCGCAACCGGTTACGGTTTCTGACTCGGACGGTGGGTCCTTACTCCTGATTGTAGCTAGTGTCTTTCAGCTCGGTCGAGCCCCTGCCAACGATTTAGGTATATAAGCCATCCATTTAGCTCTACCAAATCCAGCTGTGTCGTCTCCCAGTCTTCCTCACACCTGATTCGGACCCCTGAATCCATCATGGAAAATCAAACCAGGACGCTAATCCCACCCTTCGATCGCTCTAAAGTCTACCTGTCCCTCGACCATAATGGGGCCGTTTTACTCTCGACGCTGCTTATGGCGCTCCTGGCGGCTCTCGCATTATTCTCGCGCCGCCGTAATACCAAGGCCGACGATGGATCATTAGTCGCTGTTCCCCCTTACACTCCTATCACCTATCCCTTCCTTGGATCCCTGCAATACTTCACCGGCCACTGGGATTTTTTGCGCCTGGCGGCGGAGAAGCGCAGCGTTTCCTTCCGCCTTGCGAACCACAAATGCATCGCTCTTTCCTTGGAGGACCGAACCGCCTTTTTCAGCGACTGGCGTACCGATTCTGCGCTTGGGTACGCAATCATGTTGGCTGGCACGCCGAACTTGAACAAGGATTTCATGAAAACGGTTGGAATCGACGTGACACTTGGCGGCCGCTCGTACAAATTCCTGACTGCACTCATCCGCAAAGAGCGTGTCATTGCCAGTGAGTATCCTCAGTTCTGTCTCGCAGAATGCGGCCATGGCTATTTTTACGCTCACAATCAACAGAGATGCCAACGTTGTATGATTATGCATACGATCATATCAGCAGTCTCGGAAAGACGACAGATCCGTTCAAAACCTTCCCTGAAGTCATCTTTCGTCTCACTACCACCACTACCACGTCGTCGAGGATTGCTGCCAGCCCGCCTGCCTGCGACGCGCTGCTGAAGATTTTCCATGGACTTGAAAAGGCTGCAACGCCGGTGACAGTTCTCTTTCCATGGTTCTTTGGCCCGGACCGAATGCGGCGCTTCTTCCTGATGAAGCAATTCTACAACATTATGCGCGATACCATCGACGAACGGAAGAGGGAGGGACGGAATGAGGACGACCCGATGCAGTTCCTCATTGACGAAAGTCTCTCCACAATAGAGATTACTCAAGTCTGTTTCCCTTCTTATGAACTTAAGATCGGCCTGTACTCAATATTTTCCCACAGTTTGCAATTGCTGTGCTCTTTACAGGAAATGCCAACACCGCTGTAATAGCACCGGCTCTGGTGTGTGACCTCGCCACGCACCCCAGCTATTTCGCCCTGGTCAGAGATGAGCTGGAGGCCTTTATCTCGTCGTTCAACTCGGACATGTCCCTGCCGCTGAAAACGCGCATTCAGTCCATCGCGTACGACGATTGGACCCGGCCAGGGAGCCTGCCAATCCTCGAGCGTTGTCTCAAGGAGACAATCCGTCTCCGCGTTGGGACTCCGCTTCATAGGCTCAATGACACGGAGAAGGATATCCAGATGGGTAGCGTGATCGTGCCACGAGGCACCATCGTGTCTTTCCACACCAGTTTTGTCCACCACAATGAGGACATGTTCGCGTCGCCGTTCGTCTGGGATCCGGAGCGGTTCAGCCCGGAGCGCGCGGAAGATAAGAAGTCATCAATGGCCTTCGCGGGGTGGGGACTCGGCAGGCATCCTTGTCTTGGACAAAAGGTCAGCAGTGACCGAGTCTCAGGCGGCCTATTGCTGATGGTGTTCATTTGTGTAGTTTGCGACGTTCGAAACATATCTGCTGACTGCTTTGATTATGTGTCTGTATGATATTCAGGTCATCGACCAGCATGGGAACGCGTTGGAGGAAATGCCCACCGTTGATCTCAACAACCCAGTCGTTTCCCCGCCTCCCACTCCCGTCCACCTCAAACTCTCTACGCGGTGTTGATCAACCACATTCGTTTCTAACTTCGATCACTTAACTTCCTGTTTTAAAGTCATCGGAGATGTCAGTTTTGCATTGAAGCAATGCCTATAATTGAACCTGGTTCATCAATTTTAGGCACTGCAGAGACCACGACTTGCTCCTAAACAGATAGATGCTGAAATTTCATACCTCGTATGTACATAGAAGATGTTGTAGATCTGATGTCACAGTTACTTTTATCCACACTGTAAAGGGCTTTGGGTTGCATGCATCTCGTAAACAAGAACCCTGGCGGACGCGAATGGCATGCCAGGAAAATTGAACCACATTGGGCGTGGGAGCATAGGGCGTGGGAGATCAAGGGTGAAGGCCTGCACTGCTTTGTCACTGCCACTGATTGCTCTTGCCTTCCACCACGATGCACCTCCCGCAGGAACACTCGTAGACAACGCCGCCGCCGAGGTAGCCTTCAAATCTCTCAAAAAATACACTCTTTTGGTCTACCTACGTTGCGCTGGTTAATTCAGGGTACTTATCCTGCTTGGCTTCTTGGATCCTAATGGTGTCTGGTTTTTCGAATTCAAGCCTATTCAAGCCCTATTCTATTCAAGCCCGCATCCGACATACTCGGGCTCGAATCTATCCCTCATGTGTATTGATGGCTACTTGAAGCTCAGCTGGACGCATGCTGTGGGTAAACTTGATGACACGCCACAGTTTGAAAATCGGGACACGATCTGACACTGACCTGACGCGATGCACCACAATTCTGCACACATGTTAACCAGCTAACCGGTTTAACGGACAGAGAAACCTTGAACGAAAGCCGCACCAGGGCTCCCACGGCTCCAGCGCTTTCGGCAGTTCTGGCAGTTCTCTGAGGATGTCTGAATGATTCATCTGCACCCGTCAAGTATAACTGTGTCGGCCCATGACCTGTGGCGAAAGTCTCTTTGGCACTGGACGGTATATTTGACAGTAGGTAACGTTACAAGAAGCGGCGCGACATTGGCTGGTACTCTCGCTCTCATGTCAGGCCCGTTTTTCTGTGCTTTGTCTCCATCGTTTGCCCTTCTTCGGCGGCTTTGTTCCCTTGCTCCTCGCAGATCCACGGTATGCAACATTAGTTATCCGTACACCTGACTCATGAACCTCTACAGATGACCTCTCCCGGGAGGTATACTATGTGAAGAGGCGAGGCAAACATTGACGAGTGTGATCATACGGCCCAATCTGTGTGCCTCTATGTATGTGTTCCGTCGCCAAGGTACGTACTTAATTATCTTACAATTCCGCATCGCAGGACCCGGAACTCACGATCGACCATCATGCCCAGATCCTTCCCCACTCGTGCGACTCTTCTCGTTGGTCTTCTGCTTGTCGCAGTGCTTTACCGTCTATACGCGCAGGACAGCCACAACAAGCTGCCGCTCCCTCCCGGACCCCCAAAGCTCCCCCTCGTGGGTAGTCTTTTTGATATGCCCCCGACACTGCAGTGGGAGGCGTACCTGCGATGGAGCAGGCAATACAGTACGTAGGTTATCTATTTTTATCGCCGCAAGTAATGTTGCTTCTCAACCCAGACTCTGACATCATCCACTTGAATCTGGCTGGGACATCTGTCGTCGTGCTCACGTCCTTCGAGGCGGTTGAGGCCTTGACGGAGAGGCGCTCCTCGATCTATTCGGACCGGTGCGTGGTTTATGGGCACCCCAAGAGGTGGTTACTCTTGAATATTCAGCGACGACCACCCCATGGTATCAGAGATGATAGGTTGGGGTTTCAATTTCGGCATGTACGCAGGACCTACTATCGCGAGACCTGGATATACTCTTGGACGCAAATGTAGGCATGATGCACTATGGTGAGACGCCCGCTTCATAGTTCGTTCGTGACTCATAAGATCCCCAGTTGCATTGCAGGCCAAGAATGGTTAGTATGGCGCCCAAACTAGTTTCAACGCCGGACCAGTAATCCCTTCGATGTAGGCGCACCCAGCAACATCTTTTCAACCAGGCATTCAACATCAAAGCAGTGCACCAATATCAGCCCCAGGAACGCCGCGGCGCACACAGGCTTCTCTCCCATTTACTGCAAACCCCCGATGCATTCGTGGATCACTTCCGGCAGTAAGTGCTTTCACGCCAGCCACTGGGTCAATAGCGATCCCAGAGTGAGTCGATTTTTCAATTTGGCTTTGCTCACATGTCGATTGATGTAGGATGGCGGGCGAAATCACCATCTCGGTGGTGTATGGAATCGACGTGCTCCCGAAGAATGATCCGCACAAGAGGCGCTGAATACCTTCTCGGTTGCGTGTGTTCCCGGGAGGTACCTCATCGAAGGCCTCATCGTGCGTGCAGCAAAAAATGCCACCCCATTCGGTGGGTCTTTGCAATAAATCGTAATCGCCGGAGTGGCTTACGGGTACTCCGACATTCCCAGCGATGCCCCACGTACTGACGACGGATGATGAATTCCGGGGATACAGACTTCCTGAAGGGTCCCTGATCATCGGAAACACCTGGTCTGTCTTATATTCGGTATTTTGCCCCCCGTTGATTTAGGCCGAAACCCAGGGCCATACTGCAGGACGGTTCTTACTCACCGAGCTCAGAGTCGATACGTCGCAGGCTATGTATCCCGATCCACACGAGTCTAAAGCTGAGCGGTGGTTGCTAAATGGGAAGGTGAACTCGGCGGTGAGAAGCCCGGATGTAGCGTTCGGCTTCGGCAGGCGGTATGGGTGGATTGACTTTCCTATTGGTGCCACTCATCAGACGCTGTCCAGGGAGACACATGGCCACGTCGACGATGTGAATCGGCATCGTATCGCTATTGGCGACCTTCGACATCGAGAAAGTCGTTGATGAGAGCGGGGAGGTCATCGAGCCGACCTATGTATATGTTTCCGGGTTTGATATGGTGGGCTATGAGTCGCTCTTCAGCAAAGAATGGGAGTGACCTTTTCCGTGTAGCACTCCGATCCCATTCAAATGCTCTATCAAACCGCGGTCGAAAGAGACAGTGGGACTGACCCAGGCCGCAGTTACCGACTAAGTTGATCACTTGGGCCGTGCAATTAATTGCGTGAGACCGTTTACACTGAGGTAACTCAAGGTATGGCCGGAATGGCGCTCACATTGCAGCAACGACCGACTCTTAAGCTTCTCTTGTCGGCAATTTTCACAGACGCAGACCTCCGAAGCATCGACAATTGCCCCACATACGCGTCGCTGAACGAGGGATACCTCTGAGAGAGCTCAAGAGTGATCTTCCGCACTCCAAGCCCACAAAGGTATCTACATCCGAGCGCGTCCGGCTGGCCGCTGCACCACTGGGAGATTGGAATCGAGCCAGATCAGGAGATTTTTTGCTCATCGACGGTGTAGACCACGTTGACACATGTCGCGTGAAATTTGTACAAACCAGCAGCATGTTTGTGTCGCGCAGTAAAATATGCACAAGGTGGACGAGACGAAGGATGTTTGGTGTCACAGTCTGACAGTCACTCTGCAGCTGACTTGTTTGGTCGTGATCCGAAGTTCCGAATCGGGGTTTCTTGTTTATCCTTAGGTTTGAAGCCCATATCATGACTCAAGCGACCTATACTCTTTCTATCAATAAACAGGCCAAAGATGAAGTGCAGTGGAGATAAAAACTTAAATTTCACTGGAAAATATGGAACTGGGGGCGCTGTTGGGGCGCTGTCAAACAGGTAGTGATTTATGCCCCGTACGTATATTTCTCAAAGAAACTAAGCACACCAATGATGGAAAAATGTGGACAGGGTTACTCCAGTGTAGGTCGATTACAGTACAAAGTTCAAAAACAAATTCTTGAAGACACACGACTGATGATCTGTGTATAAAAGTGACATGGCATTGGGACAATGAATCAAAATGGTCTAGGGCATGGTCAAACTCTGTGCAGCTCCTGCGATCGGTTCCAAGATCGTCCACCGGCTCTTCACGAATACTACAATAACATGGTGAGCACGGGTGGAAGATGGTAAGAACAAAATGCAAGGATACGAGTCAGTGAATATATTGATGATACAATACAGAAGGAAAAAATACCTACCCTCAGCTGCAATTGGAATCTCTGCAAAATCTGAAAGGTTGCCGGTCATGACTGTCTGTGCGTTACCAAATGCGGCGGGGCTGAGATGCGTGATGGGACTGCCACATACGCCGCAGAAAACATGTGTCACTGTAAATTCGTGAGGGTGTGTCAGTGTTGTTGAAGCAAGAAGATGAGGGACGCGGCACCGATATTGCCTGAAGCCGCTTTCGATTTGAATTCCTTCACAGACCCTGTGATCTTGACATCCTCTGTCTTCGCGACAACACTCGTGGAAAATGCACTACCGCTGCTTTGTTTGCAGTCTCCGCAATGGCATATTACCTTCAAATGAGACAAAGGTCAGTGTGGTTTTATAAGGATAATGATGGTGAAACCAAAAAGAAAAAATCGCAGTTGCCTCCGCAAAGCAATGATTAACGGACCTGATCGATGTGCGTCGACGCGAGCTCGATGGTGGTCTGGCCGCAGAGGCAGGCTCCTTTGTGGGGCATTGTAATTTCTCCGGTTCAAATTGCTGTCGAAGTTGTTCATGCTTTTGAAGCCAGGATAACGTGCCGCCAAGAGGTAACCACCGGAAGAACCCGGGACACAGCCTCCGAGGGTAGGTACCCTTGGGACGACCTTATTTCAGTTTTCGGACTTTGCTCAAAGCACTCTGAAAACATGTTTAGAAGGGTTGAAAAAAAAAAATGATTTTTACGCGGACTTTGGGTGACTACCGGATTCGTAGTTCCCAACCAAGGTGGCTGTCCATTTGAAGACAGGAATTCGAGGCAAAAAATGCTCCGAGAACACTACCAGATAGGCCTAGGATCGGGCCCAAATTTAAAATTTTGCAGTGTATACCGTGGGAACATCACGCGCTTAAGCTCGGCTAATAGGGTAGGTAGGTCTGGGAGGGCCTTATTTCAGTTTTCCGACCCTGTGTGGCAAATTTTAAGGGTGGTTACCTCTTGCGTGCCGCAATTACCAATGCCGCTGAGAAATTAGCTCGGGCTGTTGCCGAGGCAGTTTGCAAGGTCACGCACGGCCTTGTTAGCTGACCTCCCGCAGAAAATATCATTGATCCGATTTATGGACGAGGTCATCCATTGAATGAGTCTCATGTCCCGAAATTTTGAACCTCCCGCCACACAGGAAAGTGCCGATGATCTTCACACGATCTCGCTTATAAAGTTCAGTCAAGTATCTCGTATCACACAAAAAAAGCGTGTATTCTTTGAATCGAGAGTTATGTCTGTGTTTCCCCTAGTCGTCTTTTATATTCCGGAGCAATACTCGAACGAAAAATACTTGATGGAGGTTCATTCGCATTTGCAGCTTGGCAAACGATGTCGTGGCGCCGTTATTGAGACGTTTTGCTGTCCCAGAACCTACTCAAGCCATCCTTGATCAAGCTCATGCAATGCACTTCCAACAATCAGGGATCACTCAACGACTGCCTCGTCTGTCCTTCGACATGCGCACCGATGGAGTTCCAGCTCCCGTCGTGTTGAAACTCACCATCTCGGTGTTTACTCCGCTCCCACGGCGGCGTATTGTTGTTAGGGCCCAGGGAGATGGCGAAAGACGTGAACGACTACGCGAATGGGTTGACCAGCGCGGACTCAGAGTCTCGTACGTAGCGGCTGGAGTGCGGAAAAAATCGACAGGATCTGGTTAACACGATTATCATTACTGACTCGATTTATCCGCCTCACTAGGGGAACAACAATTGCAACAGAAGGTTTGTACACAGTCGATTATTCAACCTCCTCCTCCGATTCTCGCGGCTTGAGTGCCATAATCAGAAAGAATCTTTCTACTAGCGTCACGCCGGGGAAGGCACCGATAATGAAACTTTCCACGCTCGCCTTTGAGTATTGCGACATTCCCGTGAAAGAATCTGCATCGACAAAACCTGCGGCGCGGAGGCGCTCGGTCCACTGTGGACCGAGGTGGGCAGCTTGCACGAAGGCCTCGATGGGATCGTTCGGGACAGCGGTCCGCCCACGCGACGGGATTGCGGGGAGTGCCTCCATTAGGTGGAATTTTTCGAGCAGGGTTATGTCGGGAAAGGCACGAATCATGAACTGTCCCACCCGCCCCTTTGACAGGAGCGACATCCCCACCAAAGAGGCTTCATCGACGAAGCCTGCGGCCCCTAGGCGTTCGACCCACTGCGGGCCGAGGTGTGCACCTTGTACGAAGTTTGCTATGGGGTCGTTTGGGATGGCCGTCGGCTCGCGCGATAGAGCTGAAGAACTAGGAGTGCCGGCGGCGGCGCCTTGGGGATTGGCACTGCGAGACGCGCGCGCACGCTCGTCGAAAAGGCTATCCAACTAAAGACTTTCAGTACAGAGGATTGTGAGGTATCTGTAGGAGGACCCACATCGTCCTCGGACACATCACTCATTGTCTCGTCCTTGGCCTTCTCATCATTGGTGGGTTCAAGAGGCATGCCAGAGCCGGTGGCGTCCTCACGAGAGATCAAATTCTCGGTATAGGTGAGTTTAGCGAACAGGTTGTGGTGAATAGAGACATACCTCCAAGTTCGCGACCAGCTCGGCAAACCCAATGCCTTGTGGAAGGTTCAGGTTGGCCGCCGAGTTAGGCTCGTCCAATAGCTTCGCATCGGCCCTCAACAGTTGGCCAGGATCCTCCGGTTGATCCTTTGGCTTATAGTCGTTCCGGACCGACCTCTGAACGGTTTTGACCGAGATGTTCCAGCCGGTCACTTTGAGGACATCGGCGGCATGGAGACGTTGCGTCTTTACCAGAATGCGTGTGGCTGCCCGCTGCGTCCGGTTTAGTAGGCGGTTGTTTTCACGGTCAGAAGAGGGTGCGGTGGAGGGCAGACTGCGATTATCCAGAGAGCGGTGCATGGTGTGGGTGGGCATTGATCTGCCACTGAGGCTTGGATTATAAGGGCCATTGACCAGCTTAGCGCCCAGGAGATCTTCGAAGCCCCGTTGTCCCGCGGATCTCATGGAGGGCCAAAATATCACAGCATGAAATCAACCCTTTCTAGTCCGTGTCACGGTTCAAAATGATGTTCTACCTGAATAATTTTCGTTGCTACGTCGTTGGAATGCCCATTTCGGCGAGCAGCGCTGCGTTGCTTTTGTAAAACTCCATGGGCGGCGCTCAACACTCACTGTGTGAGGGAGACAGGTCTCCGTCCCGTCAGACTCACCACGAGGCGTTTAGACGCCACTCGGCCCTGGAGCCTTACGCGAAGGTCCCGGGTCCAGTCTGACCAAAGTAAATATGGAAGCGCGAAGGAAAACAAGCTCCCATCATTGCACCAAGTGATTGATGGAACGTGTTTATAACGGTCGTCGAAAGGGCTACTGGCGTGTGTTGAGCTCGTTGGTTGATGGCCCTTACGAGTCTTTGACGTGCATACCGACCACTTCACCCTGGTGGGTCTGTGCCGTAGATGTTGAAGCAGGAGTCACTGAGATCAGATTTAAACTCAGAGTTCAAACATCACCACGGTGCAGGACCTTCAAGCTCACCAGGGTCCTTCGGAGTTTTTGATGAGCATTATGTCTCTGTGTCCGACGCAGACCTACGTTCATCTTCGCCCGCCTTGAAGCACCCGTCGTTCAACTAGCGCCGCCCTGCCATTGTCTCACCAGCTTTCATTGTACGGAATTGATTCCCACTTCTCGGATAAGCGGGATACAACAATACACTGTTTAGCTGCCAGAGGCAGGAAAGGTCTCGCATTCTTACATCAAATCCCAGGGTTGCCGAGAGGCTCATCACATTTAGTTGAATATTGAATAATCGAAGTCCGAGATGACCGATCATATGTTTCTGTGTTCAAACGGTCCCTCGGTGAAATGATCCTCGCCTAACGTGAGCCGGATGTGCGCAAAAGAGTTCTTTTTTTGGGGCTGGCGTTCAGTTAACACCCTGATGGCTGCGTCTTAGAAACTGATAAGTAAAAAAATTGCCTCGTTCTATGAATATGTTGTAAATTTCTTTGCCGCAAACACAATCCGACGAGCAATCATGTAAGACTTTCGGTAGGAATTGTGCGGTGACAAGGAACGAGTCAGCAACGCACTACTGTACGTACTACTCAAGTACCACTACACCCGCTGGCAAGGGAATGACTGGGGATGCTCAACGAAAGAACAAACAAGTACGGAATCTCGGGCTTAAAATAGTATTCGTTGGTGCGGAAAAATCGGATCTGCTTCGGGTATACTCTGCTCAATTCGAACCCATCCTCTGGTTTCCCGGGCAGTTCAGTGTGATCTAAGGTCACGTTACGTTCGCGCATCTCGGAAATGTTGAACTGTGGTATCAAGGCGAGTGCAGAATTGCGCAACCTGAATATTTTCCACCGGTAAGTAAATTTCCTCCGATAGTGGCTGACATGAGCGTATAACAGCCAGGCCTAATTCATCGAACTCGCATGTACGACCGCCAAAGGAAATTAGATACAGCCGCCCAGATCCGAACGACACCGACGCGACCTCAGGCACTCTGTTAATCGACAAAGTTCAACCCAACACTACTCAGGAAATTACGGAAGATTGAGACCCTACTCAGCGTGTGCACCGCTGCAAACCGGCAGCGCTATGGGAAGCTCCCGCGCCGAGAGGGCCAGCGCCCTCCTGGCACGCAATCAAGCACCCGTGCGATACCGGCCGCCCGTTGTAGATAGACTCGTGCTGAATGTCGTAGTTGGATGGACGCGATGGGCCGGCAACGGAGGCGGAGTTGTTCTGATGCGCAGCCGAGTGGTGACCGCCGATATGGGACTGTGGCGCAATGAACTCTCGTCGTATCCAGTGAGCACAGAGTGGAGTGCATCAAATGTTAGCCGTACATACCTGCTCGCCGACGCCAGACGCGTGACCGGGGGCGGAATCCACGTTGCAGTTCGCAGGAGGGGGCCCAGCGGCACGCTTAGGGACGTATTTGCGGCCGGCGATGATCTGGGAGAGGTTCGACAAGAAGGAGGCTTTAAATTACACAGCTAGAATGGGGCACGCACCTTGGTAACGATGGTCGCATACGTGATACCCTTCGGGAGCTTGAGCTTCTTCTCTGCATTCACCGCGACTAACAGACCCGCATCGAGCTGCTCATTGTCCTTGTCGAGGGCGGCGTACGCGTTTCGCGCGGCTTTGCGAAGCGTCGTGTCCGAGACTTGCCATTTGCTCAGCTCGCGAACCTCGTGCGGTTTCTGTTTCCAGGTCCCCATGAGAGCGCGGACGAGCGCTCGCTGTGCCCGGTTCAGCAAGCGCTGGCTGAAGTGAGTTAGCATGACATGAACCAGATAATGTCGCAACTGCAAGTCTACGTACTCGACTCTTTTCGTCGCCGAAAGAGTGCGCGACACCGTTATGATTGATGTGCTGGGCGGGGACTGGACGACGATGGCATCCGCATTGGCAGTCTCCACTAAGCTGCTGTTTAGCACACGCTGGCTGCAGTAAGTTAGCGTGACGTGAACTCGGTAGTGTCGCAGATGTACGTACTCGACTTTTTTCGTCGCCGATGGCGCGCGCGGCACTGTTATGATACTGGGTGGGGATTGGGCGACGCTGGTCGCATTGACATTGGCTGCCCGTGCTACGCTGCTGTTTAGCTCGTGCCAGCACGCCAAACGCTTTTGGAGGGACGTGTCGTACGCTGGGATGGTCATAGGGAAGGCTTGGGTGGGTCGTGGGCAGAGCTGTGACGACTGGATTCTGCCGCGGGACCCCCGGCTCTATTCCTGGAGCTCCCAGATTGGCGCTGGCGCCAGGTACGGGGTCCACCACGTTCAAGGGTCCGTCCACAAAGAGCAGTTATGGAAGCACGGAAAATACAACCACTGACCCACAGCCATCAGTCAATTGCCGTCTGCTTCTTTTATGGAGCGACGCCCACAAACATCAGCTTTCTTTTCTTCAGCTTCCCTGTGGAGGCTGACCTACAAGCAAGCAACAAACCATAATGAAAAAAGTTGTCTTACCTCCGCAATGCGCATGGGACGAGATTCGCTCTCCGCGCTTTCCTACGTTGGTTGAAAATCTGCATCACAGTCAAATCACAGTTAAAGTTCAGCAGATCCCCATGCAGTAAGGAACACTCACTGGCTGCGGGCAGGGCCCAATAGAGACCTCGCAGATCTTTTAATTACACCGGAGGTAGGCCCGATAGTGTCCGGACCTTCGTATACCCTTTGGCTGGTCCAACTGATATTTTGGACGTCAACCCCCTCAGTCTTCTCCAGAAAGGTCACCATGTGTTCAAATGGTGCAGATCTGCTGGACGACTGCGAGTCCAGGTTCTTCGCGGGCCGAACATCAGAGTAATGGGACCCTGCGTTACCGCCACCTAACGGCCGCAAGTGCGTTCCTCGCAATGGTCGCCATCTTCGTTTCGGCGGACTTCGGAGACTCCATCCTGATGGCTAAATTGCGACTCTAAGGTGTACCTCGTTATTTTGTGATAAATGAGGGATAATATTCTGCGGGAGGACTTCTCATTGCATATTATTTCGGCGAAAACTCACTCCGGAATTACTGTGCATCATATTCTCGCGATTAAACACTTGAGGTCATGCAATGGTTACGGGCCAGGATTTATTCCGGCGTCGGGCACGGCGCTCATTCTCCATCGAGATTGCCCGTCAACGAGAATTTGAACCAACGAATCGAGGTTGAGCACAGTAATTTCATCAGGACGTGGCGCACAATTCGAATCTGGGATGCCACTCCCCGCCTCTATATACTTCGTCAAAATCGACCGCCTTTTTTTGTTCCGGCGACGATGCACGCGCTCTTCATCATCTGTGCACAAGGTTAGCTACAGTACGGTATTGAGCGGTGGTACTTGCCTTGCTGCGAAGTACTGTCACCCTCAAACTTTCTTTGACGCAAAGAATGTCATCCCGCCTCTGGCTGTCCACAGCTTGAGGATCTGTAGGCGGTCTACAATTTACGGTGCTGGTTTTCACTCGGACGCGGCGTACGCGCAATTGGTGCGATCTTCGGCACTCTGATGATACGGAAGCGGGGTTCGACTCCTCGACTCTGAATAGGATGGTTGAAGCCAGATTTTTTCCCTCTGTTTCAATAAATTGTTCCGCGCTAAGATGGGAGGAATGAAACATGACGCGAGCGAGGGTGAGTAAAGAGCAATGACTCGGAACGGCGGATGAGTAATGTCAGAAACCGGCGTCGCAGCGCTCACAACGTAAATGCAACGCGATAAAGAAAAGGCACGACGGGACCGCAGTGAAGAAAACGGCTCGGGAGTTATCTCGATCCTCGTGCGGCAATGCGGGCGACCATATACTGCCGCCCATGATGGGATGGGGTTGATCGGCTGGAAAATAAATTCAGTACGGGACGGGGAAGTCCGAGAAACAGGGAAAGAGCGCAGGAACAAAGAATGCAAATCAGCAAAGGGCAGAATAAGATAGAATGAAGGGAGGAATTGATTCAGTTCCGCAAGATATTTCTGACTGTCAGAAGAGTGTTTGCGTCCTCGAGCAGCTTCATCTTCTTCGGGCTGTGGTGTACCGTCGACCAACCGGCGACCTGGGATTGTCATCGCAGAAGTGGTATAGGACAAGCATGGTATACGATAGATCAGCGCAGAATCGATACGGATAATCGAATACCATGGCGCCACTTACCTTCTCCTTGTCGCAAAATAAAACCGCTATCCGACTCTAGTCAGTCTCCCCAAATGAGTGAATGAATCGGAAATCCGAGAAAGCGTAGTTCCAACGTAGTTCTGCCAAGTCCGACTTGATGAATCTCTCCTGCAAATGACTTCTTGGTTTCCAGTATGGCTATAGGATCGCATACTTGGTCCGTGCCACGTAATCGGCGCGCTTCCGTGCGAATTTGAGTCAGAGTGTCTGTGCTCGTCTGTGCCACGGCAGACGGGACGGTCAGAATCGAGGTTATGTCGGTTGGGGGAACGCAGTTTCAAATTCAACAGTCTCGCGAGGATCACAGCAGAGTTACTGGAGGCGCGCCACGATAAGATTGCGAGAAGACGGTTTGTAGGGAAAACGCGTTCAAAGGCTGTGCTGTCGCATCAATTCGGCTTCGATCCTCCGTCCGGCGCCGAGTCCGCTGTTCACAACGAGGTAAGTTATTGTTTGAGGCGTCATAATATTTCTCCGTTCCCCATGTCTACGAAACTGTGCTCAGCATTTGGCCTGGCGTCCAAAAAAACCTAGATTTACCCTACTGAAGGACATACATATTAGCACTCACTCTCCATCCGCTGCTGCAATAATCACGATCGCTCTTGCCCTTCCGTGTCCTCCATTTTATATGCGCTACCCATCTGAGTTGAAGAGATCCCGTTGGTCAGCCGCGCAGCAGCTTCCTGCTGGAACTGTCTGCGAATGAACAACATCCCCGCCGCGTACGCGATCACAATTAGCTGGACATTGTGATGAGTGCGGGTCGACTTTTTAAAGTTAAAATAACACGAGAGGAAGAACGCACAATGCACCACACAATCCACAAAGTGTCAACACCATTGGGCAGTCTTCCCAGCGGCGTCAACTTAGGCCACTCGTCGGCGTAGCCCGTGCGGATCTGGTACATCCCGAGCGCGAGGATGACGAGGCCCAGCACGGCGTGGAGGTAATTCTGCGGTGGACGGCGCCGTGCGTTCTTGGGCTTGAAGTAGTGGATGATGGCGCCCAGGCCACATTGGAGGACGTAGAGGGCGAGGATCACGACGCCCCATGTCTAGTTTAATTGAATAAACACGCGCTGAAAATTGCTGCCATCTATGAGTGGCGGCGCTGTACCTTGTGGTCGTCCTTCCCAATCTCACCATATTCGTCGGCAGCAAGAAACCCGAGAACTACACCGATGATGACGATTGGTCCGGCTATTTATTCGAAGGTCAGAACATACTTATTGGTTTCGACATGCCCCACGTCGATAGAGGAAACTCACCGATTCCAAGTTGCGCGACCCAATGTCCCGTGTACCACCAGGGGCGGAACGTCCGCAAGTAGCGCGCTAGAATTGCGCCTCCAGGAAGGAGCACGGCGAATCCAATAACACAGAGGATTCCGTGGGCGATGACAAGGGATTTGTAGTTCTCGCTGTACCCATCGCGCGGCGATAATGATACAGTCTGTCAAATCCAGTCTCCAGTCAGCGACTCTTTTCAAACGCTGGGGGGTATCGCTGGGTACATACATGAGACTCGCTTGCGGAAACCAGAGATATGGTCCGAGCAAGGGAGAGGAACCAGAAGAACGGGTGGAGGAGGGGAACCATAACGGCGGGAGAGATTAATTAATAATTATCGAGGACCGGCAGCGTTTGGATTTGGATTATGTACCGAGAATTCGGGTCTTCTGTGGGCCTGCCAAGCTGAGGTACCGGATGTCAATAGCATTACACCTTTGAGCAGGTCATGACCGTCAGATTAGGTTATCTCCAGCTTCCAATTCTCTGAAATCCTGCACCTCGATTCGCCTCTCTCCAGGTCCAAGCCAAGCAGATAGTTAGTTCAGAAAATTCAGATTTTCCGGAGTGCAGACAGTGGTTCATGGAGCGTTACGGTTAAGCTCGAAGCTTGAAGTCGAACCGGAAGGAAGACGGAAGTGTAGTTACGTCATGCACACCGCCTAAAGCGATCATCCAGTTGCTGATTGGCTGGGTGCTCAATTTACATCCCACGTATCCGGTTCACACGCCTTGAATGTGTGCCCTGTCAGTTCCTGACTCTTTTACAATGACAACAGACGTGCAGCCATGCCGGTATGATTTAAAGAAGAACACTTGGGACGAACCTCACCGCACGAACAGCGCACAGGGAATGGGCCGCAGCGAACGGAACGGAGCAGAAGTTGTACCTTGTATGGAACTCGCACCTGGGCGACCGGGATAAAATGGGACACGCAGTTTGGATCGGTGAATCGACTCTCGAGAGGTCTACGCAATGCCGGGCAGCGCCGCGTCACGGCGGCGCCCTCTGACGCGCCTCAGTAATCGTGCATCCCGCCTTAAGTCGAACGGAAACCAAACGCAACCGCTACTGTTTCAAGACTGATATTCGGCGGAAGGTCTCCCTATTTAAGGTAACCGGAATGGGCGGTTTCTCAAAAATTCTCTTCTTCTTCTTTGCTATGTGTCTCATCTTGGCCCTCACCACCTCAGTTTCTCTCGCTTCGAGTATCAAGGCAGCGCCTGCAAACGTTTCGACAGTCTGCGCGCAAATCGCGCAAACCGTATCGAACGCGAGCGCCGTATTCTATCCCGGTGCGGTGGCCTTTACAAAAATTCAATCTGCTCTGAAGCTCATTTTGTTCCCTTCAAGGCCAGGATCGCCCGAGTATATTGCCGACATTTTGCACAATTCAGCGTCTTCTTCGACACAAGAATCAATCTGTCGGTTGAGCCCGGGACTGTGAAAGATGTCGGTCGTATCGTGCGTGCCACTACATGCTATGCCTACAACCTAGGTTATAATCAGTGTGTATCTCCAGCTCCAAACTGTCGGTTCTACTCGCACGTCGTTTACAGTATGCTTACCATTATGGTCATTGCTTGCGTCTGTCTGCTGACGGGAGAATTTTAGATCAAGGGCGGCGGCCACGCGTGGAACCCAGGGTTCTGTTTGACGGCGGGGGGTTCACATTGCCATGACCCGATTCAAAACCGTAACCTACAACAAGACCAGTGAGTCTCGCTCTCCTTGAGACTTGCCCCTAACATGTTTAAAATCTGCGCAGGCAAGTATCAAAAGCAAGCACCGGATGGAGTGGTCACCTTCCGCGCGGCAATGCTCTGGGATGACATTTATGCTGTCCTTGACCTATCAACCGTCACCGTTGTCGGCGCGCGTGTTGTGGGCGTTGGTGCTGCGGGTTTCCTTCTGGGTGGAGGTGCGATCTTTGCTTTACAAATCTTTTGGCGAAGGTTTTGCTCACGCCGAATTGCAGGGTACTCTTTCCATTCGAACCAGTACGGCATGGCGGTGGACAATATTGTTGCGTTTGAGATAAGTAGTCAAGCCTGGCAGACCGTCACGGCTACGTTCGACCCTGAGTTTTTCTGGGCGCTGAAGGGCGGGCTTGATAAAATAATGTTGGGATCGTCACCAGATTCACCATGCGCGCAATTGCGTACACTCGTGTCTGGGTACGTCGCCGGACTGATTTTAGCTGATTGAGGATTCACATCATGCTTACCTTGTGTTTAGGGGCCCTTGTTGCGCACACAAACCAGGCGCAGGCGTACAAGGCCGCCCTCGAAGTTTACAACGCCACGTCTAAGGAATCAAAGGCTGCACTTGTTTTCGGCCTCAATTCGATCGGCGGTGCGGTACGTTTGCAGTGGTAATGCTCTCCGCCTTTCTCACATTCAAGACCCGAAAAATAGGTTACGACGGGCCAAAGCAACCTGCAGGGATCTTCGACGCCTTCCTGAACATCCCCGGTGCGCTGGTGAACAACGGCACATACACAAATGACTTTGCCTTTCCGTCCGGCGTGTGAGACGACGATTTGTTTTCCTCTCCAGCTAGTTTTTCGGCCCTACCATTCTGTTTCTTTGACTTAGGCGTGCCTGGCCGTTTCGAACCGAGTCGCCAAAATGCCGAAAGACGTTGGGGCTGCCTGTCAAGACCAAGCAAACACATATCGGTAATCTCTGTGAAATTCTGAAATACGCATCAAGTCCGCGAAGTTTCAATGCAGCTCTCGAGATTCTGGAACGCGCCGGAGAACTGAAAGGATGTGAATATCCACCGCCTCCGCTCAATCGTTGCACTGCTTCGCTGTCTTCTTTTGCAGATTGATCTAATCCAAGGAAACCGGCACATTGCAGCGATGCAATGATCTCTTCTCCCTCTAGATTTTTAGATGCCCATGAGCGAGGCGACGCGTTACCGCTTCTGATTGCTTGCTGGCCGAAAGGACAGTTCCGCACGCTGCTCGACAAAATCGTTCTTACATTTTGGTCTCCTCCTTGTCCGACGTCGCTGATGCTCGGACCCACAATGAACACGGAACGAGACTACCATGGATACAGACAGTCTAACGCCGCGCAGACATAAGGTCTCCTTCTCATCTTGTTATCAGATCAATCCTTCCATGTATCGCTCACCTTTACTCCCCAGTCGTTCGATAAATCTACACTCTAGGGACGACCCGGAAGACGATTATGCAGACACTCTGATCAATACCCCCGGAACATCGGCGCAGACTCCAGGCACAGGTGCGCATCCTCCCTCTATCTCTGTAATTCAAGCAACAGCCGACGCTTCATCCTGCAGAGGCCAGAAGTACATGCTCCCAGTCAACAGGTGGCCTAAGCCTGTTGTCTTTGGTTTTACATTCGGTCCTGGTCGTCGTGCACCTCGTTCTTGTGGCAGTGTGGTCGACGGAGGCGGAGCATGGCGCCATCTTCCCCTTGAGTGATCAGAAGACAGTCTCCTTTCTAATCACCGTGCTCACAACTACGTTTGGGACGGTACGCCACTTACCTGGTGTCTGCTTCCGTATCACTGAGCCCATCCTACTCCCAGATTATTCCTCCCTGCTGGTGTTTGTAACACAAACGCTCTCGACGCGACGGAATCTATATGAAAAGCAAACGTTGACAGCCACCCATGACATCACTGCTGCATGGGCCGGAATCGGCTCAGCGGTTTCTCATATTTGGCGTCAGAAGACGGTTCCTGCCTCCATATTCGGGGTCTTATCTGTTTTCTTGTACTTGGGAAATATCTTGGTCCTGCACATCACCACTCCCGGCCTCTTTTCGTTGGAAACTTTTAATTCCTCTCAGGAAGTGCTGGTTGGGACGGAGGGTCTTCCTACGTACAATTGGTGGGACGAAATTTCCGGAGAGGCGGATCGTAGAGCCGCAGTGTACGTCAACCAGATTTTAACCGACCGGTTACACTGAATCTCCTGCGTTCAGCAACGCAATGTCAAGTTATGCGATGGCCTCACTAACTTCTTACTGCCTCGGCACTGGGCTTGAATGGAAGCACATTGTATGATGTGCTTGAGGTCAACGGGGGAACAGGCAACGTTACTGTCGACGCGACAGCTTTCAACATCAGCTGCGGGTATCGTGATCATGAGGATGATGTCCACAAGCAAGCCTCCTATCCTGGATACGGCGAGTTGCCCCGTAAACATGTTTGACTGCCAATACTCGGAAGGACAACTGACATCTAATTTCTACAGCCATGGGAATTATAACTCTAGGTGGAGATACAAATTATTTCAACACTCTCCAGGTCTATAGCCCAGTTCCTGTCATAGATTCCAACGACGTCCGCGTGCCGTGGATGAATGTCAGCCAATCTTACGACTATCAGACGTTCTTCTGCTCTCAGACGCTCGTATCTCAAAAGGCCGTTGTGGATGCACAGAGTAGACAACTACTTTCGGTCGAGCCCAATATTCGCAAAACAGCTTCGGTTTGGCTACCCTACACCGGGCCGAAGCTCGCGGGAGATGTCGTAACGAACGTGAGCCAGACGACGACTGGGAATCTCCTTTTGGACGCCGTCAGTAAATTCTACCACATGCTAATGCTAATAACGATGGGAATTAGTGGTCGTTTCTCTGTGTAAATCATACGTCTTATGGCACCGTTGGGTACTCCATTTTGGAAATGTGAGTGTTTTGTAACATTTGGGCAACCATACAGTTAATCCATCCCAGATACCTGTTGCAAACTTTCAACTTGCATTCGTCGAATGCGAACGATAGACCTGTCAATATGACACTTCATGAACTGGAGAACGTACTAGCGGGATTTGTTGCCGCCATGTTCTGCACCCGTAAGATCAATTTGCGCCCCGAGAAAAAATCATTATTGACTCTTGACTCTTATGGCCGAATATTGCAGTAGGGCACGACCACTATCGTCTCTTTCAACGGTACTCATCAGAACTTTTCGGCCGACGTTATTTCTCCACTCGCGCCATCCTTACTGCAGGGACAAGCCAAGGTCACCAAATTATTTGTGCAAACACGTTTGGATGTGAGTCTGGCAAATATGTTTCCAGAAATCAGTTAACGGTTCGTCATACAGTTCAGCATAATAGCGGTACCTGGCGAACGATTCACTCTCTCATCGTGGTCTAATACATATTGTCAGATTGCCTGCGGCCTTGCTGCTTCCATCGGACTGGTGCTCCTGTCTCTTCCTCACTCCGCCTTTCGCAGAGGTGCACGCAACGGAGATTATACGCATATCGACGGTACGGGGATTTTGCACACATTGTGGTTGTATCGAAATCACCCGGAACTTGAAACGCGTCTGCCGCAAGTTGAACATCCAACCAGCGACGAGTTGCGAGAGGCTGGGATGCTTTCTACGAGGCTGGTAGGGTACCGTTCAGGCAAGCACACCAGCTCCGAGTCATTTTAGTCGAGCCCCGAGGTAGAAATCGTTTGTAGTCGCATTCAAGTCAAATTACTTTGCCGAGAGGTTGAACTAATATCCGGGGATACAGTGGCAAGGAGAGTTGCCTCGAGTTCTCGTTCCAGTAACACGATTCATCGGACGAACAAGTGCTATTGAAGCTTCTCATGTTAAACGATACCCGCGTCGCGGTGGCGGGACTCAACTGCCCGACTATATATTCTGATGAAAACAGGAATAGAACTTTCCTAGTATCGGCTCGATGGCGGTGGGACCGCGCCTGCAGAATATTATGCGACTCCTTTCCCCTTCACGCAGGGCCACCCGTTCGACTCGGGATTGAGCCATGCAGGAACTTTCTTATGCTTTTATCGACGCAAAACTGATTGCTAGCCTGCCGAACGCTCCCCAGATTCGGCGAAGTTCAACTCATTGTCCATCTCAGAGATGCAGCCTAGCCGGGCAGAAAGACAACGGCGGGGAGTGTTTAGATTGACACTCCCCCGTCTGTGTGTTAATCCATGCTCATAAATGCAAAAACCGATCTACACTTGTACCAGCTCGATGGCGGTAGGACTGCAGCGTACTACCCGTTCGACTCGGGGTTGAGCCATTCGGTAAATGGCCCCGTGTTCTTTTCATCACCCCATTTTCCCTAGCAACACTTATTTTTCCCTCGAGGTCGTCTTTTCAATATCCCCAAACCTTGGCTTCATTGCAACCTTCCATCCGGCAGATTGAAGGTGCGAAAGATTGTGGGCTGCGTCGCGTTTATGTATCGTACCAAAAGCTGAGGTGGAAGTGTACTACTTCAATTGTGTTTGGTTCGTGTTTCGTCGGAAGGCGGACTGTATGGAATTAATCAAGGCCAGTGAAACCGGAAGAGAACCTCACTTAGTATCGGCCCGATGGCGGTGGGACCGCACCTAGTGTCTGTACGTCGTCAATACAGGGAAAAAATGCATGTGGGGTTACCCGTTCGACTCGGGATCGAGCCGTGGCACAGCTTGGCTAGAACTTTTTCACGTCGCTTCATCGCAGCGGCGAGTTTGGTTCTGTCAGGCATGAACTTATGTCAGCGAATGGAGTCAGAATCGCCTACTTGCGCATTGAGAAAGCAAATGAGAATTATAAACAGCCGTGCTCACCGATGCTGGGAGGCGTGCTGATCTGTCGTCGTATGGGTGAGAAGTCTTCTACCGGTGGAACCACTCCCAAAGCCGTACACCGTAGAATTCGAAACATGCCTGGTGATTTCATAACAGAACGCACGCTTAAGCGGATGACGGTAATTGTATTCGACTCTTGTTCCTCTAATCTGGTCCTCTCTTGGTGGCAAGTCTGTGAATGAAAAAAGTGACATCTATGACGTTGAACATATCTGGATCACCAACACGATTAAGCTGTGCAACCACTCAAATCTGCATATCAGATGCTGATAGTTACCTCATGCAATATTCATACACCCGCCTTGCACGCCGTGTCCGCAGCGCTCTGGTCTGCGAAAATAACGAGTGCATGGCCCCCTCTCCGCTTGTTACTTTTGTTCCTCTCCTCGATCCCTGGGGAAAATTGACAGGAAACGAGTCAGCGTCGCCATATTGCGATAGCGGTGAGTGTGAAAGAACCCACGGCAGGTGACAATCTCGCCGTACTGTGCAAGCGCCGCGCCTAACTCATCCTGGGTGGATTTGGGGGGCAGGTTAGAAATGTGGACGGCCAAGCTGGGCGAATTGGCGGGAACAGCGTATGCCAGCCGGACGCCGGGTATGAACAGGTCAGCGCCAAGCGCCGGGTCTGCGCTCTTCTGTTCCGTGAATGCAACTAAGCCGAGGCCGCGGCTCTTTCCAGAGGCGCTATGCACTGAACGATCATCATTTTCTGCTGAGCTAGGATTGACGTAAAAAAAAATAGAAGTACCCACAAATATAAAGAAAGTCGATCGGCCCGTATGGAGCAAGTATGGCGCGGAGGCCACTCTCTGTGATATCGAGTGAGGCCCGAAAGGAAAGTGTACGGTTGGGTGGGTATTCAATAGGAGGGTTGTCTGATACCCGCTTGTTTTGAGGTTCTTCCTGGCGATAGCCCTCCCTGGTTGACAGAGGGCGAAGTGCAACTGGAATGCGGTGCGAAAGGAATGGGTCAAGGTTCAGGGCAAGAGGTGGCACGAAAGGAGAAAATGTGCAGCGGAGATCCAGCGCCTCACCTTGCGAAGCAGCATACCCGACGCCGCAAGCCACGTGTTTGAATATGCATACACCTCCCTGCACGCTGCGTCCGCGGCGCTCTGTTCTGCGAAAAAAAAAACAGATCCATAGCGGCGAGGGCATCTTTTGTGTTTCTGGATGCCTGCATGAATTGCCGGGGAATGATTCAGTGCTGGATGTGTATTGCGAGACAGCTTGAGGGTGAAAAGAACGCACGGCAAGTGACAATCTGTCCGTATTCTACGAGCGCCGTGTGCAGTTCCTCCGCGGTGGAGTTGGGGGGAGATTAGAAATGTGGACGGCCCGGTAGGGCGGATTGTCGGGAACGGCGTATGTCAGCCGGAGGCCAGCAAGGGACAGGCTGGCGCCAAGCGCCGCGTCTGCGCTCCTCTGTACATCGAATGCGACCAAACCAAAACCGCGGGCCCGTCCCGAGGAGCTCCGCGCTAAACAAACGATATCATTTCCCTAGAGTACTAGCTTGACATGGAAAATTGACAGACTCACCAATGTAAAGAAAGTCGATGGAGCCATATGGAACGAGAATGGCACGAAGATCACATTCAATACTACCCCGTGGGACCCGGAAAGAGAGATTCCGGTTGGATGGATATTCCTTCGGTGGCTTCTCTGCTATCTGCTTGCTGTGACGTTCTGTCTGCCGGTAGAGCTTCCTTGTCCGGTCGGCGGTAGAACTTCCTTGTTGCCAGACAGCGAGGTGTAACTGGAATGCGGTGGGCAAGGAATGAGTCTAGACTTAATGCAATGCGTCCCACGGCAGGGGGGAGTATGAGACGCGTCCGGCGCCGAAATTTGCGAGCATGGTGCTAGGAGGAGAAAAGAGGTGACGATGTGACGGTCACACAGTTCGGTGGCGGTCCCGGCGACCAGTCCGGGACAGGCATGTGGACCATGCGAGTATAATACATCCCCCCCCCCCCCCCCCCCCCCCCCCCCCCCAGCTCAAGAACCCAAGAAGTTGAACGTCGAGGCCTGGGAGGCGCCGTCGACTCTCGAGGTTCAGACACTGAACGCGATGCATTTCTGCAATGTGTACTTGCTTGCGGATGGCCACACCGCCAACGAGAAAACATATATAGACCCATGGGTCCGTGCGGCGTGCGCTGTGTAACTAACAGTGGTGGGGAGAGCAAGGGGGAATGTCGGAACTGCGGCTGAATTAACACGGAATTGCGGGATGCCATACAAGGGCATGCTAACTTTTATTTGGTTTCTCGTCCAGTGGCGCCAAACGACAGAAAGTTGCGCTGTCTATCTTTGATACAACAGGAAGAATTGAACATGGGTATGTCTTGAATGTGACGAAGTGATTGAGTACCAGAACACAAGTGCAACCTTGGGCCACAGCTAGGTATGCGTCAGTGTTAGAAATCGCGGCATGGAATTCTGATGAATCGATAACAGGAATGGCATTCAAGGGAAAAGACTTGCGCCAGCTTGGAGGTTGGATAAAGACACAGCGGGCAGCCCCGCACGCGTACCTGCAGCGAATAAAATATTCACTGGTAATCTTTGATTCCACTCGATGAATATTAGACGGCCGCTGTCAAGTTAGAAAAAAAAAATTCAAACGAGATCCGATAATGATATTTTCTGGTAATATGTTCAACATTGCTCAATAAACCGGCCAAAAGAAAGCAGAAGTAGTTCATATAAGGTTGTAAACATCCACATTCCCTCCCTGCCTGGAAGAAGTTCTTCATTCCGCCGTCATGGTAAGAGTGACACTTAATGTGCCCCACATAGGCCGTTCCATCCTTTCCCCTGTTATGAAAACTCGCCCGGTTGCAGGCGTCCGGTCAAGGATCTTAGACGTGGCATCGAGAGGCGTCTCCTGCGCAATCCACCTGAGATCCATGCACTCCGTCGCCACGAACAAGCCAGTGCTGATTCTTTGGCCCGGTTCGAGCCCGAATTCAAAAGCAGGCTTCTTTCCCATCCCGACCGTCACCATCCCGCCTCCCTTCCTCAAGGGCGGCGTGCCGAGGGGATATTTGGGTTCATACCACAGCTAGTGTGCAGAATCAGCAAGGATTGATTGCAGTGTCCTTCAGAGATGGACGGTGTGCAACGCGAGACTCGCTTTGCGCAGAAGGAAAGCATAGCGCGGCTGCCCGCCGTGTTTGACTCCATCGCCCACCTCATCTACTTCCTCGCACACCAGTGGCGAGAGTCCGTCAATCCCAGGCGTTGAGCTCGAGATGTACCGCCTGGCGGGAGCGTATCCAGGGCGTACACCGGACCATCGGGTGGGCAACCTGGTCGCAAACGGTGCCGTGCGCTTTTGGGCGGAGGCGGGTGCAAAGTATGGGTTCATCCTGCGAAATTCGTCCGAGGTAAATCTGTTCCCGTATCTGTTTCTCTTCGACCCGGAGAATTATACGATCCAAGTACGTTCTGGATGGGCGGGCGTGTAATGCGCTCGACGATGAAATTTTCCTCCATACTACGAAGCAAGATATCTGCGGTGTCCCGCGACGGCGCATACAAGAAGAGTCTACGTCCCTTGCATCGGCCAGAGACGGCGCTGTCGGAAGGAAACAGTAAGTCGGACCGAGTAAATTGGTGTGGTTCCCATACGCAAAATCACTGTCTTGCAGTTCAGCATCCGGAAATTCGGGATAAGTGCTTCTGTTCGTCCCATGTCCGATTACAAGCTTTGTGCTGATGGGGAATTTGGACATGTCTCCGATGTGGTCGGAGCGCGAGTGGCTAAAGGAAAAAAAAAGGCATATCAGAACCAAGTGAATAATGTACGATTCAAGAGATCGGAATACCTCCACACAACAGCGTCAATGGTGTTAAGTTCAATTCCGCCGTCCTCCAAGAGCTCCGTGATACCCTTGAACGGGTCGACATGATACTCTCCACTGGCGAAACCGCTGGCGATGCTCGGCACCAAATTAAGCGGATCGCTCCGCCAACCGAGATCGAACATAAGACGCTTCTTAGTAGTCGGATGTTCTACCAGAAATGCGTGGGCGGGAATTGGTATCGCTTCATGGCCGGGAAGGACGGGTTGAAGGAGCACAGCGGCAGTGCTCGTGAAGTTTGCAACATTGAACACCTTCACGTCGACAGTCGCGGTGGAGGATGGGATTCCTTTGAACGCTGTGCAGCGGAGCACAAAAAAGACGAGCAGGGTCCAGACAGCCATGCTAGAAAGGCGAGCAGTGGTTACCACACATACTGATGCTCGGCTTATATACTGTAGCAAGAAAGAGGCAACCGAAACTCAGAGGAGTCATAAAATCGGTAAGATGTGGGTCAACGGGCGCTTTTCAGTCAGCATCGGCTTAGAAATTCAGACTTCTTAACCCAGAGAACCCCGTAATATACGTTTTCTTCGGAATAGCGGGAATAGGCCCTTTTTATCCACCTTTTCACACGCATGTTTGCTAGTATGCAGGATTGATTAAACCTCCTCGAGTGCTGGACCGAGCTCCATGGCGTTCCACATCCGAGGCAGGGACCCGGTTCACCACTGTAAGCTTTAAAACAAGACAGTGCCTGTTGCTCAATAAAATTGCACGCAAATTGTCAGCGAATATCCCTCCAGGTCGGCTGTGGTTCAGAGATATCGACTTTTGCATTTGTTTTGGACGGTAGAACAGTGCTATTACAAACTGGTGCCATAATTTACAAATCGAGGTAAACGGGTAGGCGCTGCGCCCACGATGGCAATAGGGTTGAAACTACATGTACAACCATCTAGGTCGATTTTCAATGAACGGCCTCGAGGGTTGAGGAAATTGCCACTCACGACTCAGAAAAGAGGCTCATCCGAGTAACCGTTATCAAACTGGCGAGGTGTACCCGGGGCGGCGTAGCTCTTTCGCCGGAACGTGTCCCGGATACGCTCGTCAGGAGTCTCATGGTCGACGGAGGCTTTCGGCTCTGGGAGTGGGTGTAGGGTGCGACGCATGACGTTGCCGTGTACGATCTGGCGGTACAGATGATCGTAGTTGGTGGGTTTGGGTGGGTGGGCGGTAAAAGATGGGCGGCGCCGGCGGTTGGGTGTCAGATCCTCCGAAAAGGCGCGCGAACGTGGAAGGCGCGGGCGGTGGACCTCGGCGATGAGGGCTTCCACGGTCATTGGGGCGTCGGGGACCGAGGTCCCAACGCGCCCAGTGCGGGGATTGTAGTAGGACATGATGAGCTGGACCGATGATAAGCAAGTGCACAGTGAATAGAAAATTAACACCTACCTCGGTGCGGAATTTGGTCTTGACAGGGATGATTGAATGGTGAATGGGACTGGCTGTTACACACTGAGGGAAATAACGGCCCTTTTATACATCACAGGAGCGGGATGTCTTAATGAGACGAGGCTGTACTGAATCGGGAGCGCACGGTCTAGGCCGGCGGGTGGCGCAGTCCCGCGAGTCTCACATTTGCTGTCGGCCGCGTTGACATGGCATGCCGCAGGCAGCAGCAGATCTCGAGGAACATGCCTGGGAAGGAACTGAACGAAATAAGAGGAAACAAGGAATGAGGTCCAGCAAGGTTGTGGACTGAAATTACTTGGATGATTGACGCGAGTTTGTCTATCGGTCATCCCGGCCAATGATGAGACCTCCGGTCGGAATGTCTCGTTCAAGTGGTTCACGACAATAAAAGGGGTGTCTGACTGATTATGGCGTCAACGTGTGCGTATAAACAAGGGAAATAAATACACAAGGCAATTAGAAGAGGATAAAATGGGCGTAGCTCCGGAGAAGAGCTTGAAACCGGTAAGTTAGATCAGCGGTCTGGGGACCCGGATGAGGCGTTTCGTCGAGCCCGGGTGCTTGGATAGGCCGGGTGCACTTCGACCGGGCAGAGGAATTAGGGGTAAACAGCGATTCAAGTTGAACAGACTGCATGCATTGCAAGCAGAAGAAGATATACATGGATATACATCCGCGACGGCAATAGGTATCCGAGAAAACTAGAACTTGCAGCTGCGGAGAATCATATCAGAGAGGATGTAGAAGCTTGAGAGCGAGAGAACGCATACTTGGCGTTGGACACATTCGTCGTCAGCTTGGTGGGCTCTGCGCCGTTGCTGTTGCCCTGCAGTATGATTCAGTAAATACTCTCGATGTGTGGACTGGTAGAAGCAGCGAAGCACCTGGTAGGTATCGCAAATCGACGGCACATTGCTCAGACTCAGACTCGCGCGATCGAACTGCGCGACGTCGCCGAAGTTGGAGTTGACGCCCGCGAGCGTGGAGCCCGAGGAGCCGATGATCTGCGAGATGAGCGCGGTGCGTTTGGTTTGCCTGTGTGTGTAAGGGGTGTGAGTGTTTGAATTATAGGCGTTTGCGACATATAATGTGAGAAAGTGGAGAGAAATGAGTGAGTATGATAATCATGTGGAGATGGACTGCCTTGGGAGGCAATTAAGGGGAGGGGGGGAGCCGGAAAGGAGGGATGCAAGGATGAATATATGCGTACGAAGAGCAGTTCCCGCACGAGCGGTAGAGCTTTCCGAAGGTCTGCACGCAATACGAGTCGATCTTGACCGTTCCGCCACCGTTGTGCTGCACGATCTTGTCGTCGCCCTTCTTTGCGCCGCCTGCGAGTGCATGTATTCGGTAAGTGATTGACTCGGCGAGGTTTGAGCAGAAAACGGGTGAAAAACAGCAAACAGTGGGGAGAAGGAGGGAACCGCACATACCGCCAATAATGTTACTCGTCCCCGACGTCTGCTTGATGGTGATCGCGTCCTCGCAGACGTCCTCGAACCACACGTTGAGGAGGTTGCACGGGCCGAGGCAGTGGATGCCCTCCTGCTGGTTCGCGCCGATGACGACATTCCTGTTGCGAAATATATTAGTGAAGGGATTGGTGAGAAAGGGACCTTTCATACTGAACGGTTCCGCCAGACTGGACGAGAAACACAGCGTCGCTGTCACCACCCTCGCCGTCCTGGCACGCGCCGGAGCCGCGGTCGAAGCGGACGTTGCCCCCGTCGAAGACTGGTGTTGGGAGTTAGTATTGTGGGCCACAAAGAAAAAAGGGCTGGTTGATGGTTCGAGTGGTACGGGACGCAGAGAGAGTGGAGGTGCAGGCGGATCAGGACGGAGACATGGTTGAATCGAAAGTGAAAAAGAGGGTATTGCAGGAAGGCAGGGCTTCAAGGGATTGAAGACAGAGAAAATGACAAAGGAAAAAGAAACGAACCTCCCGTAACGGTGATCGGTGCGCTCAACGACGAGGTCTTGGGCGGCGTGGGGAACGTGCATGAAGCCGCACGCTTCACGAACGGTGGGGCGTCGGCATCGCGGCGGACGAACTCATCCCGCTCCACGAGCTCGAGAGGGGCGCGAGGGCTTGTGGGCGACGGGGCCGCGTTGACGGAGAGCAGAGAGAGAGCGAGGAGGCCGAGGGTGAAGAACATTTTTGATTTGGGATAGCAGAGATCGGGTGGGCTGGCGAGCTGGGGAAAGTCAAGGCCAGATAATCTCTCATTTTATAGTGTGGTCCTCGCGGCAGGAGAAACTTTCGTAGTGGAGGAAGAAAATACACACACGGCCGGGCCGCCTAATGTATGCGGGGTGGCTGTTCACAGAGGCATGTGTGCGCGAGTTCGGACTTTCTTTTGCGGAAGTTGACTCGGCTCGCTATGCATCTGACCAGACACGACGCTACACGACGCCGCCAAGCCAAAGCAAGGTACACTCGGTGACCAGGCCTGTGGGAGATCCTACGTGACGAGGAATAGGTTCGGTGATCAGTAACAGGTCGAAAGTGACGGTGCATGCAATTTGAGATGGATGGAGGCCGTTTCTTGACGGTCCGCCGGAGGCCGCCTAGGAAAGATGATCTTTACCGAGCTGCCATGGGGACGTAGGCCTGGAGGCGAACAAACCATATTCGGGTAGTTTGTAGGCTGGATATTCCGGTTGTGTGAATGGCGCTGAATCGGTATGAGCGTCCGTTGGCTTGGCAGGGCATGTAGCAGCTAGTTTCTGTCGGCTATGCGAGGTATATATCCGAGCTTGACCCTGAGAAGACATTGCTATCGCCAGTGGGAGAAATATTGTAGCTCTTGTCTTATGGCCAATTGTTGACAAGGAATTGAGGTAGTCCGTTGCGAAGCCGCTGCGTAAGGAGGGAATCGTCGACAAAGACTTGATAACCATTCGTTTGAGGCTTGCAAACAAAGCCGGTATCGTCAAACTTTGCAGCACACGGATTGCGGAAACACTTCCCCCGGGAGAAATGAAGGAAATGTGTCGAGGAATCAACGAGTTTGAACAGAGATATTGACGGTCCGCTGGAGGATTCGAGTAAGCCAAGGGATCCCATATGATATTAAGCTAGCTCCAGCCAGTCATCTTCCAGCTATATCGCTCAAAGATAGCACTTTTTTCAAACTTTGACGGCGCTATCAGACAAATCGCAGAATCTGGCCTGGTTTTGAGGATGCCGCAGAAGGGTTCGATTCATCTTGAGAAGTCCAGCGAATTCGAAAGCACGTCATCAGAGAGTGAGGGCAGCGGCAGTATAATGAGCTGAGGCACTGCTGTGGGAAGTGGAAGGAAGAAAGAAGAAAGATTTTCACAGGTCAAACCCGATACATCAGCATCGCCACGGTTCTAGTACTTTCCATGTTTTTTTTTCCTTTCGGCCAACTGGCAGTCGTCGGCCGCCGGTGGCCGATAGGCTCCGATTCCGTCCATTTCGACGGCGGTTTACTTTTTGTTGGATTTTTGTCAAGGTGTGGGCCCACAAATATATCTCGGCGTAAAGGATCCACATTTCTTCCCGGGGGCCACGTAATATTCTCAACTTTAAATGAAGCCTTGCATGGATGTGACGCAAATGTGACCGCTACGTCGGAGTTTGAAACAAGGTCTCGTTCTCTCCACCATCTCGTCGCCTCCGTTGGCACTCCCTCCGCAGCTGAAGTTCCAGAAGTTTGCTAAGTCATAATCACACCGGCAGCCTCCACACCCATAGCATTTCCCGGGCGCAGGTACTCAGCTGAGTAAATCGCGGGAAAATTCAAGTCGAAAATGCGTTAACCATACAATCGGTCTGAAAGTGCTTCAAATACGTCCAATTGGGCCTCGCGGTGGACCCGTATAATCTCGGCGTACGAACTCCATCGGAACGCTGCCACCGATTTTTTCCGCGGTTTTAGCTTCAACATCTGAACGATTCGCTGCCCGACGCACCGTGTCTCCTCTTCCGTCGCCATATCACCACCATTCATCAAACCACCATGCGTCAATCAAGCTCAGAATATACATTTTCCGCCACAGTCTTCACCGCCTCCTGTTTCTTGATCCAGCTCAACACCGCCTCCCCGAAAATCCCGCCGTACAGCGGCAGACCCGTAACCTCATGTGCGTTCATCGTAATCTTTGACACCACTGCAGCTTCATCGTCTCCTCCTTTCCCCTCGGCGGCCTCGTTCGCAGTCGCGATAACCTCCTGCAGCGCGGATATGTGGGCGTCGAAGTCCGCAGAGGCGTGGAGGGTGATGATAAATTGGTTGGGCACAGGCGATCCTGGCACCGGGACTGAGGATTCGTGGGCGCTCATCTTGGCGTTGGGCTATCCCCCATGGCTCTTTAATACTCGTAAGTGGCGTGTTTCGCTGTTTCGCGAATTTAGCAGATTGCACTGATGTTCCCATAGCAGCCACCCAAATATCTCCCCAATTGGAGATTGATTCATGTTGATTGCTGATCCCTGACAATCTTGGAGATCGCATATGATGCCAAGGCGTGCACGCAATCGAGGACCGAGGTAAGGTGTACTAGGATTTTCTGATGTAATTTAACCCACGCGCTCATCTATTGTTCTCATCGTAGGCTTTTTGCGAAACCACAGACTCGGTGCTACCGCTATTTGCTACATCTGCGGCCCGCTACGTTCGTAGGATTTCCCACTGCCCTAGCGGGAATGGTAAACCTCCCCTCAAGAGCGCCTGTATGACCGCCCATCGCCAGTTAGACGCCCGCGATATTTGTTTCGTCGCGCAACACTCGGTGACTCAACAAATGCCCTAGTACACCCCCGGCGCGCCTCGGCTGAGGAATCAGGATCGCCCGACCGCTGACTGTCGCGAGAGCGCCCGACGACATCGGCAGGAGTTTAATTGTATACGGTGTGTCTCCGACTGTTTCCGCACCGCTAATTCCGTACCAACCGGAAATGACAAGATATTTAATCTCCAGCTCGAAACAATTGCATACTTGCCCTGCTCCTTCTCTTTTCCTTTCGCCTCTGTTGAGTCTGGGCTTTCTTCCCTCATTTCTTTTGTTTCGTTAGGACTGGTTTCCTCCCTTTCCTCCCTTCCTTTTTACTTTTGGTGTTTTCGCCCTTCCTTCCTTTTTTGTTTCGCCTCCCGTTCCCACAACACCAACGACAACAATGTTCTACCGTCGTGTCCTCGTGCTTGTGTACCTTGCGCTCTATTCCACGACGATTCTCGCTGTACGTTGCCTTTCTATCGTCTCACTCATCCTACTAAACACATTTTCCCCAGAGCACTTTTGATGCCACCTCTCTCGAGGCGCGCGTCGTAAAAGCGAAAGCCCGGCCCGTCGCGAAACCGCCAGTCGCGAAGCCACCGGTCGCAAAACCACCTGTCGCGAAACCTCCCGTGGCAAAACCACCTGTCGCTAAACCCCCCGTTGCAAAGCCTCCGGTGGCGAAACCACCAGTCGCTCAACCACCAGTCGCAAAGCCGCCAGTGGCTCAACCCCCGGTCGCGAAACCGCCGGTATAATGATTCCGTCATCCGAAAGCCAAAGAGTTTTATTGATGGTTTTTTCAGGTTGCGAAACCGCCGGCCACGCCACCGGTAAGTTGATTCAGGTTGGTGGCCTTTAATTTGCGTTGACTGGGTTTCTTAGGTCGCGAACCCGCCTGTTGCAAAGCCGCCCGTTGCAAACCCTCCAGTCGCCAAACCTCCGGTAAGTTGATTTCTATCCTATTATCCACTCCCTCAATAGTCTCATCCTTAATGCGCTAGGTTGCAAACCCCCCGGTTTCAAAACCTCCGACCAAGCCAGTGCGTATTCGGAAATACCCCGTTCTATGCCGCGTCTAATTAGCATATAGGTTTCGCAAGCACCTGTCAAGCCCTCCGCATCCAAGAAACCTACCAAGTCGGCGGTGAGTTCGAGATAGACATCGTGTGTTTGAAGACTGACATCCCTTGCAGTCGTCCGCAGCACCGTCTGCCTCCGCCAGCGGCCTCGCCTGCGTGAAACCAACCACGCCCAGCAAGGTCGCCCGCAAAGTCGGCGACAAGGTCCCCGACCAGTTCATCGTCCACCTGAAGGCCGGAACGAAGCACGCCGCGCACATCACCAAGGTCAACTCGCTCATCGCGCAGGCGGCCAAGTGCGACCGCATCAAGTCCAAGGTCACGCTCGACAACGCGGCGGTGCAGAAGCTGTCCTTCTACGGCGGGATCTTCGGGCCTTCGGTCGTCGCGGCGCTGAAGAAGCTGCCGGAGGTGAAGAGTGTTGTGGCGAATACTCTCGTGGAGGTTGATTCGCCGATTCCTGTGAGAGCTTCAATGGGCAATGGGACGGTGGAGATGGAGAAGCGGGCACTGTTGTTTGATACGACGCAGACGAATAGTTGGTGCGGGATACTCCAGCGTTAATTTCGTTCACCGGACACTGACATGTGAGGCCACTGTTTTAGGAGTCTCGCACGGCTCAATACTGGGACAAGGACCGTCACCGACGCGATCGCACAGGAAGATTTTAGCACCGCTGCGACTGCAAGGAATCGCAATACCCGCAACTGGCCATTCAAGAACATCCGTAACGCTGGGAGAAATGTTAACGTGCGTACTCGCTTCGTACCTTTTCTGCCCTCCCAATCTTACATGGTATACCAGGTCTACATCATTGACACCGGAGTCAGCGACCACAGCGATTTAACTGGCCGTATAGTTCGCAAGCGTGGAGCCAATGTCGCTACTGGCGCCGCGAATATCGATGATACCACCGATAACCAGGGCCATGGAGTACGTCTGCTTTCAACTTCGCTTAAGTTTCCCTCCATGCTGACTGGGTTGGCAGACAAAGATGGCGGGTATCATCGCCGGCCAGACGTGCGGGGTTGCAAAATTCGCGAATATCATCCCGGTGAAGGCAGGCAATAACGCTGCCATTACGCAGATGGACATCATTGCAGGCCTTGCCTTCGCGGTCAGCGATGCCAACGGTGCAGGCGGCGTGATCAACATTTCGGCCCGCATGCAAAAGAATCAGAACGATGGGCTGCCGGAGATGGTTGCGAGTGTGAGTCGAACGATTATTGCGCGAGCTGATGTTAACTTGATCGTGTTCCTAGGTTATCGCTCAGGGAATGCACGTCGTGAACTCTGCCGGAAATGGTGGAACTGATCAGTGCGCGACGAGAATCGGGACCAACGGTAGGGAACAGAGACTTTCCCTTTGGATTCCCGCTCACTATTTCTTTAGATGGGCCTATCACGGTCGGAAATGTCGGGATCGATGACCAGAAGGCATTCACATCCAACTTCGGCGCCTGCCTCACGGTCTTCGCGCCAGGGAATGACATCCAGACCACAGCACACAACAACCCTGCGGTCAGTTATTATTCGAGCGGAATACAATTTACTAAGACTCATTCTCTGGTAGAACTTCATCTCGGGCTCGGGCACATCGGAAGCGACGGCGCATACATCCGGCCTTGTCGCCACACTGCTCTCGGATAAGACATTGACCCCTGCTGCGATGAAGGCGAAGGTTGTTCAACTTGCCGCTGTCGTTCCCACTATCCAAGCGCCCGACTCGACGAACCGCCTCATCCAGGTCCCCAGGCCGTTGATTTAAGTAACCACCTTGATGCGTTTCCCAGAGTTCATGCCGATTTTATACTCTTCTAATTACTTTGTATATTTTGTTTAGTTGTACTCTCTCGTTGACACCATAATAAAGCACCCCTTTCTGTCTGGAGCGCTGGAACGAGACATCCCGCGCGGATGTCTCACCATTGGCCGCGATGACCGATGGACCAAAACTCGCTTATCTTCGGACCAAATCCAGGCCACAACCCTGCTGAACTTCACTATGCGTCTGCCTTCATCTTCTTCTGCCCGTACCTAGTCGATCTTCCCCGGAGTCTGCGGCACTGACTGCCTGATCTTTCAACACGCTCGACGGTAAATGTGAGACTAGCGGAACAGAGCCACCTGCGGGCCTAGACTGTGCACTCCTGACTCAATACTGCCTTATCTCAGTGAGACATTCCACTCCTGTGGTGTATAAAAGGACCGCTATTCTTCCCAGAATGGAACAAACAATCCCCCCACCATCAAACTTTCTCCTCAACATCAATTTCAGTTGACAAAGTTCGCGTTAATTTTCTCTCCAGATTCGCGCTTGCTCATTATTGCCCTAGCGTATCATGTCATACTACAACCCCCGCACTGGCCACGTCGGGAGCCCAGTTTCCGACGCCCCAATGACTGTGGAAGCCCTCATCGCCGAGGCCCACCGCCCGCGCTATCCGCGCTCGCGCGCTTTTTTGGAGCATTTGACTCCCAACCGCCGCCGGAGCCCCTCCTCCTGTGGCGCGCACCCACCGAAACCCACCAACTACGACCACCTGTATCAGCAGATCGTGCACGGCAACGCTATGCGCCGCACCTTGCACCGCATACCGGCAGAGCCTAAAGTCATTGAGGACACGCCCGACGAGTGCATTCGGGACACATTCCGGCGGAAGAGCTACGCCGCCCCGGGAACACCGCGGCAGTTCGATGACGGGTATTCGCCAGAGCCACTTTTCTGAGCTGTGAGTGGTACTTTTCCGAAGGCCCGAGTCGCCCATTATTGACTCTTGCCTCCCATAGTTTTGTGTTCAACCAACCATTCTCGTCGCCGCAACGCACCCCATTTACCTCGAGTTGTAAATTATGAACGCAACATGTAATATCAATCTGTACTACCACCCGCAAATGTCCGCCTACTTCACAAATTGAAATCTGTGCCACCATTCACAAAAGGCCCGTTGTACTTTTCATTCATTTAATTTCAGCCACATTGCTCTGGCGCTGTCCCCCTGAACTATTGAGCTTACAAAAAACACCCACCCTCGTGCGTGAGAAAGACAGGCAGATGCCACATGGACCGTTGTTCAATTTGCGTGCAACTACGTTCAGCCCAAGCGCATCAGCGCATCAAGATGATGCGCCATCACGACCGCGGGATACTGACGTCATTTTTTTTACTTAAAACTCACTTCGGCAGTGATGCGAAAGTCCGCTGCTTTGATGTAGTTTCCATCCACTATCAACTGTAAGCCTGCCGAAATATGTGCAGGAGTAATTTCCAAACAGAAATACCTGAATGTGGACACCTCGGCTGCCGATCTGAATTTCAACTCGGCATTCCTCTGGACTATTCCGTCGCCATGAATTGAATTCGGGGGACTGATCTAGCATCCTGAAGCGTGCATTGTGCGAGTCGGATTTGCCTTCAACTTGGGGGATTATGGCGAAACTGGATTGAGGTTGAAAGAAAGGATGAACAAAATTGCAAAACCTCGCAGTAAAAGATCATTCAAGTCTACGACGTCTTCGTATCCACGTCAACTTGTCGCGCTGACTATGATACAGGGCCGCTGCAGGGACGGATAGGGACGGCCCAGTAACAACCGGAGAGGAGAGTGCGGAATCTCGAAACTGGGAGTACGACAGGAGTACAGGGATTGCTGATGCATGAATATGGGACGCCATCGAACTCTTTATAAGCCGTAGTCAATCTTTAACAAGATCGAATAATTCTATGTAAGTTTTCAACAAGATCGAATAAAACACCATTGAGTTCTAAACCAGATCGGTCGTAAAACTCTGAGTAATACGCCAAGCACACAGATGACGACGAGTAAGATTAAGCACTGTCACCACACCAACAGTTCGCTCACTTACCGAAGCGTTCGTCGAGGTTCTCCACAGGAGGAATCTTAATCAGATGTCTCCCGATTTCAGGAAGGGCTGTTCGAAATATAGACTCCTAACACACTGCAGCCAAGAAATTCCCGTACTGTGGTACGGCGAGGAAACAGCAGGTTTCCCCCGTTCTGAGCCGTTTCTTTTGCAATTTACACGTACGGAGCACCAGCCAGCTGCCTGGTAGTGAGAACGCGGAGCGGAAATACACGTCATTGAAGTCATGATTACAGATGACTTACGTAACATCCAAGCGTTCGCGTTTATTTGGGCACAACGTTATATGTAGACACGTGGTAGCAATTTCAACAACATGGTCCTCCTTAGTTTGTTCTTCCTTCGAAGACACAACTTGAGTTAATGAGTTGACATGGTATTCCATACGCATCGAATACACACCCCTCTTGATCTGAATTTCAACGCCTTCATGCATTTCAAATTCTTCTGCACCAATTGGAAGCTTCTCTGTGAATTGCGAATTCGGATGCATCGCCGTGAACTATGTTGGTTTTTGGTTGTGCGTCCGCAGCATCTGATCGGTCTCGGTATCGATGCCGTCGTAGAGCCCACAGCGTGCAAAAGTGCTGCTGAAATTGAGAAGGCTGGACTGCGAAAGTTGGATTAACTACGAAAGTTTGAGTATGGACTCGAAAGAAAGTTACACTCCATACTTACATAATTCCGCAAAGGTGAGTTGGGTTGGGACTAGTTGTTATTCAAAGGTTGCGTCCTCAGTCGGTGCACTCCGGTTCGAACTTGTTTGTAAGTAAGTAACTAATTGATTCAAAAAATGGAATCGAATTTGGTCAGATTCGCATCTGAGGATGCTTCAGCTTCGAGTCGCATTTTTTTGCCCCTCCTGGCCGATCTGAATTTGCATTCTCAAGCTGGGAGGAATTTCGAATTCGCCATCCCTTCTCTCCGCGGCCCTCCTCTGGGAATTGCGAATTCGGGGGCAGATCATGGCTCGTCCGCGGCGTCTGATCATCCCAGTTCAACAAAACAGCACATCGTTCAAAGAGTCGACCTCGCATCATTCAAGCTGAGGCATCCCACTCCACTCTTGCGTCCCATCCATCATCACTAGTAATCCAACACGGCCGGACCCCCGAGTACTAGTTCAAATTACACCAGCCCAACTCAACGAACATCCAAGTTCTGTACTCAGACTCGCACCGAATCAGAAGGAAGTGGTATATATATGGTATATCTAGGTAGAGTCGTTATGGTCATTACTATCACTATCATTACTTACTATCCTTGCCCCGCATTAAGCTATCCTAACATTTCTCGTCCAGAAGAAGATACTCCTACTCTTCAGTCTGCGATTACTCCCAATGATAATATTTTGCGTCGTTGGCCTCCCCCATCCTTATTGCCCATGGCTCAACTCAAACCACTCATGGTCCAGCGAATATTGCGCAGTGTCCTCCGCCTCCTCGAACGTGATCCTGGTCCTTTCTTCTCCGTTTTCGTTTACCCGTTGTGAAGAGGTGCGCGGCATCCCCGCGCGCACGAGGCGCGCGAAGGGGGTGAAGTTGCCGTCTTCCGCTCCTCCATCTACTCCCCGACCCCCAGGCGCAGTGGTGGAATATGCACTAGAAGGACGAGGAACCGGCCCCGTATACCGCAACCGCCAGCGTACCCTGATGGGTGGGTCTGCGGGGTGGGCCTAAAATCTACTCATCAGTGTCGCATTCAGAATCGACAAGAACAGCTAAAAAATAAACGCTCAACTTGAACGTAAAAGAATAACAGGAAAGTTGAACATCAAGGAATAATCTTGTCAAACTTCAACGTGAAAAGTAAAAGGAAAGTTGAACGTAAAACAAAGGATCGGAGACAAACGTCGGAAATAGAAGAGAATTTGAACAAGAATTTCAACGTAAACGAGTAGAACGCACCTGCAACGCCTCATCGAGAGCGGAGAGCGCTTTAGGATCGGGCGCGGGGGGCAGGACGCCCGCGATGGTGGAGTAGGAGAAGATGATTGTGTGGAGGTGGGGGGAGGAGGGTTCGCCTGGTGCCGTTACGCCGTAGTCTCCTTCACCGGGTCGTATTCCTGTCGCCGAGGACGTCGCAGCTGTGCCGGGCGACGTGTAGGAAGCCGACGTCGACGACGTAGAGGGAGTGGACACAGCCGACGCGGCAGTAGGCGAGTTCGTCGCCGCGTAAGTTGGGGTGGAGGTAGGCGACGTGGGGGACGTTGTTGAGGGGGAAACAGAGTGGGGTATAACGCGAGCGACAGGCGCAAGCACACACCCCGCCACGGTCTCGAGCGGCCACGTAATATGGTGCCGCAGGTAGAGGCGCACGACGAACTCGATGACGCGCAGGGCGGGGAGAGGCGGGAGGGCGAGGGCGAAGGTGTAGGATGTGCCTGCGCGGTAGCGTATCAACAATCAGAGTAGAAGAGGGAGAATAGCAGCAAGAAGAATTGGGATGAGAACGAGAAGGAGAACGAAAAAAGGGAGCGAAGGGAGTAAAGAATATAATTACGCGAGAAGGAAGGAAGAACGAAAAGTAACAGCACTTACTTCCCCCATTCAACTGCAAATGCTCCAAACTCCCCGCCGCCATCGCGATGATATTGCGGCACAGCGGGTGCGCGGGGTGCATAGAGAGGCGGCGCAAAGCCGAGGTGGTGGGGAGGACGGCAGGGCTGTTGAACACGTCGTAGATCTTCTCTGAGCCGACGTCGAGGACGAGTTGTTGGACGGGGACTGTCAGCTTCGTCGGCGTCTCTTCCCCCACAACAACAGCGGTATCAGGTGGAGCAGCAGACGACCCGCCGATGTCCGCGCTAGCATCAGACGACACACCCCAGAAATACAACGACGGCGCCGCGCCGAGGAACAAAGCCGGCGGCACGTCCACCAGCCGCTTCAGCCGCAACTCCCTCAGCGGCTGACTCGCGAAGAACCGTAAAAACATTCCCCCCACAAACCCCATCCCTATCTCCCCCTTCAACGTCGCCCACCGGAAATTCGCGTCCCTTCCATCGATAACGCAGCTGCGCACCTGCGTCAAGCGGCCCAGCGCCTGTGCGAGCGCCCGGAAGTCCTCTTTCGCTTTCGCTGAGTTCGGAGTTGTCGGAGTCACGGAGGAGTCAGACGCAGGCTCGGCGAGGTGGATGGTGAGGTCGCGGATGTACTCCGCTATCTGCGGCGATTCCGAGAGCAGGGCGGCCGCGCCGGCGTAGGTAAACGGCGCGGGGTTGTACGCCGAAAGTGTGAGCGCGCGGAGGAGGATGCGCTGTGCGGGGATGCGGAAGGCGGAGTTTGCGAGGGAGATTGATTTGAGGGAGGGAGTGTCAGAGAGTTCGGAGACGTCGGAGTCGATGAGCTCGTCTGGGAAATCGAGGAAGTGCATTATAATTTAGAATTTAGGGCGAGACGGGACGGTGAACGGTGACGGCAGGGAAGGAGTTAGGAAGCGAGGTGGCGGTACAGTCGCTGTGGTATTTATAAAGCAACGATGTCTGTGTGACCGTGTTGCGGTTCTCTTGGCTTTTAGTGATCACTGAATTCAATCTCATGTGTTCTTCTCTTCGTTCAACCCTAACTCCCATCAGTCTCCAGCTCAGTGAAGCTCGATCTACTCGCGTCTCAACACGGAAGTGGATCGATCCGGCTCGAGCAGCTCGATCTCCCGCCCCATACAAATCTACCATCGATATATATCCATTTTAATACTACATGCAAACTACATGTATATGTAATATTTCCGCTCGAGCTGCATCGAGCGAGTCCGCTCGATCCGTCAAAATAATGGCTCGAGCTCCCTGTATTGAGTCTGCTCGAGCCGGAAAACCGCGGCTCGAACTGAATGGACCAAATCTGCTCGTGGCGAGACGACGGAGCAGGAGTTGTCAAGAGTGTACTAGGCTCCATACTCACCGGTAATACCAGTGCTGGAATTTGCACACTTTCCGCTCAGTCTAAAGCTCTGATCGAGCGTCGGAACTGTTTGAGACCAGACGTTCAGATTGTCAAAGCTATCAACCAACTAAAGAAATTTTCGTTTGCGCACCTTGGTCCGTGATTCGGATATTCACATCGAATGTGTTGCGTACATATTGACGTCAGAGAGGTGAAAAGAGTCAAGAAACATCGGACGCACCAGTGCGGCACCACTGCACTCATCGAACATAACCCTCTGTACTGCTTCTAGTCATGATCTGGCGGTGGCAACGTGAATGCAATTGTAACTTGCCTTCCGAGTTCTGGGGAGTACTACTAGTAGCCACTGTTCGGGGTTAGTACTTACCGGATTATGCAGATCTTGAGCACCAGAAGTTTCAGGACGGTGGTGGAATGTGGTGGAAAGGGAAAGAGTTACGAGGCCACGTGTCTGTGGGCCTTTAGTAATTCCAAAGAATTCAAAGCACCATTGTTCGAGTTGTTGTGTTGCATTTGGACAATGATCCTCTTTGTTTCCTCTCCCTCTGTTCTGTTCTCCTCCCACCCAGCGTCGACAAAGAGTTCTTCTGGAGGTCAGCCACCTGCTAGGTTTCTTCGGCCTTACTGTACTGGCCACCGTTGGTCAACTCAGAAATTGTCAGGATAGAATCACTCAGGCCACTCTGGTATCATACTCTGGTGGCCACCGGCGCCGTTTCTACTACTCTACTTGCCACCGGGTATCCTCGACTCAGCCTTCCCTGTGTGTTTCCTATCCATATCCAATTGAACGGTAGATTTGATACCGGTTGTATTCACAGAGCAGTTTGAGATCAAGTTTGACCTAGACCCGTGTACATCCATCCAGTCCCGTATTATTACCTGTGAATACTCTGTGTGTGTCGTCCTCTCCTTTTCTTCTTTTGTTTCATGCTGACCTTCGGTACAAGGGAGTTTTCTGAACACTGGGTCAAGCGTAGGTCGAGTGGTCCATTCGGCTCGAGTTGAACAGTTGAGAGCGAGTGGTCCATCCGGCTCGAGTTAAACACTTGAGATCGAGTGGTCCATTCGGCTCGAGTTAAACACTTGAGATCGAGTGGTCCATTCGGCTCGAGCTGAACACTCTAGATCGAGTCGGCTCGATCCAGGCCGAAGGTATGATATTTTTACGAGTTGGCTTAAGTTGCTTGGTGATTTCGAGTCAAAAGTAGTAGCCAGGAGTGTTATATTTATTAATGTAACACGCACCAGACGGTTTGAGCTGTAAACCGGATCGAGCAGCTCGAGCGAGATCGATCCGCTTCCGTGTTGAGACGGAGATGGATCGAGATTCGGTGGGCTGGATTCATCTCCCATCACAAAGTCATAAAAACGTCGTTCAAGTTGCCAGCGCTCGTGTGATTCACCTCCGTCTTTCCTATTCTCTTCCCCGAGTATTGGAATGTTGTTCGAGGTGAGTGGATGTGTGCTGGTTGCCTACATAATGCATGACTCACATCTGATCACTTGGTATTTTAGAGTTATTACTTAGATCTGATGGTGCCTCGGTCCGGCGATCATCCACCCCTGCACGGAGTTTCCAAACTCTTCTCTCCGGTTGGGATACGTTAGGCCCCCGGTCACTACCCATTAGGTCGGTCCGCCAGTTTCTCAAAATTTCCGCTGATTTACCTTACAATTTTGGTCTTTCAGAGCGGTGATTTACCTTACGGCGGACCGAGTTTTGGCCTAAAATCACGTGTATTTGTGATTTTTCCTCTGCAACTGCTCCAGTTGCAGGTACCGGATGTCGGCGGTTTTCGTGCGTTCCGATGTTGAATTGCGAGGTGCGCGAAAAGGAAATTTCATCTTGTAAGTTGGTCTGTCCACCAAAGTTCAAAAAAAAAATCTCGGGCTCCGCCCGATTTACCTTACGATGGACCGACCTCGCTGGTGGATACACTGATTTACCTTACCAGACGGACCGAAAAACACCAAATTTTGGAGCTTGATTTACCTTACGCCGGACCGACATAATGGGTAGTGACCGGGGGCCTGATACGTTATCAATCGGTAAGCATAGGTAGGAATCCATTGTACGCTCATCGTTCCCCGCGTCATGCCGAGCGACGAGAGTTTCAACTTGAACATTTGCTTTTCGAGACCAATTCGACCGCCTTCAACTCAACTCCAACTCCAACGCCCGGGGAAATATTCGGATTTCCCACACTGTTTCCTTTACCTCCTACTGGATCTTTCTCTAATCATCTCGCTGCCGTATTTTGACTTCAATTCCCCGGCCCCTCCAATCTCTGAGAAAATACACACACTGATCACCGATCACTAGTTTCCTGGGTGTCGCCGGTCTATGACTTGTCTACGACACATAACAAATCAATCCAGATACATTGCGTTCAACCCTTCACACCAGAACTTTATCAGAGTTTATCGCATCAGATGGTCCGTCGGGGATCACTTCCCGTATGTACGCGCACGACTGATTAACCAATCGCGCGTCGTTTCCCGGCCCGAGGCAGCGAGGATGTGTGATCCAATCCCGGCATCCAATCGCTGAATGAGGGAGAATCAAGGATGTGGCGTCCCGATGCGGTAACTTGAAGGAATTTAGGGGGTCATGGGGATGACCAACTAAGCGGCAGAATTGACTCACCTCATGTCACCTTGCAGTGTAAACCGCCCATCACCCAGGCCCACTGTTCATGACTGACTTCCAACTTCCAAGTCGGATTCACATCCGCATTCGCTCGCCCAATTTCAAAATGTATTATGTGGACGCTCTCAGCTCTGTTTAATGGACTCCTTCCCCACAACTTCCTCCATATTCAAATTCAAACGCATACGAGTCCGATGATAAGTAGTGCTGTGCTGGCAGCTCCCTTTGCTTCGCTGAGTGCTGGCACCGTGACGACAGGGCTCAGGCTGTGATTGAGAAAAATGCGACATCGACCACAACACATTCGGTATGCGCTTCGGACCCCAGGATCAAGTAAAAGTTCAAACCTGGGTAGTTCCAAGGTAGTTCAACCTTCGCAACTTGTCAATTTGCAAGGCAACGAGCGATCAGACGCCGCGGACACTGACCTAACAATCAACATATTTCACGATGCATCCGAATTCGCAATTCACAGAGGAGAATTCGCAATTGCAATAATTCACGGCCACACGCAAGTCCGCGGAGGAGAGTTCAGTGAATTCGAAATTCATGAACGGTTGAAATTCAGATCGGCCTCTGGACGACGAGGTTCAGGGGTGTATCTGTGTTCGATGTAATTATGAGATACAATCCTCGATACTTCGCATCGTGAAAGTCAAAGGTAAAACAAAACGGGGAACAACGGAACGCGTGCATCATGTGGAAGAATCACAAAAAAACAGAAATAGCCGAAGGGTCAAGAAGTGTCCTTCAACAAGCGAACGCACAGCTGAGAGTCCGCTTCCATGAGCCGTTGTTCAGCACTCGAGCGAAGTTCGAATCGCTACACTACATAGCTAGATAACTGCGACCCCAGAAGTTGAACTGAAAACAGTTTTATTTTTATGTAAATTCCCATCTGTCATCCTTCTCGCATTCGTGAATAATGCTTTGCGTAGTAAAATTCGATTACTGCGCAATGACTTGCACGGCTCACGCGCAGCTTTTTAATTTGGCAGTGTTTCATGAGACTATCGAGCCCTCACATCCTTCCCTGATTTAACCAACGCTCCATACCTACTCCAACACTTCCGTGAATCCCCGAACGGCGTTCCGATCTGAATCGTGTTCTTCTAGGGTAGAGTCATTTGATCTTGTCGAAACTTGGAGTTGGTTATTCGATGTTGTTGTTCGAGACCTACGATTTTCGATGTCGTCCCAGACTAACTTCAACCAAAGCTTCGGTACATGAGCGAACTGTTGCTGACAGGTGACTAATCTCCCCAGAGACGGATAGGGACGGCAAAGTAGAGGGGAGTACGGAAACTCGAACCTGGGAGTCTCAGGAGGAAAGGAACGCCGATGAGCGAATACGACGCCATCGAAACCAACGTCTTTAACAGAATCGAGTAAAGTGCTAAACAAGATCGGAATCATCGGATAACTCCCTGTAACACGCCAAGGAAACTGATCGATATCGCGACCGGGCCTATACGATTCGCCCAACTTGAGCAGGCCTGGCCAAGTGGAAACCAAACGCCGCGAGATAAATGGATATCGAGCATCCAGGTGTGATGAGGTGCCGCGGACCCGGAGTCCCCAGTTCACGAAGCATGGCACGATCTGCCCCCGAATTCGCAATTCGCGCAGGAGAGCGAATTTGCAATTAATTCAACAAGGCCGCGGAGGAGAAATTCGAAATTCACACCGGCAAAAGCAAATTCAAGGGGGCGAGTGGTATAATCAGAGTAGAACAAATTCAACAACGGTATCGTTCATTTATTCCGGGTTGGAAATTTGCTCGTGTACGTATTTCACGGCGGTCGGCGATTGGCAGTGAACTCTGGCTACTAGGGATGTAGTATCCTATATTAGTATGACAGCAGTTGAATTCCATGTCGAAACACTGCGCAAAAAGTTGATGGTTGATGAGCTAGAGCTGAGCGTAAGTATTCGCAAATTGAGCTTCCGTAAATTTGGCCCATGCTGTCGCTACCACTTTCTCTGGGGAGTTCCTGATGTACAACGGTAGGGGGTGCAGGCTGAACTGTCCCTTGAGTGGGAGGTTTGCGTACCTTTTCCTTCAGGGCCGAGGTGTGAAAAAAGAAGAAAAATTAACGGACCACGTGTCATCCGTATCGGGAGTATTTGGTTCGTAGCTACTAGCTATAGAAATCCAGCAAACACGGTATACGGAGGGCAGTGCACTGCCTCTTCTCGTCTTCCCAGGAACGATGATTCGATCTCGGGACTCATTTTATGGGCCAGTCAAACCGAGAGCTCGACGTTCATGTTCTGCTACGACACCAGAGAAATTTTGGAAGTTATTTTCGTCCTTTTTATCGAGGCATCCAGGCTCATCAAGGATAAATTTAGCAACCGCCGCAAGAATCGCTCGCCCATCAACATCCTTGTATTCTTTTTTTTCCACAACCCCGTGCGTATTCTATTTTCCACCGTTCTAGAATATAGACATGCGACCGACATGCATCACCCCCTTGACGCACGGATCTTTCTTCTTTTTTAATGGGCACGCTGTTAACGGTAAAGTCGGGGTATAATGCCCCGTGTCACCCTAAGCACGCCTACTACCGCTTCCACGCCTGACCCTCCCACTCCTTCCCTCCACGGTCTTTGACCTCTCACATTCCCTTTTTTCCGTCAGGTTGAGAATGTCCTACCGCCACTACACAAACACATTCGTCTGCACCTCGCTCTTGCTCCTGGGCGCCACATACGTGGGCGCCGATGATACCGCCATTCAAGGTACCTAAATTCCCAAATAGCGAATTGGGTTGACAGGGAAATTAAACAGACCCGACCGCCGAGACTAGTGCACATGGAAACCATACGCTCCTCTCGCGGATGCGAATGCGACGGGACTCTTTCCCACCGCGTGGACGCCGCTCACGGGAATCCTGCCTAATGATGCCGCGGGGCAGGCCAAATTCGCCTCGATGAAGGGAAATATTCCGAATATACCGCCGAAGGTACGTTTTTCTTACTCTGCGTGCATTCCTCTTCCACCCCACTTGACTTGTTAACGACATTGTGTGGGGAACAGGGAATCTTCTCGCCGACCATCCCCGTCAACCCCGCGCCGTTTGACGGCGTCACATACAGCGACGCGGACCCCGATTGCTGGTGGCCAAGTCGCAGTGTGTGCAGCCCAAGGTTGCGGGGCTGCCTGCTGATATCGCTACCGTGCCTGAGGTGCGTGCTCTTCAAACTTCCCCATTTTCCTGCCCCGACACATACTATGCACCAGCCGCGCACGCTCGGGTACGAATTCGATGACGGACCGAACTGCTCCCACAATGCGTTCTACGACTACCTTACGGAGCAGAACCAGAAAGCTAGTACGTTTCTCCTCTCTCCCTCCTCCTCGAGGACCTCTCGTCATAATATCAATGCACTGCACTCAGCGATGTTCTTCGTCGGCTCGAACGTCGCGGACTGGCCGCTCCAGGCGCGGCGCGCGGTTGTGGATGGGCATGAGATAGATTTGCGTTCGTGAGTCCGAGTGTTTCGAGACTTATGCGTATTTTGCTCAGTTATACATAGATACCTGGTCGCACGGCCCGATGACTACGTTCTCAAACGAGGGCGCGTTCGCGGAGCTGTGGTACACGCAGCAGGTTATCAAGGCTGTTACGGGGTACACGCCCAAATGCTGGAGGGTGTGTCTCCTTCCTCTCTCCCTCATTACTCAGTATCTGAATAATAAATGTTTCCTTGCTCCAGCCTCCCACCGGCGACGTCGACGACCGCATCCGCTACATCGCAACCCAGCTCGGGATGGACACCGTTCTGTGGAAGTACGATTCGTTTGACTGGACGACGGAGGTTCCTGAGATCGTCCAGGCCAACTACGACGGACTGTTGGGGAATTTGAGCGCGGGGGCGTTTGATACTGTGCGTCTTTATAGGCTTGGACTCAAGCTGATCCTGTTGGCTGAGTGATACTGTTTTTCGCAGGTCGGCGCGATCATCCTGGCGCACGAGCTGAACAACTTCACGATGCAGATGGCGGTGGAGAATTATCCCAAGTTGGCCGCTGCGTTCGATGTGCGTCCTCTGTCCCTCTAAGTAATCCTGGTTTTCTCTTTGGTTTAATTAACACGATATCTGCAGCACATCGTCCCAATCTCCGTCGCGCAGAACAGAACTCAGCCATACGTAGAGAGCAACTTCTCGATGCCCTCGTTCGCGGACTGTGCGTCTTTTTTTCTTGCCTCACCCTATCCTTCTCTTCATTCTTGGTGGAAATTGAACTCATCACGATGGCAGACATCGGAAGTCATAAATCCGCTGCTGCCGTTTCAGCGAACTCCAGCTCCTCCGCTGGCGGCAGTGGGAGCAACAGTAACATTGGTGGTAGCGGCGGCTCTGGCGAGAGTGGGGCCGTGAACGTTCGGCATTCCGTTTCTGGTGTGCTGTTGACGGCGGCGGTTGCGTTGGTGGCGGCGTTTCTTTGATGATCTCGTTTAAATGAGAGTCACGATTCCGTGGATACATGTAGAAGACATGGCGGCGAGGCCAGACCTCACTCGCGTCGGTGGTTCGTAGGTCTAGGTAGTGGGGCGATTGCTCCCATTCCACAGTCGCTCGTTTTAGCACTCTCTGGTGAATTATGATCCAGGTTGGCAGGTTTCTGCCTCGAATGATTCCCGTACATGGGTACATACTGAACTGCTGAGCTCAAAGGGGTTTAAATGTTATTATCACAACTCACTCTGCTACGTCCTTTTCATTCATTTGTACTTGGAACCCTAAGTCGTGTCGTGCATCTTCGAAAGCCGTTTGTCCTCGTATACTTTACTATCAATTGGTTGAGATGACCGGGACATTCACCCTCCCAAAAGGTTCGTGAGAGACCTTTTCTAATTTATGTATAAACCCATTCTGGCAGGAGCGAGGAAAAAGTACGGGGCGCCGATTTGACTATTTATTCCGCAGGCGGTGATGTGCCGGTGTTTCTCCTCGAATGGGTACATTGATCGTCCTTGCAAAATGTGTTTTTTCTTTTTTCTTTTTTCTTTCTTCCGACAGAGGCGAGGATCACAGCTCAACGCTTAATTAAATAATACTTGTCGCAACGGATCGCAGTAAATAAATTCGCGCTGAGCATTTGAAACTTCCGAAGATATCGGAACTGGATGAATGCCGGTTTACCCATAGTTGAAACCGATCTGCAGATTCAACGTTCAACTTTGACGAATTGCTGCCTTGCGGGATTGTCGAATTGTCGGTGTCTTTATTTCGCCGGATGCCGAAAACGCTACAAGGACAAACAACACGTTCTTCTTCTCCGAGTCAAACCACGACCTCGACGGCAGCATCTGGGAGCCGTCGTTTGTTCCACTTCCGCCACGGCCTCTTCAATTCCGGTTTCTGGACATGATGTTTATGGCCGAGCTTTCAAGCGAGCTTTGGACTCAGGTCTTCGACCTCGCAGCAGACGAAGATGTCATTTTCCAGCACGGACTCCCGACGTCCATGGCAGAATCCGCGTGGTTCACGGACTTCTTCGGCGAGTGGGCCACGCGATTTCCACAGGATGCGCTCGAGCTCGTCCAGAGAAGAAGCTATGCCACCAAAAAGGCGCGTTTGGCGCCAATATTCTCAGCGCGCGTTTAACATCTACAGGCAATTGTGAAGCAGTGGCATAGTCTCGGCACAAAATTCCTGTTCCGGTGCCTGTTTTTCAACGATCTGCAGCGGTTGGTGGCCTTGCGCGTGATTATGGACTCGTCTGCTGCAGCGTCGACCGCGGCTAGCCCTTCTGTGGGCTGGTGGACACGTCGGATCGACCTCACTCGATTCTATGCGAATACAACGCGTGAAACAACGCCAGACAACCTACAGACTGCCCTCATCTCCATCATACGCCACTGTCCAAACCTCGAAGTATTCATTATCGACTATCCAATGACTGGGTTCACGTTTGGGCCTATCGCCGATACGCTGGCGATGTTCACCTCGGGATCTCTGCATACCCTCCACATCAACCTCCCCGCCTCGGCTCTCCCCAAGGTCATCTGGGCCCTCGCATCTCTCCCCAACCTCTTCGCCGTGCACATCGAGTTCTCGGCGGACAACTCTTTAAATACCTCGGATTCGGACGACACCCACACTGGCGCCGCATCCAACGTCCACCTGCGTCTCCGCACACTCACCAAGCTCTCCCTCCACGGCCGCATCCAGGAATTCGTCGAGCAGGCGACGGGGTGGGCACTGCCCGCGCTGCGACAGCTTTCACTTGACTGCGACACACGGCGCTCTGACCTTCCCGACACCCCCGCCTTTCTCGAGGCGCACGGCGCCGGCCTCCTCTTCCTTGACCTCTACTCTGTCCCCGCCATGCCCCTCGCACGCATCCTTGCTCTCTGTCCGATGCTCACGACGCTGGCATTCAACGGCGACTGGCACATGAGCCCGACTCCGACGCTGCCCCGCCGTTTGCGCACGACCGCCTTACGAGCATCGGACTGTACGGCCTCGAACACGCATTCGGCGTCAATACCTCCTCCACATCGGAATTGACTGCCCGCCTGGTCGGTGCCGCGAACGACCACACGCTCAGCCTGCTCTGCGCTGAGAAAGCACTGCGGTTCCCGCAGCTGGCGCGCGCGCGTGCCGAGTCGGGCGCTACTCGGCGAGCTCGATAGGGCGAATGGGCCCGCCGCGGGTGCGGGGATGGCGAGATGGGAGCGGTGGTGGGAGGTGTGTCGCACCGCTGGGGTGAAACTGGAGGATTGCACCGGTGCACTGCTTGGGGAGCTTCCGCAGGTCGAGGTTGAGGGCGAGTTGGGCGCGGAGACTGAGTGGGAGGAGGGCGAGGAGGAGGAGGAGAGTCAGAGTGAAAGTGAACAGGAGGGAGATGGAGATGGAGAGGAGGGAGGAGGGATTAGGTGGCGCTCGGCGTTTCCTGGCACCCACCTTGACGAACTGCGCAGGCTGTTGGATGAGTGTCGCGTTATGGATGAAGGCCGCGATGACCACTACTTGTTCGCCCGCGATGAGGAGTATATGGCCGAAAACGCCCCCGATTATATCGCCGACAACTCTGCCGATTATCAAGAAGGAAACTCAACTACATTTGACGATATTGGACCTTCGGTGCCTCCGGGCGTTCCGGTGATTAATATCGTCCCGCCTGGGTACGCTGGCTGGATCGGGGAGTGGGTCGTAATTCACGGAGCGGGGTGGTGATAATCGGAGCGGGAGTCGTAAATAACGGGGAGTGAGCTGTAACTAGTCTCTCTTGACAGACTGACCACTCGTATCCTCGTTTCTCAGTCTGTTAGTTACCGCGGTCTGATTACCGTTGGGTCTCCTTATTATGTAACCATCACGTTAACATGAATAAACAATGAATACTAGGACGCGTTCTGACGCGACTTGAGTGTCTTTTAAGCTCAATTTTTTCCGGTTCTGATTCAGATAGCCATTCATAGAGTCCGAGTCTCATTTGGTCCTGTTCTGACCTCCAGGACCCCGCCTTCTTCGTATTCGCCAAGCCAACGCCAAGATATGGTTCCGATTTGTATGTTTGCCTTTCATGGCCCAAATTGAAAGCAGACCTATCTCAGGCGACTTTTATCGAGGTTTAAACACACTTTGCCTCCAAGTTTTTTCTCCAATGACCCAGGGTTGCAAAAAACGCGTCCAAGTCGCGTCGTTAATCGCAGCACGTGAGTGATCGTTACATAATAAGGGGAGGTAACACCAACGATGGCGCGGTAACTAACAGACTATAAGCTGTAACTTGACGGTTTGTGAATCATCTTTGTTCACCTATCTTCGTGGTCGAACTCGTACTTCTAACAGGACTGACTATCTACGAATTTACTTATTCCTCGACTATTTAACCTGATTCCAAACCTTCTGCCGGATTTCTCCTTGCTATCACTGCGTTCCGGGCCCGTAGCCGAAGGCCGGCCACGTGTAACTACGGCATTCTACGTGCCGTAGTTGCACTATTAGCAAATGAGTGCATATTCGGGGAAACGCCCTTGCAGTGTAACACCAAAGGCCACAACGAGTCTGTGAGCCAACATCGACATGGCGGCGAGGTGCGCACCAAAATAGTATGTGTTTTACCAGGAACCGTACCCGTATTCTACATCACCCAGCGGTCGGGATGTTTCGTGGTGAACAATTTTGACCAAGATTCGGAACAGATAGCGATACCGGAACTTTTCTCCGGGCGTCCGAATACGGTCTACTGAGGAATATGGAACAGAAGCAAACAGAAAAAAGGATTACTGATGGGTTTTATAATTTTATATCGAGTTACGAGTTGGCGCGAGATGTACATTTATGCTGTCTTCCTTCTTCCTTCCTTCTTTCATCCCTGCCTTTTCCTTCCTCCCCATCCATCGCCTATGTTCCTGCTTACAGATTGAGGCCGCCCAGGAGAGGACCAACAACTCCTCCGGTAACCGGAGTCAAACTAACAAACGGGTGAATATTGGAACAGCGGTCGGGCACCACAGTAGAAACGTACATTCCACCAACAGTCACAAGAAGGCCCGGAAGGATGCTGTTGAGAGTGGTGAGGAGCCCTGTCAGGGCGCTGTCGAGGGGAGTGAGAAGGCCAGTGAGCCCAAGTTTTGCGACGAGGTTGTTGAGCGCGGGGAAAAGGCCCTACAAGTTGTTTCGTGAGCATATTGTGCGTGTAAAGAATAATGAACAAAGACAACGAACATCGAGGATGTCTTGCACGAGCTTGGCGATGACCTCGTTCGCAGCGCCCGCGTCGCCGGGGGAAAGCGTGGAGAGCTGCGAAGTCGCGTTGTTCAGCGCGGTCGTGAGCTGGCCGACCAGGGGAACGACAGCGCCGGCTTGGGCTGCGGGCCCGGCAGTTGCGGGGATGGCGGCTGATACGGCAAGGACTTGAATCAACAAACAGTGGACTAGGCATTGAGGGGGAGGACATACCCAATGCAGGCGTGAGAGACGTGACCACACCCTTGACCGTCTGGAAGACGCTGAAGATCGTCTGCGGAGCGACGAAGGTGTTGGGCGGCACGGTGGCGCGAGCGGCGACTTCGTTGTCGGCACTGTCCGGGTGCGAAGGGCTGGCGGCTGCAAAGGCGCTGAGGGCGAGGACGACGAGCGAGGAAGGGAAGAGCATATTGTGGGAGACTGGGTCGGGCGGAAGTTGTGGTTGTAGAAGGCTGGTGGGTCCGTTGGAGGATGAAGAATGGGAGAGGCTGGAACGTCCTTTTATGGGGTTTTCGAGGTAGGTGGCCGATCTGGGTGCTACATGTTGGCTACATGGCTGAGCTTCGATGTGGAGTAAAAACTCAGCTTCGTGGGTGGGAAATGTTGCTCAGCAATAGAAAACTGCGTCATCACACAGAAGGCAGACGGGTCGGAGGTTTCAGATGCGCCTTCTGTAGGAAGTTTCAATCATTAAAGCGCGCGGAAGTGTCCCGATGTTCCACAGATACGTCATATTTCAGAAGGATACCAATTGAGACGGCGAGACAGTAGAACATGTTTGAACTTGAAGTGAACGGCACCTATCCGATGAACGCTCTTCAGTCCAAGTAAGCAATGAAAAGGGATTTCGTTAGGGAGTCTGCGTCGGATGGCCCGAGTCGGACGAAGATGAACGTGATTGCTTACCTCTTGAGAAGATACCCCGTTCTCCCGACTTAGGTTGATCGACTCGGTGGTCTCATACCCTGGTCTCGCCTCCTTTGACGAGAAACTCCGCGGGGACAGTAGAACACCCCTGTCTTGAAGATTGGAGCGCGCCAATTTCTGACATGGTTTTGGAATTTTTCTTCCGAAGCTGAGTGGCGATCGCGACTTCAGATTGTGATCGTCATGCCGAATGGCAGTTGGCATGCCACATGGAAAATTAATCAGGCTTGCGGGTTTCTTGGAAAGTAGTTCGAAAAAGGCCAGGCGACATGAAGTCTATAGCTTTCAAATTCCCAATATAGAAGACGCGCACAGACGCGCAGAGAGATGACGGAACCTTCCAGATGAGATTGGCGCAGTGGGTGGTAGATTTTCGCATCGAGATAGCTTGAAAGATTACCACCGGGAATATCTCCTCCATCGCTGGAATAGAGCGAACGACCAAGGGCCAGGAACTTGATAATGAGGGCCACTGTCTGGAATCTGGATGTCGTTTTCCGTCACAGATGGCCAGGCGTCACAGCGTAGAAAGCGACGAGAGAAGAACGAGTGAGATTGTTGGCCTCTTCTGGGAATTGAATACTTGAGAGAGATTCGTAACACGGAGACAGCCCACGGAGAGCCCTGAACGACTGGCTGGAAATCGATTGTGGTGGTCGGAAGTAAGAGACGATCATCCCATATGATAGGCGCGTCGCGTCCAAGCAAACGAGGATGCAGGGACAAACAAAGAATTGACGCGTGGACGAATTCCAACCGAAAAAGAAGTGTGCTTGAAAATCGGATAGATGGTTTAACATCAAAAACTGCTCTAGAAAGAGCTTAGTGTAAGATTTCGGTTTTTCGCTCGCTGTGTTACGATCGGCTCGATCGCTCGCCTCTTGAGATGCTCGGACGATCGTTGGCTCAGTACTACCTGAAGGGACACGACTCGGTAAGTACCTCACCAGCACGTCGTTCGAAAGAAAAAAGCGTGAATTCAGTTAAAAAGTTATCTGGAGAGTTACAGTTAAAGGTACACCCATTTCCCATACTCGACCGTAACTGGGCTGCCCGCCTCGCTGAAAAATTGACGATCAAGAACTCTGTCATTCCATCTGCACAGCGCCACAGAGCTGACCATGAGGGTCACGCCAGCTTGGGAATCGCCTTTATGCTTCTCTTCTGAGTGCAAAACATCCCGGTCGCCCAAGGGCGAATTATCCAGGTTGTGCCAGTGGACACGGAATGCCGACGCCATGTGATCGATGAGCGGCACGGCGAGGTCATAGAGGAAGCCCATACACAGCGGGGAACCGCCAGGTACGACTCCTCGGCGCTCGGCGTCGCCGATCTGGCCCGAGCCCCATTCGGTGACGGCGAGCGTCTGAGGCGGGGGCTGTGTGACGAGCATGCGACGCCAGCTGGCCTCTGGGCGCTTGAATGCGTCGGGTGCGTTAGCCCAGGGCATGGTCTTGATGGAAGATGCGTTGCCCGGCCAGGGCACGCGGCGGTTGTCCGATGCGCATGGGGCGAAGAACGGCGGGAAGAGTTGCACTAGGAGTGGATTGTGGACGGTGGGTGAAACGGTTGGATCGGGCTGAAAGAATAGCGCGCGCTGTAAGGCGGGGAGGAGCGTGATGGCCTGCCATGTTTTGTTGACGAGCGGTGCAGTAATGAGAAGCTGACGCATAGGGAGCTGGGCAAGAATGTGCTCAAGCAGCTCGGGGGTGGATAGTACTGTGTCTGTGGCTATCGACATCATGGGTGGCGAAAGATAAGGGCTATGCATTGCATCACATCCTTAAGTACCAGCTGTGCGAGTCCCCTGACACACTGCCAGTTATTTCTCAGGGACCCCGAACCTGCTGTCTGCCGTCTGAAAATCAACATTCAACCCCTCGCGAACAGTGGACTCTACTGCCATTTTCGAGCAAGGGCAGATTATTTCACCATTCAACTTACCCGAATTCCTTGGGTTTGAGAAGGTTGAATTTTGGTCCGGCACGAAAATTGACTATTATCGGGACTTGAACAAATGACGCGCCTAGGAGTTTACGGATGCCGAGATTGCTGCTGTTCTGCATTTTCCGGTCATTTTTTCTCAGATTTATTTGGGAAAGACGGCAAAAATCACTGCGCAAATCGGTTTGAGATATCCCCCTACGTTGGAAAGCTTTCGATGTCACAAAGTGCCCATATAGTTTTGAACAGGTCGCACATTGTCTTTATCTTACTTTTTTGTTTCGAACGGAACTCTGTTTGGACTCTCTATCATCACGTCAAACCGGTGGTTCTCGGGTGCGAGTACTTAAGCTCTACATAGGGTATCGCGCTCCCACGATAAGTACAATCAACCGCATCACGGATGGCATCAACTCGGCATCAACTCTCTTTGTTCCTGCCTTCACCTCGTATTTCTCTTTCATCCTGGCTTCTGCCCCCATGGACCTCCAAAACCTCGTTCCGGTAGAAACCTGGCTGCAGGTCTTCCAGGCGTGCTCGAAAAACGATCTTCGAGCCCTCATCTTGGTCAGCAGCTACTTTCGCGATATCTGCCAGCCACTTCTCTTTCAGCGCCAGCACTTCAGCGCGCCACACGCCTGGGTGGACGCTTCCACATGGATTAAGGCCGCCGAGGACCTCCAGTGGTCCAGAATTCGCCTCCTTCATCTAGCCAAAAGTCGTCATGCTTCTTGCGTGCATTCCTTCACCTTCGAGGGGAATTCCGAGCTGGCCGATGTTACGCAAACCGTGAGGAATATTCGCCACATTGGTTTACTTGCGGCGAAATACGCGGAAGTAGTGCATGTCTTCGCTGCGACGCTGGGGGCATACAAAAATATTCGCTTGTTGCGTATCTCCCACCTCGAAATCAATAGTTCATTTCGCGCCACTCTGTCTTCGTTGGACCGACTCGCGGAACTGAGCATGTCGCGCTGCTCTGTTGTGGACGTCTCCGGACCTGTTCTTTCGCTGCAGGCTTTGTCGTTGACCGCCAGCAGTCGACCTACTAGCCGAAGCACAGCTCAACCTATCCATCTTGTTTCCCCTGAGACTTGAAAGCTCTCACCATCGATCATTCTCCCGCTGCGTTGGCGTTCATGTCAACACTAATCACATACTCCTTACCAGTCCTCACACATCTCACAATGAATCTCTCCGACCTCGCGCTGGAACGAACACCTATGTTCGCTTTCTTGGAACACTGCCTGCAGCTAATCCACATCACCCTCTCGCGGCCTTCGTCGTTCTCAGGCGCGATGCCCAACAGCCTACCTTCTACAGCGATCCCGAATTTGGCATCCTACAATGGCCCGCGCAGTCTCGTGGGGCTCTTCTCGCACAATCGCCCACTCACTGTCCTCACGCGCTCGTCAGTCTCCATGCGCTGGCTCGGGCTTACCATCCCCATCGCGGTGTGCAGCAACGTCTGTGCCCAAATTGCGCTCTTGCTCCCCGGACTCATCAAGTTGGACGTGCGGATTCTGTCGTCCGGTTTCTCCGAACAACTGCAGATTCTGTCGCCCGGTCCTCCCAAACGACCGCGGTGGTTTCAACTCCATGACGACGATGGGGTCTCGGATCTTGGGGTCATCACTGAGGTAGCGGATTCCTCGAAGCACCAGCGCCTGAAGTGGAACCGCCGTGTATCACCGGAACCAGTCATGGACGAGCGCGTACCATACCTAAACGACGACGGGGACGTTGCCATGGCGGTGATGGTAGAGCGCCGAACCGCACTGGCGACTGAGCAAGCCGTACCGTGGACACGCCAACGGAAAAACGCCCGTAAAAAAGCCCGTGCCTCACTCCGTGCGATCCCTGCGATCCCCAATCGTGCCCCAAGGTATATGTATAGTACGTCTTTAATCCCCGCGCTCCCATGCGTCACTTATCTTTAATCCGTACAGCTATGTCGGGAGGAAGCTTCATGCCCCCAGCTGAACTCTCACCCCCCATCGCCCTGTCCACCGCAACCTTTGAGGTTATCGGTATTCCCTCCACACCACCAGCATCAATCGCTAATGTCATTATAGGAGTTTAAGGACGCGCTGGCTGCCCAGTGTTTGGCCTTCCCTGTAACTCTATCGTCTCTGAAGCTCAGCCTAATCCTACCCGGGATTGTGCCCCACCCGCCGCATTCGGAGGGTTCAGGAAAGACGGCATAAGTAATGGCTTCCGAGGACGTTGCCGAAATCCCCGACACAGAACATCACGGAGATCATAGAATTTTTCATAAAACGATTGGCACAAATGGAAATCGGCTACAATTGACATCAACAACATAGACTGGTACGATCTGCATGAGCAATCCATAAACAATGGTTGGAAACCGTAATAGTTATACATAAGACAACACATACCTTCACTCTGAATCCTCAAACACCCAGTCTCCCCAATCAATCTCAACTGGACTGCCTCCCTCGCTATAAAACCTATGATCCACCGACAGCCTCCAAGAATCACCTGGATCATCTCCCGCGGCGAAGTTGAATTTCAGAACGGGCAATAACGGGAGTTCATTCCACTGTGTTCCGAGGATACTCACGGTCACTAGGAATTGGTTGCATCAAACTTTGTTGAAAAAACCGGACAAGCGTCCCAGACACCATGGGTTTTGCGTTCAACTTAACCCTCACGGGTGTATGAAGTAATGCTTTTTGCACAGTCAAAGGCTTGCTGAATGAAACAGGAAGGTCCCTTTCCCATACACTATTTCTTTTTTCTTTTTGCGTTCAAATGACACTCACCACGGCCTGGAAGTTGTGTCTGCGAAAATTTGCGGTGCTATCAAGCTTAGTCAAACCGTCAAGGACAAGGCGTGTCAGGTCTACGAAAAGACGTTGAGTTACCACGGCAGATAATAATCGCGGAAAATATCGGCACAACATGCGGATCAGTGCGGCACATTACGCGATAGTTGCCACGTGTGTTTTTGCTTTTCACCAACTTGCTTGAAGTCTTCCATGTCGCGTGAAACAACGGACCCGGCGTTGGCGGTATGTGGCATATTCTTCCGCTTGTTTTCACCTCGAGCATATTCGCATAGGGATACACCCCTCCGTGGGACCTCGAAGACGCTGAAATCCACGCGATTATCAGCGATCTCGAAAAACAAGAGGCCACTGGGAGGACTAAACATCATGAAATTTCTGATGTCTTTCACGATTTAATGATGTGAACTTCATGATGGTCAACTTTGAATTTCACGATAGTTCGTCAGGGTTCCATGATGATTCATCATGAGCAGCAGTGTTGTATTTCCCGAGGTATATGGGAACATTCATGATGTTTTTTTCCCGATGTTTTTGAATGAATTCAACATGTTTCACCAGGAATATAGTGCTCAACAGACACTGCTAAATGCTAGTATCGAATCCTCACATAATGTAGCGAATTCGAGAGAGAACATCATGAATTTCAAAAGGATTACATTAATTACATTGATTGAGCTACACCCAATTCATCGCAACCCTCGCTGGCACCAATTTACCTTCAAAATATGTGCACAAATCGCTCTGGGACTCTCGAATCGTCGCCATCGAGATCTTCGTGAGCACAAACGAGACCTAGAAATTCAATGGGTCATGAATACAAGAGATGAAGTCGGATATTGGCCAACTCACATGCCCAACGGGTTTTTGGACCAGGAACACGATTAAGATGGAATTTAGGACGGGAAAGATTGAATAGGACGTACCTGAAAGAAACTACGCCGTTCACTTCTGCCTCCAAGAACCCTTCCCTCACTTCAAATCAACCCAAGTCGGGGCGCGACGTTGAACCAGGAGACGGAAATGCGAGCAGACGACGTCCGTGCCAATAGCTGCAGGTGGCGACAGCGATCTCCGGGAACAAGAAGGCGAGAGATGGTGGTGGTTTGAGTGAGAGAAGCGTTGGAGCTCCGTGGGTCCATTTATTGGAGTAGTGGAGCAATGACATCATCCGATCATCATCGTTTAGGGCTGGCTTCGGCTCGACTTGCACTGGAATTGTTGGCTCGTTCAAGGCATATTTCCACGATGTTTTGTGGTGAATTACTGAGCAAGAATCTAAGTCAAAAAACACGGAATATGCATCATGACAGGTGTCTTGAAATGCATGATGTGAACCATGACAAAACATCCTGAAACCTGAAATTCAAGACTTTTGTGTTGAAATTCAAGACAAATCCTTCCCACAGTGGGCCGTACTCAAAAGCGACAGAATTGTAACAATTGAGCGCTTGAGCGCTTGCAGAGCCTCAATCGAAGCCTCGACAATGTACAAGCATGTATTGCGAATCATCGTCGCGCCCTCCTCCGAGTGCGCCCCGACCGCCTCGCCCCAGAAATTCTGACGCTTATATTCCTCCTGGCGGTTCCGAATGACTTCGTGGATATCGTCTCACCAACTCACGCACCACTCTCGGTCTCTCGAAGCTGTCGCTACTGGAGAAATGTGGCTCTATCCACTCCCGAGCTGTGGTCTAGAGTCGCGTTGGACTTTTTGCGTCGCCCGAAATACGACGAGCACTTGTGGTTGGCCCGTAGCTCAAGGAGCACATCAACCCGACCTCGCGTCCGAGTGTCTGGCTTACACCCTCTCTCCCTGTTTCGATCCGTTGTCTCGCCGTATATTCCTCGCCTTCAGTGTCTCCAGATCCAGCAGTGCCAGCTGTGGCATTTTGCGGCGATTTTACCCGATTTGACCTTGCTCCACACCTTGGACGTGGGGATTGCCTCCATGCTCGAGGACGATGTGTATTGGGAGATCGACAGGCAAAACCACGAACCGTTGGACCTGCCACACCTTGACGGACTGACACTGCGCCTCGAGAGTACGTTCGAGATGCAGAAGCTCCTACGGCTTCTTAAAACGCCCAAGGTTGAATCTCTGGAGCTCCTTTTCGCGGACCTATCCAGAGAGGAATGGGAGGAAGACTGGGAATATCATTTTCTGAACGTACTCGCTGCCTTTTGCGCTGCGTCGTCGTTTTCTCTGCAGCATCTTACGATTCGCAACGCGCCAATGGCCATCTGGCCCGGTACTTTCCCCTCATTCCCCGCCCTTCGCACCCTCCGTATCTACGAATCTCGGCACTGCCGAAACGTTGAGCACGACGACACCTGGATTTTCGAAGAGCCGGAAACCTTCCTGCCCCTGTTGGAAGAGCTAGAGTGGAAGACTGCTGGACGGGAGTCTTGTTATGCCCCTGCGCTGCGCGGAGCGCGCTTTCGGGGACCGCTCACGCGCTTGTCACTCCCGACCACCGGGCCGCGCACATTGAGGCGCATTACGATTACAGATCTTGAGGGTGCCCGCGAGCTGCCTCCCGATTGCGTGTACGCCCTGCCGTCATCGTGGGGTCGCAGAATCCAGGAATTCGCGGCACACGGGCTCGAGATCCACTTCGACCCCTTCCGGATGAGCATCCATGACAGACAGGACGACAGGGACGAGTATGCTGATACGTGGCCGGAGGATCCAGATGGCGCATCTGAGCCGCACGAGCTCGACAAACTCCGTCGACATGGTTGAGACAAACGGTGAGTCCGATTGCAATGACCATAGCGACTCCGATTAACATAAAATTAACAGGTCGAAAGTACGCAGTTAGTTAGTTAATCGACGCTTTGTTGCATACGGCAAAGAGTCCTGCACTATAGAGCGCTCAATAAAAGATGTATCCATCTCGAGTTCAACACATACAAATGCCGACGCGTTATGTTTCTACGGCGAAAGTCCGAAATATCTGGTCTAGTGGCAAAAGCTCGCCTGGTTCTTTTGTATGGAAAGCAGGAGCACCACGCTCTGAAACATTTGATGAAATCAACTGCTGAATGATTGCCGCCATTGTGCCGCAGGAGCACCCAAGGCAACATTCTTGCAACATTCAGTGTTTCCCGTGTTTTAGCATTTTAGACTCGGCGGGAATATCTTAGAAGGATTCCAGCAACGTTGAGGCAACAGCAGAGCTTATATCTTGTGATTGTTGGTTGTGAAATCCCGGAACTCAGCATTGGACAATGCTGACCTCCCTTTTCCGATGTTACAGTAAGGTTACAGTGAGGGAAGGCCTTTTGGAGCCATGCAAAGGAATACATGGCATCAAACTAGTTGAAGAGATCTCGGCCTTCGCACATCGATCCTGCGAAATCTGATTGGAAATGTGGTTGAATCTGTGTCATTCAACTCCTTCAGTTGTTGACCTTTACCGCCTGTTTGTTAATATTGAGATACCAGCAAGTGCTAGCATTAGGTGGTGAGTCGTTATGAATATCATCAAACCAGGATGTGAATTCGTTGCTACCTTAATGTGACACAACTGGCATGTGGTTTCAGCCGGCAGGAAAGATGAGCATGGTGCCCATGGCCTGAGTTCAAAAGATACAAGACTTTTTGACTTTCACTGGCAGTGATACTCATTTGTTTTCAGCTTGATTTCACGCCGCTATGTAATTTTCGTCAGATTCGGTATCTCGGGCGAACTGACCTCGAACGAGGAGGGCGATATGTGAGTTTTTTTTAACCAACCGTATCCTCGGGAGATCAATAAAGCAATCATTTACTGATAACGGCCTAATCAATACATATGTAAACGCAGGGATTGTAAATTATTGTGCCCTGCCAAAATCAAGGGAAAGTCTGCACTATTTGGTACGTTTCTACTATTTTCTGAGAGCAGCAGCGATACAGTCGTCCAAAACATGACAAAATCGTCGCCTTCGCAGCACTTGGTGGCCACTCAATGGAACAACTCGCCCTTTACAGGCCTACAAACAATTTGGGATCCAGCGGCCATCAATCGGCGTATGATATGATCAAATGTTTCAGAGCGTGGTGCTCCTGCTTTCCATACTTTTGCATCCCCGTGTCGACTGCCGTGTGTAGACAAGCTTTGGCGAGGGGACTGTTACGGTTCAGGATACAACCGAAGGAAAACCTGTCATAGGTTGAATAACGTCCAATAAGAACAGCCGATGGCCAGAAGTCATGTTTGAATTATGGTGTGGTCAACATTGTTTAAACTCCATAGAGTCAAAAGAAGCTTGGAGAGGAAGCGAAAACGAGCACTTCAAGTTCCCCAAAAAATATCGACCAGTTCAAATAGGCAGTTGTTTCGGTCAACTGTTCATTGCGAGAGTAGAGTGTACATACGCGGCATCGGAATAACCCTAACACTAGCGAAACGAAGTACGAAAAGTCAGTCAATGAGACGAAGAGTTCGCCGGTTCGTTGCGGAGAAATCGCCATATCATGCATTGGATTCGTAGCTAATTTCGGGCGCTGCATTTGAGTGCCTAGAATGGGAGTGGAATATGTTTAGTGCCGCTGTTGGCGGCCAACAGAACCAACCACTCTCAGAGATCGATTTGCTGAAGGAATAAAATGTAATCCCGCTTTCACCGCTGTTATCGCGTTTACCAACCGATTGGCACTTGACCCATCTGGCGGCTCAGTGATAGTGCCATTTTCTGAATGGCATACGCATGCGCGTTCCATGTCCGTCCCACATTGGTGGATCGTCTTCACGGTCCGGGCTCTCTCGGGCGGAATGTTTACTCCAGGCTGGCTCAGGAAGGCCCGGACTGGGACTGACTGCTGCAGCTTCCCATGGGGATTTCCGAACCCTGAGCACGCACTCGATGGCAATTTCCTTGTGAATGTAGCTACAGCCGCAGCATATACCAAGGGCCCCAATATTCAATACCACTTGTAAACGTCTAACCTGCCGTCTAATTGGGTTAGATAGTGTTATAACGCGTACGCAATTTCCAGTTCATATTTCCTCCTTCACTGATCAATTCATAGTCAACCCGCTCTTCTCGTGAGTTCATTTTTAACAGTTTTGAGTAAACACTGGACTGCAAGGTGATCCACATCAGTGAAGGCTGCACGAAGGCACTGCGGGGGGGCCATCGCTCTTCACAATGTCTTGCGAGGAAGCACTGACAATTCTCCGTCGCCGAACTTTTCAACGAAGTCTTTCGCGGAACAGTTCACATGGTGTGGCAAAATACGCGACTGCTGGGTACGAACATATTCTCCTCAACATTCATCCGAGTTTTAAAATCTGAGCAGACTATGGCGTTCCAACGACGGAACCGATCCCCGGAGAAAAGCTTATCATCAGGCGCACAAATGCGATGGCATATTTCTCAACTCCAGCATCTTGCTGTTACGGTGCGTTCCGTCAAATATTTCATCCCCAGCGCATGCTGAATGTTCACTTACTTATTAAACAGCACGAAGAAGCCGCATTGGTGGTATATAATTCGGCTGTCGGATTTGGCTCGCCGATCGACGCGTTCAAGCCCAGTCTTGTGCTGAAAATATTCTGGCGGGCATTGTTTGAATGAAATAGCTCCTAGATTTCAGGCCTTGAATATCGTACCGAACAGCAGGTTTTGTATTACAAAATTCCGTGTACCCTTCCGGTCAGCGAGGTCACCCTGCATATATCATCAGAGGGCATTATAAGTTCGACTGCCGGGTTGAATACAACATAGAGCATAGACAGGCGACGGTCCCTGGAATTCAGGAAATGAACATAGCAAGAAAATTGTAACGAATACAAAATAGCGGGAGGAACCGTGTACAAAATTGTATGTGCATATCGGGGGGTGATACTTTGTAGGCGGCTAGATTGTTTGAGATATTGGAGATCAAAATTGAGGGCAAAATATTCGCACATTGAACGGTTGCGGATATCCAGTTAGAGGTGCGGAATATAGACACTCCAGCTGACACCTGTGAGTGCGCCATGCGGGATAAAACGTAGGGAAATAAGAGGAAGGGTGACGAGGCAGAGGCAGGCAATGATGTAGACCACCGCAAGGGCGAAAATTGAGGGCAAAAGGATCGAGTAGACTAGTTCTGCCAGACCAACTCCGGGGCAATGACAGCCAGGAGCATCGTCTTCAACCTCCGCAAGAAGAGGGAAACCGGGATTTGGCCCGGTGGGGGAACATTAGGGTACCCAGGTGCAAGCAAATACGGTGACGAGGCAGCCCCAGACGATGTCAAAGAGCTTCCTGCAGGCATTCGATACGAACGAGACAGAAGAGTGAAAAGACGATCTACACCTCGTCCCGGCGAAGAGAGAGTTACCGCGTACGGTAAAGTCGAATGCACGTACGTCGAAGACATGTAGAGAATCGTAAGCGGAAATCCATGTCCGTTACGCGGTCTATTGCCAGAATCCTGATCGAGCAGGGGAATTGGGTTAAATGCAGAGCGTGAGGGACCCGGGCTGTGCCGCATGCGGTGTGCAAGAAAATGACGGGACTGAGGCGGGATGGAGATTCAACCAGCGCGAGGCGGAGGCGCAACAAGTGCGGGACAGAGACTTGAGCACGGTTGATTTGAGAATCATATGTGTACTGCAGCGCGTCTGGTTGTGCCTCACATCGGAGATAGGAGAGCCCAAGGAGAGCCGCATATGTGGAGGGGGTCGAAATCGCCAGACGCGGGAACGCCACGAGGAGGGTCTGCACGTGTGTGTGCATTTACGCCAGGAACAAGGGGCATTTGTACGCAGCATCGCTGCTTGCCAACGTCGGCATCCAGATTGATGCAGCGTCGTAATGTATTCCGCGCCCCGCAGATGTAGATGCTGTATGGGCGCTGCGACCCATCGATGAGGCGCATTGCACGGGGGAGGGACTCAGCACGCGGAGAATGGGGCATGGATCGGCCCGAGCGAGCGCGGCGCATTTGCAGACCCTGGGGAAACAGACAGAGGTAGAAAACGCCCACACGCGGAGATGGAGCAGACAGTTCCAACAGCATATGCAGGTACGAGCGAGTCGGCGGAATACAAAATCCTGCAAGGAGGTATACGAGGCTGGCAGTGCTGCCCTATCGGCAGGAGGTTTAGAGCGGAAGGCGAGCAGAAGTCCTCGGCCAAAAACTCTCGGCGTGCAAGTCCGCGACCAGTGGGAAGCCATGGAAGAGAGTAAACAGGACCAAGTTTTTTTAAATAATCAGGGTCGAGACGACAAGTTTTTTTAAATGCCTTTTTAAATGTTTAATGTTAGTACTACGTACCATGGATCCGTCCGTACAGAGCCAGCCATACAAGCTGTATTTAAATAGCTTTAAACAGTGTATTGAATAACGTCTTTAAATCGAGACGAACTTTAAATATATTGGATTTAAACTTCGTGCTTAAATGCATGTTTAAACCGGGCATTTAAATAGATCGTACTTAAAGCTCGTGTTCAAACATGTGTTTAAACCGGGATGTTAAATAAATCTCATTAGAAGGTGATGCTTAAACGAGCATGTTTGACCTGGGTCTTCAAGCAAACGGCTCTAGAGTTGGGCGCAGGAGGAATGAGTCATCGCATTTTCCAGTGGACGCATGATGATAGCGTCGAGTATTTACCGACCACAAGGGAGCAGCAAGATGTTGGAAGGAGCCTGTGAGATAGTGTCAGATTGAACGACCACTCACGAGTGTCGCCACTCACTCAATTCCCACATGCTGGATGGTCCACCGGTGCCGTCTCATCGCATTCCTCTCGACAATGCAACAAGCGTTCGCAGAAGGGACACATGGAGTTGAAAGTGCGACGTGGGGGGGGGGGGGGGGGGGGGGGGGAGTGGCGACTGGTAGGACATGGTGGTAAGACAAGAGAAGTGACACGGGAACCAAAGCTAACCAAAGCCTTCATATCAGTGGCTGTGGGGCTGTCAAAGCGAAGCACATCCGATTAGTGGCGGTGATTCTTTTCTCTTGTCTTCCACCACCACGTCCTACCAGTCGCTACTCCACACCACGTCGCACTTTCAATTCCCTGTCCCTTCAAGTTTCGGCCTTGCTGCATTGTGCGAGAGGATACGATGGGACAGTGTTATGGATATTGCTACATTGAGTTATCAGGTATGTAGTTTCTACGTCCATCCCCACGTTTATTGATCGTTCCCACGGTTCGGTTTTCCGAGTCCGTAAGTTTGACTCGATGTTCCATGAGTCAGTACTTTGACTCAATGTTGGCTTCCGGAGCTGCGAAGCGGGAATGACTCACATCGTAGAATAGTATATATATCACAATGCTTGTATGTAGATAGGCACAACTCTTGCAATACTACCATCATCTCGTCCCATATCTCTCTGTGTGAATTTAAGTGAATCTAGCTCAGCACGCGGCATAGCTGCTCGGTAAGTACTCACGGCCTGGATACCAACTAATGCGCTACGCTTGGTTGTATATTTGGAAGCTGTCCTAAGTGGTGTAAGCCTTGTCGCTGCGCACGTATTTTACGTTACGTTGTCTTAACGTACCGTAATTTGGCAGATCACACTCGAGGTCAAGGAAGGTGTAGTTTTATCCCTCTCTCAGTACCCAGTTATCGAGTTCAGCGTCCTGCCTGCTCGTTAGCTGGTACTTCTAATTTAGTTGAACCATCCTCCTACGGGGATTTCCGGAACCCTCAAGCAAGCACTCACTGGCTGAGTGCTTATTTCTTTGTGTAGCTGCCGCTGCACTAATCAGGTGTTTACGCATTGACTGCGTGAAAGTACCCTGATCCTTAACACTGGTGGACAAACTGGGAAATCCTTTAGTACAGGAGATTTTCTCTGGTTCAACTCAGCATACTCATTTCCACAAGATGGAAACTTCAAACCATTCTCATGGCTCGGATTCCAATCCTCCGCGAGGACCTACAGAATCCGGCTGCCACACTGTACCTCCTTCACCCATATCCGGCTCGCTGACTGTGTTGTCTCTCCCCTCTTCTGGCCTTGTGGCTCTGGATCGGACCGGCTCTGAAAATGACTTACGGAGCGGACAACCAGTGAGTCATCTCTTGGAGTCACGGAGAGATGCTTCTTCGACCCTCAGAGATCGGCCCGAGAATCCACTGGCTCCTCTCCGGGGCTACCACGGACCCGTTCCTGCGGTCGCAATCAACGATGACGCTCCGCACATTCCGAAATGCTGACCTTGTTGTCCCGCCACCACATCTACCGAGATATATCGGTCATGGCACACCGAAGCCAGTGTATACGGAATGGTATTGCAGCCCTCATTCGGCCCGAGCTCCAGACGATGAAGAACGCAACTCGTAGGGTGCAGCGCGATGTATTTCCGACAGAGCTGAATCTCTTGGACAATGTTTTGACCAAGGTTCAGAACACCGAAGCATCGGTTATCTCTTTAACACAGTCGGAACCGGTCTATCGCCTACAGGCGGAAGATTTCGATTTGTTGCTCGCCTTCCTGCACCAGCACGCCCAGAGCGCCCAGATAGCTTTCACCTTCATTGGCCGGATTATTGCGAAATTACCAACATTCGGGCCCACAGGAAAAAGTATCAGTGAATGGCATAGAGCAAATCATTTCGAAATCCTGTCAGTATGCTTTCGCCTCGAGGTTGAGAATTTTATTTGGGAGTTGGACACTGCATTCGACTTTCAGCATGGTATGCCTCGATCAATTACCGCTCGCCTACTAGACGGCAATCTCTCCGAAGCTGGTCAGCAATTTTTGAACATGAAAGCTTTTCCGTTGACAGGTTCGGAGCTATTGCGAAGCTTGAGCCGTAATGAGAGACCATCAGCGATTGTTCAACAACCTCTTCACGGAATATCTTCTTCAATTGTACGCCTGGACCACACACCCCAATGACTTCAACATTCCCGTCAGCCCGTCCAGCAACCTTCGTTTGTGCACACTGTCTCCGATCGATTCCACACTCACTGGTCGTGCCCACGCTCCTTCCCATTTCAACTCTTCATCCTCCCGACTCCGATAGCGACCTAAGCTAGTTTGAACTCACCACATCTACGCAGAACCACAGTTGTGGATACAGGAAAAATTAAACTCACAAACTCAGCTTTCCTCGTTGCGACAAGTTAAACATTGCCAATGATGCAGAGCCTCCATCGATCCAGCGCAACCCTTTCTGACTTATCCGTATCAACAGCCGGCTACATCGGTTGCGCAGACAGCGCACGATTACCAGCGGTCCGTTCAACCGGCCAGTGTAACAAATTCCGGAAACTCTGCAATCCCAGCGGATTGGTATTTTCAAGTCACAACATGTTGACCTCACCGTGATGGCCGGAACGATGGCGGCTTGACAGTGTTCCCTATGCATCTGTACAAGCCTGACGGGAGGTTTCAATGGATAATCAGCGACTCAATGAAATATTGGCACTCTTTGCCAATGTCGATGGTGTGATGTGAACTGCAAACACTTGAACAACCTTTCCGCAGTTGCAGTATAAGATTGAAGGTAACCTGCAACTTGCTCATTTCATATGCTTCCTCCGAGGTTTGGGCCAACTCTTAACTGGTCTGTACGTCGAAACTAGGGGGGCTATGTTATGGATATTGCTACATTGAGTTATCAGGTATGTAGTTTCTACGTCCATCCCCACGTTTATTGATCGTTCCCACGGTTCGGTTTTCCGAGTCCGTAAGTTTGACTCGATGTTCCATGAGTCAGTACTTTGACTCAATGTTGGCTTCCGGAGCTGCGAAGCGGGAATGACTCACATCGTAGAATAGTATATATATCACAATGCTTGTATGTAGATAGGCACAACTCTTGCAATACTACCATCATCTCGTCCCATATCTCTCTGTGTGAATTTAAGTGAATCTAGCTCAGCACGCGGCATAGCTGCTCGGTAAGTACTCACGGCCTGGATACCAACTAACGCGCTACGCTTGGTTGTATATTTGGAAGCTGTCCTAAGTGGTGTAAGCCTTGTCGCTGCGCACGTATTTTACGTTACGTTGTCTTAACGTACCGTAATTTGGCAGATCACACTCGAGGTCAAGGAAGGTGTAGTTTTATCTCTCTCTCAGTACCCAGTTATCGAGTTCAGCGTCCTGCCTGCTCGTTAGCTGGTACTTCTAATTAGTTGAACCATCTCCTACGGGGATTTCGGCAACCCTCAAGCACGCACTCACCGGCTGAGTGCTAATTTCGTTGTGTAGCTGCCGCTACACTTTTCAGGCATTTACGCATCGACTGCGTGAAAGTACCCTGATCCTTAACAGACAGCATTGGTGCAGGATGTAGGAGTTCGATGTGAGTGGCATGGCTGTTGGTCGTTCGATCTGACACTTGCTCGTCGGCACCTTCCAACACAAATCCGGCTGTCCCCTTGTGGTCAGTAATTCTTCGATACTTTCCTAATTTGACATTGCGCCCAGTGTGAACTGGGAGGGACTTCGGCAGAAAGGCAAAATTCCAAGCAGGTTTCAGTGAGTGTAATCCAAGTTTAAATCCGGCACCCAACTTTAAAGGCCCAGTTTAAACATGTGTTTTAAACACCACCTTTAACCACGACGAGTAAGAGGCCCAGTTTAAACATCTGTTTAAACACCAGGATTAAATCGGTGCTTCGCTGGGGGCCCAGTCATTTGGAATCAAAGACCTGATCAGATACACTGTTTAAACATTTAAAAACCCATTTAAAAAAAGTTGTCGTCTCAACCTTGACTATTTAAAAAATTCTCCTACTGCGAAGGGGAAGAGAAAGACGGGGTGAGGTGGGCAAGAAACGTGCCCGCAGATGAGCAGCTTAGCGGACTCCCCATCCCCGTAACGCATTCGTTTGTCGTATGGCGGCTGAGAGTCGTCTTGCAGTGGAGAATTTGCATAGCAGACATTCGAAGGTCGGCGCGCCATTTGCGCTCGTCAATGAAGTTTATGCGAAGAATGGTGGGCTACAGTAATATTTCCGACAGCGCGTAGGAGTGGAAACCGAAAGGAATGAGGGCAAGATGGTGGCAGGAAGAGAACGAGCGGCGGCCATCAACGGCACAGTGTATTGATCTTCCCACGTCGATTCTTCTAGAACCGCTTGCTTCCTGCCACGACAACGCATGCCCTTGCAAGACCATCTTGAAATTGTCGGCGCTACTATCTCTTAAGAATCCATCATTCGTTTTGCCTGCTACTGAAGACCATGGGGTCCAGGCCAGTGCGTTTGCGGAGCCCAGCTACTCAGTCGATCGGTCGCCGCGCATGCGACGCTTTCTTCGGCGAAACTCAATTCACGTGAAGAAGTACCGAGCTCATCCTCAAAACTTTGCTCACTCGGCATTACAATATCTGTCTGCGCTTCGAAGTCATATTACGCGCATTGCCCTGCAGCAAGGCCGGCCCCGCGAGTGTCAATAATAATATCCCAATAATTCTGAACATCGGCCCACGGAACTCTTTGTCATTTTCGAGATACCCGACCATTTCGGAACAACCACGTCTACACCATACGATCTGACCTGCCTCATCGGACTCGCGTATGTTACTTTCTGTCCTTGCTCGCGCCAAAACCAACTCTGTTACGGATCGATCCTGTCCGCTGCGACTAGTACTACGATTAAAGCCGTCCCGTTGTCGATTGGTGAGTCTTTCGGATCTTGAAGTACGGAATGTTCGGATTACTCAACAACTCCTCAACAGGTTTAATTCGTTTCCAATATTATTTACATTCGCAATGATTTATGTGCGCCCTCCGCAGAAATTCACCACGGCGGGGGCTCAGTTTCAATGACGTCGGCCCGACCGCACCTCCCACCTCCAACAACTGCTGGGTCTCTTAACGTGCCGGCTGGACAAAAATCTGGGACCGCCACTGCTGTCCCATCCCTGTTCGACTCCTTCACGCTCTTCCCGGAACTGAAAACTTGGGCAGCATCTGTCCACTACCGCAACGAATCAACTATACCCGTGTCGATCCTGGTTTCCGAGTAATCGTGCACCCACCGCCTCTCGGGCTTTTTCCTCATTTCGATGCCGCAAGTACACCACCTTCGATGGCGCAATACACCACCTGGAACACGCGCGAATCCCCTTTCTTACAGTTGTATCTGCGACTTCGGAGTGTCTACCTAGCGTGCTGTGTCGCTCGCACCACTTCTAGAACCTCCTGTTCAATCGTATTCAACACCAGTCGAAGATGTAATTACAATCACCGCGGAACCGAAGTTTCGTTCTCTCGCCGACCCGCATTGGCCGTTCACTCTACTTTACTGCAGTGGGTCCCGTTCACCGCACATAAATTCTGCCGGCGTCGACCACACTCGGCTGGCATCTGCACATTTTCTTTCACCGAAGTTTCTGCAAACTCCAAGTCTACCACGTAATAATTCCTTTCGAAAAGTGCACTAGCGGAGGAGCAACGGAGGAGCGAATAAAAAGCAACTCCTGTTTCGTTCAAGACAAGGCCGTTGCATTATCCCTACCCCCTGAACCGCGCAGGTTGTGTGCATAACCGCCTTTCAACCCCGAACTTTTGAAAATTCGAGTCGGATCGGTTCCTCTATTAGGGGAAGTCAAAGTGGTCGGGCTGTTTCGATTCTAGGTCGATTCACATGTCGATTCAGCAAATTGAATCGACCCAGAATCGGATTCAACTCTGACCGGCCCCTTTTTATAAAGTCGATTCTGAAAGCGATTCAATCTCCGTCCTCGGATAAACATGACATGACATTTCAGCATTATCGAGATCAACTTCAGATAGCCCATAATATTATGCCTTTTTATGCGCCGCAGACCAGACCTGGGGTTACCAACCCAATTGAACGAGAAAAGCTCGCACCAACAGAACAAATCGGAGAGGCTGTTTGTCTACACTGTTGCCGCCGGTGGAGTTAAATATTTATTCTTACATACCGCAATCCAGAACCGAAACCCGAGTATCCAATAGGCCGCATACAAGCCGCATACTGACAGTGCACCAGCCAACAAGCCTTGCAGATGAAATCACCCATTGGGTTAGGGCCCAGATCGATTCTGGCCCGAAGTCGATTCTTGGTCGATTCTGATGCCAAAATTGTGTCACGAATCGAAATCAGAATCGACATCAGAATCGACTCAGAATCGATGCTCCAAACCGCTTTGACTTCCCCTATTGTGTGCATACAAGCCCGGCACTTTATCTCGTGAGGCGTTCAAAACACAAATCTTTTCCTAGCCGAAATCATTCCATACTCCAGAAGTCAGAATTGTCTTGCAATTCACGAAAAGGTAGTCCTGCATCGAACTGGTGGTATTCTCCGGCTCACAAAAAAAAAAAAAAAAACCCATGCTTCTATTACCCTTACTTGCACCTGCCTCGTTGATTTCTGCTGAGCGCTGCGGTTATTTCTAGTGTCACCGTCGGACGTTGTAGTTCGTTCTCGCCCCAAAGTGGAAATGACGTTCGCATCGAATTGCCATCAGCAACAGTAGTTCTGATCAACCGCCTCCTTCTTTCTGCACCCACAATGGACGACGAGGAAAATGGCAAGACTGCCATGGAAAACGGTGGGTCAGGTTTTGCTCTTGTGAAATCCGAATCCTGAACATCAATAGTCGTCGATCCAAGCCACGAAGCTGCCGCTGCAAAGCTGTGGGCAATCTACGTCTCCGAGGCGGAGAAATACGATAAGGGTCTCGTGGAAAGCTGGAAGAGCGATATGGAAGGGATCCTGATTTTTGTGTGTGGTCGAAAGGCATCCACCGTGCAAATCTGACTGTCATTTCTCAGGCTGGTCTCTTCTCTGCCAGCTTGACAGCCTTCCTCATTGAAAGTTACAAGACATTGGTTCCCGATCCCACCGATAAAACCGTGGATTTGCTGGCGCAAATATCCCAGCAGCTTGCGAGAGCGACATTTTTGGCTTGTCAAAGTGGCTTGCGCCTGCGCGGAATGGCTTGTATCGGGCTTGGGCTTGGATTTGGGTGTGATGCCAAGCCCAAGCCCGGCTATTTGGCTTGCAAGCCATTCCGTCGGCTTGGCAAGCCATTCCGCCGGCTTGGCGTCACCCAAAAAATGTAAGTGGCTTGTGCGTATTAATCGGCTCTCAGTACATATATCTTCGCTACAAACAATCCCTGTGTATCCTATCAATGTTCCCACGAGCTCAAGCTACTTTGTTTCAATGTTTTCCGTAGACATCACCACAATCAGGCGCAAAATCCGAACAGCGAGTCTCGGGAAACTCAAAAAAACACGCAAGCCCAGTGGCTTGTTCAGCTGCACAGTATCCTCAGATCATGTCTTATATCCCCACGCTAGAAGGGGAATAATCTTCCACTTGCCTGTCTTTCGGCAAAGATTTCTTTTCAGTGGTCAACCAATTCTGTAATTTCTGATACACGTCTCCTGCTTCGAAAGTTATTCAAGAGACGTGAGCCGTTAAGACCTTCTGGATATATGATTAATTCAGATTTGCTGTCAGCTGTGTCTATACAAATTTGAATACTACTGGTGGATGATGTGTATGTATTGTAGTATGCCGGGCATCTCCATTACAATGCCGGACTCCGGTCAAATCCGTATTCTTCTGAATGGGATGTCTGAAGAATTTGGCCCAAAGAGATCTTGAACAAGTACCTATTTTGGCTGGTTCAAACAAGAACACTCTCAACTAAAGTTGCAATCACAGTCCACCCCTAGACAGTTCACACCCTTCCTCGCCATCATTCAAGCCGTATTTATTGCTGCCTTCCAGTTGACCCTTTGACTAGCTCGATGGTATGGCTTGGGCTTGGGCTTGAAGCGAATACCTTGTGTCACATGTCACAAGCCATTCTGCCGGCCAAATGGCTTGCACATGGCTTGGAGCCAAAACCTTGTAGCGCGATGCATGCCACTCCCAGGCCGTACTGCTCTTGACACTCTCTGTCTGCGACACCCTACCAACATCCCAATCATTGACCAAAACAATTCAACGAAAACAAGAAGATCCAGATTCCAGAGCTGGGGCATGGTCGGCAATCACAAGCCTTATACAAGCCCGCCTTGTGCAAAGTGGCTTGGGCTTGGATCCGTCCAGTAAAGTGGCTTGGATCACCTCTAGAAGGGGATATTTGGCATGGACATTGGCTTGGACTTGTGTCTAACTTTTACAAGAGTATAATCTACATATTAATTCAGGTTCACCCAAGAGACGGAGACACTCAAAGTAGTACAAAGAGCCGAAAGGCATTTTGTTACAAGCTGTATTATCGAGTCGAGTTTTGTTTACCCTCACACATCAGCACTAGTGTTTTAAACACAAGTTCGATGGATCATGGAACTTCATGGAAGCAACGTCGATCTTATCCCAATTGGGTTCCGATCAATCGCGATCGCAATGATATGCCAAGACATTATTGCTGCTTTTTTTCGTACCCCCATGTTCCGGCGCATAAAGCGCTTTTTTGGCTTTGGCAAGCCGACTGATCCAGAAGTTGCTCACCAGTATCCACAAAAACATGTTTACGGCCCACCACCGAGTGTCCCGTACTGTAAATATGTCCGGCTTCAATCCGGCTTCTTTTGGCAGAGTCATTTACTGATGGACTATTTTGACAGATTCTCCGCCATACGGACAAGGTGCGACATCTCAAGAGTCTGGATATACTTTTTAACAACCTTCTACAGCGCCTTGGGACTATTCTGGGCATCCGGTATCCCCACTGTCCGGGGATAATCTAGGAGGTCTGTATCCTAATGTTGCTTACCCACCTTATATGCGGTACCAACAAGGCTGGGGAGCGCCGCCTCAAGGCCCCCCTAAGGGAACATTCCAGCCGGTATATTATCCACCGCCATACCCTCCTCCCCAGATTCACCATGCACCTCATCCTGCCAACTTCGTCGACGAAGAAACGACTAGATTGTATTGTGGTTGAAAAAGTGGATCAGTGGTGCGGACTGCGATGGTAAGGGAGCACCGAGTGTTCTAAACGGGACGAGGTATTCGGGGGAATATGCCGATGCTTTCATATAATGATATGAGTAAGTTACTTACAGTGTGATACCTCAGTGTAAAACGGCGCCGACCCAAGCCATCACAAGCCCAAGCCATCAAAGCCCACCTCAGCCAAATTCAAACTCCGCTTAGCGGGGCAAGCCATTTGGCCAAGCCAGTCCGTACACTCTGAGCAGCTTGCGGCTTCAGCAAACGGGACCACTTTCAACATTCCACCTTCTCCACCTTTCACTCCGGCAGCGAGCTCGCTCATCTGCAATGCGATGTGGTTCATCAGTCTCGGTCTCGCTCTCACTTCCGCCCTCGTTGCGACACTTGTTGAACAATGGGCCCGTGACTTCCTCCACAGAGCGGAAATTCGCTCAGCTCCGGTCATTCGTGCACGCGTATTTGCATTTCTCTATTACGGCATCAAGCGGTTCAAGATGCACACCGTCGTGGAGGTCATTCCTCTACTCCTGCATGCCTCGCTTGTTTTATTTTTCGGCGGGCTGATCGCGTTCCTCATTCCTGTCAACACGATGATCACCGCTCTGGCTGCAGCTCTACTAATGATTGTCACCGGGGTTTACTCAGTTCTCACTTTGCTCCCACTCTACGCTTTGGACTCGCCCTATAAAACACCGCTCTCTAACATCTTCTGGCGCCTCCGAAATCTTGCGGTAATGCTTATCCGCCGCAGGAATACAGAATCGCATAATGCAAAATCAAAATGCCCAGATGGGAAAGACAATATCGTCGATTCTGTCTTCCGCAAAGCCACGGAGGCGTCCGAGGAACGAGCTGCCCGGGATCGAAAAGCCCTCCTATGGACTCTCCAGTCGCTGACTGATCACACGGAGCTCGAGCCATTCGTGGAGGCACTTCCGGATGTTCTGTGGAGTGACAGAACTCGGCGCTACGCATATGACGACCAGATTCTGGCTTTGATCAACCACCCAGAAGGACGACTACTTAATCGTCTCTCCGTCCTCTACTCGGACTGCTTTGGGGGTCATCTTCCGAATGAAATTTCAAAGCGCCGCATTATGTCCTGCTACAAGGCCCTATGGGCCATCGGGACTTTAGCTCACCCTGCTGCATCTCTCAGTACAGGATTCCCCGATCTCATAGCGACGATGCGTGGTCAAATGTCAGACGACGTACGGCGTGATTCTGGCACGAAGCATTACTATATATCCTGCTGGTCAATGGAGGTCTGGACAAAAATTTGTGAAGCCCAGAGCCTTCTCAAGGAGGCAACCGAATTACTTAGGGAATGGGTTTCACGGTTTGATGTGTCCCCGGTCCCGGGCAGTGCCGTTATGTCGTGCCTGCATGAACTGGAACAGTACAGGGATTACCTATATCTTGAAGGATATTTGCCTCACAGCAATGACCATGCACTGCTCCCCGAAATCACATCCTTCATCGAAGAGATCGAGACACTGCATCACACTGCGCCGCTCCATCAATTTTACAACTACGTTGGGCAGGCTGCTTGGTTGAAGTCGCCCCCATACCGGTTTCATGCCACACTACAAATTCTTTCTCCCGCGAGATTCCCACTATCGACAGGGCTACTGAAGCACCTGCAAGAAACCTTGCGAGACGTTGCTAGAATATGCCTCTCCCGCAAAGCCGAAACAGCAATCAACGACGAACCCAATTGGTTGGAGCGCATGATTCCGATCTTGATAGAACATTGGGACCCTGCAGACGCCGGTATCCAGTTGCCAGCAACTCTAATTAACTGCATGAACAGATGCGACGATGCTTTGTGGTGCGATCTCTGTAAGAAGTTTCCGATAACAGCCTGGTCATCCGTTTCAGAGAGTATCATCCACATGGCCGATCGGGAGTTAGAATCGATGAATTTTAAACCCTTACTTGCCGTGGATGGCGATACGCCATTGGAGGGGTTGCTGAGCTTTGTTTGGAAGCTCATCAAATTCTCTCGGGGATGGACCAACCAGTCAACTATGGAGGTCCTTCTTGACGCTGTTGGGAAATCAGAGTTTGCCTCGACCACCCCGTCCGTCATTGCCATGGCAAAGCGAGAAATTGTGGAGTCATCTGGCTATTGGATATTGCGATTGTCGCCATCGGTCCTGAGGCACGGAGTGTACCCAGCAGATTCGGCTCTTGATGATCCCAGTGAAACACCAGAGTTTGATAATTATGTGTCGCCCACTGAGGTACCGGTCGGATCACCGCCAGTGTTCAAAGATGCAGGTCTCCCGGAAGATGTGGCCCATGATCGCGTCATGCCAAGGTCAGAGGGGAGGCAATTCGACGGGGTGATCAAGTTCTCTCTCAACAGGCGAATGGAAGGCCTACTTCACATACATACAGAACTCATGGAAGCTTGTATACGCACTCGCTTCCCATCCATGATTGACTCAACATTTGACAGCCTCGACACTCTCACTCTCATTGTCACCCAGTTCGAAATCCTCCCGGCTCAGCAAATGCGTTTTACAGTTGCCATCAAGATATTATTCGACACTTGGGGGCAATCGACTGAAGAGGATGTGCAGAAGACCTTGCGCAGGATTCCTCGCCTCTATTTCTTCGCGAGATATGGAGAATTCAAGCTCCGCCGCTTCTGGCAGTCCCCGAGATCCTCACCCCCTCACTTGTTACATGACCCGCCAAATCCGATCGGAGAAGGTACACCGGCTGCATGGCTGGACGACGCCATAGCGCGACAACTCCTCAAGGAAACCTTTACAACCTATTGTGACGGGCTATCGTCTACTGAATATCCGGACATTGTAGAATGCCTCCAGAAGATTGTCATCAAGCTCGACGCACTCCACCCGGACCCAAACGATGCAGCTCCGGCCGAGTGGGTGTGATGAGATTACTCAGATTGGAAAACATGACTTGAAGCTGGACTTACTGTGACGACGTCTAGGAAGAGATGTATAGTTTCGATATGCCTGCCGCCTAAAAACGTTGGCTCTTTTAATCCACATGTAACTGCGAGATTTGATTCCCCCCTTAATCGGAACTGTCAAGCGGGCCTAGAATGCCATTATAAACGCTCGAAGCACCGAACATGCAGGAAATAAATACCAACCAGAATCCTTTTGAATCACTCAGTGTATGTGCGTGCCCCAGAGGCGATGGGTGTGTTAATGGAGTGGACGTACCGTCTTTGAGACTTTGAGGTAAATATACACGGCTCAGAATTTTGGTTCTTATCGTCTTTCATCCAGCTTCCCGTTGTCCTCGAGTTTTGTGCTGAGTTTGATTCGCACATCGAACCCTGGTGGTACTAGGGTAAAAAAAACCAAAGAGATACTCAATTGCAAGACTAATCTTCAATCAAATCATTGCGGAAAAGAGAAAAACTTAGTTACGACGCATTCGAAGGGTCAAAGATAACTACTCAGGCGAAGGTGGAGATCCATGGCGAACTAGGAGCGAAGATGTCGTTCAAATTTTGAAGACGATGCCTAAATAGAAACGTTGAGCAGAGAACACAGAGGCGAACGAAATAAAATTACCCGAACTCACGACAGTGGTTTCTCCAACATCCACTGTCTACCTGCTCAAATCGATGCGCGAAGCCAGAGCGATTCTAGATCTGATACTAGTAAGACCAAAGTTCAATCAGTGTCGAATAATGTCATCTTACGCACCTCTACCGAATAATCCGTGGAACCTGCCGAGGGAAGCCTACAATGGAAATTTGATGCTTTTTTTCCATCGGAGCACAACATTGTCAAATCATAAAGGTATCGGCGTTGGGTTAAAACGCGAGTCGATATTTGTCGCTGCTGAACTCTGAGATTCGTTGCCATCGCTGAGCCCGGAGAGGGATGTAGTGCAGGAGTAAAGTCGGCTATTCGCTGGTGGCTACAGTAATTGCAAGGAAGAAGTGCAAACTTGCAGAATTGTACAACTCTTACCGGTGACAGCCGATGAAATAATCAACATTCAACGTCTGACCAGCTTCCAACGCCACGCAGACCGCAGAGGCCGCATGTGCCCCTCCAAGAAGCTTTGCGCGAAATTATTGTTAGATATCTTGTATACCCAGATGGGCGACGAATTTTCCCAGTAGCAGTGAGAGGATGGAGGATTGCATCGGGTTGAGTCGAACATACCTTTCAAGAGAACCCTCGACGCCCCGATACGCACAAGCCTGGCACACCGAGCCCCAAGTAGAACTTCTGAAATGCTCCATCAATTAGTAACGGGGAAATGCAGCAAAGAAAGTATGAGTTGCAATTGAAGCAAATCTGAAGGAATTATGAGATGCGGGGAATTCGGAATGCGAAGGAGGATGAGAAGAAAGGCGGCAGTAGAACGAAACCCACAACGCCGAGGACAGGTTTCCTCGATCCACATGCAAAAAAGGCGGGGATTACGCGTCACAGTGATCTGGCTGGCGGCGATGCGGAGCGCGCACCGTAAGCCAACAACCAAAAAGAATCTGAGCACGCAGGCAAGAACGGTTAAAATGGACATGAAAAGGATAGAAGTTATCGCGATCTAGGCGAAGTAGATGATACGACCAGAGAAGCATATCGCAACACAGAATCAATAATTCGGCGACATCGTCTGTCTCTGAATTCCAGAAGTGAAAGCCAGACAAACGGACGTCCGGGTCTCCCGCAGAGACTTACAGGCCAATATACATAGGCTTGGTGTGTACGCCTAGCAGGAATCCCGACTCCAATTGGAACGCGGAAGGGGGAGGATACCAGTAACGGCGCCCTGGCGAGGGCAGGCTGGTACGAACGCGTTTCACAACCGAGATACGCATTCCCGACTTCCTGACTTGCGGACAGCCGCGCTAGCTAGTGGCGCTCCTCGCGCAACGCGTGTTTCCCGCGACGCGCAGTGAGAGGAGTAGGTCCGGGGTCCGAGACAAAGTAAGGCACAAGGGCCAATCAGAGTTCCAGACACTGAAAGCTCGAATTATGCGCACTGGGAAGGTATTGTCATGCACGGACGAAGATATGTGCGTAGCGCAGAGGGAGGCACGTAGTAGACGCGTAACACTACGGCGGCGACGACAGAAGACGCCCAGGGTGATACTGCATGGAAAGCCGGCGGCAGGCGTGAACAATATGCTGTAGACGTGCAGTGTTGTTAGTGAAAGGCAGACGGAGAGCAAGGTTAAGGAAAACGCGGTCAGAAGAGAAGTACAGTTATGAAGCCCGTGAAGGGGAGTGAGCGAAGGAGGGAACAAGACACACGGGATTCTAAATGGGACCCAAAACCAATGCGTGCGTGTGTGGAGCGGCAGGTCGCTTGGACAGTCGCCGAGGGACCCAACCGATTCACAATACAAGCGCAAAACCGGAGGGAGAACAGCCGTGGCGAAGCTGAAAAGCACGACGGATCCGGCGGGATGCGGCGTGCGGTGCGCAGGGCGGATACTGATAAGTAGTATTGGGCGGTCCGTCGAATGCAATGTCAGAAGTATATCACAATCAGGATGCGGACAACGTACCTCAACTACTACTCAAGCTCAAGTTATTCAATGAGCGAAGCGACCTGGACAGCCTCTCTTCCACCATACTCGTCTTATTATCGCTGACATTCGCTGGCAGCATGGAAGCATTGGACGTGTGGGCAGATACGAGAACAGGATGAAGCAAAATATTTAATGGGAGAAATATCCAGCCCCAGTTACGAAGACCATGAAAGGGAGCCACTCACTGCAAGTTCCCAGAAACAGTGAGTATGGAGGGATGGCTGCAGAATCTGGAACGTGAAGTTGTAGCTTGAAACGAGGTTACGAGGCCGAAGGATGAAGTCAGAAGAAGGCAGGAGAAAAATTCGTGGCGGTGCCCAGTGGCAGTGTATTCCCACGTCGATTGTTCTCGACCCGCTTACAAGCTTGCTTCCTACCACCACGACAAGTAACGGAAGATTTAGGCACTTCTTCAACCTCCCATATCTCCTCGCTAACTGCTCATTTCCCCAAGCGCTATGCCTCCGTGCTCTGCCGCAATGCTCTGTGAACGGTGCTTCCATCCAACTTCCATCACTGTCAGCGTCTAACAAAAATGTCTGGACGCTATCGCTACTCAGAA